>CM046891.1:1616397-1996659 GCA_025688845.1 Cucumis hystrix | reverse complement strand
GATGATGGTTAAAACAAACGATGACTATCATGACGCAGGACCTAATTCCCCAGGAGCCTATCATGATCTAAAGGTCTAATAACTCATATTATGCTCTTATTGCAACACATTAATTATCTAAGTTATATATATATATATATAATTGTTTTGTAAATGTATTTTCTTATCAATATGCATGGACTTCAAATTTTAAGTGTGTAATGATAATCCATGCACGTGCATGGACATGAAAAGTTTTTAAATTAGAGTAATCCATATGCATATTATTGAACATAATTATGTTTTATATGTGTGCAGAAAACGAGTGAAGGAAAAATGAAAGAAATGATGGTTCAAACGAACGACGACTATCATGATGCAGGACCTAATTTTCCAGGAGCCTATCATGATTCAAAGGTCAAATAACCCACATTGTGCTCCTCTTGACAACACATAAATTATCTAAATCATATATATGATTGTCTTTTAAATGTATTTTCGGATCATTATGCATGGACTTCAAATTTCGAGTGTGTAATAATAATCCATGCACGTGTATGGATGTGAAAAGTCTTTAAATTAGAGTAATCCATATGCATATTATTATTGAACATAATTGTGTTTTATGTTTGTAGAAAACGAGTGCAGGAAAAACAAGAAAGATTATGGTTCAAACAAACGATGACTATCATGACGCAGGACCTAATTCCCCAGGAGCCTATCATGATCTAAAGGTCTAATAACCCATATTATGCTCCTTTTGCAACACATTAATTATCTAAATTATATATATATAATTGTCCTTTAAAATGTATTTTTCTTATCAATATGCATTGACTTCAAATTTCGAGTATGTAATAATAATCCATGCACGTGCATGGACATGAAATTTTTTTAAATTAGAGTAATATAATACATATGCATATTATTGAACATAATTATGTTTTATATGTTTGCAGAAAACTAGTGAAGGAAAAACGAGAAAGATGATAGTTCAAACAAACGACGACTATCATGATGCAGGACCGAATTTTCCAGGAGCCTATCATGATTCAAAGGTATAATAATCCATATTATGCTCCTCTTGGTAACACATGAATTATCGAAATCATATATATATATATAATTTTCTTTTAAATGTATTTTCTTATCAATATAGACGGACTTCAAATTTCGAGTGTGTAATAATAATCCATGCACATGCATAGACATGAAAAATCTTTAAATTAGAGTAATCTATATGCATATATTATTGAATATAATTGTGTTTTATGTTTGCAGAAAACGAGTGAAGGAAAAACAAGAAAGATGATGGTTCAAACAAACGACGACTATCATGATGCAGGACCTAATTTTCCAGGAGCCTATCATGATCTAAAGATCTAATAACCCATATTATGCTCCTCACGCATTAATTATCTAAATCATATCTATGATTGTCTTTCGTTAAATATATTTTCTTATCAATATGCATGTACTTCAAATTTCAAAAGTGTAATAATAATCCATGCACGTACATGGACATGAAAAGTCTTTAATTTATAGTAATCCATATTGATATTATTGGACCTTCATAGGTTTAATTTCTTGATTTAGTTTTTCTTCTCTAATTAAGTTATCTATGTAGTAATAATCCACATGACATGCACTTGAAATTATGCTCATACACCATCATTCTATGGGCAAATTACTACTTCATTTTTTTTTCTACTCCTAGTTTCAAACACTACATTTTTTACTTTCAAATTTTGAGTTTCGTTTTCATCTGAGTTTCAAGAAAATGTTTTACATTTTTATTTTACTTGTCTATCAGTTTTTCTATTTGGTCTCTATATTTATTTTTCAATATCACTTTAAACATTTATTTTTCATTAAATATATATTCCGAGCAAAATGATACCAAACTTGAATTTAAAATTTAGAATTTAGAGATTTATAAATGAAAACTGGTTTCAAATCCTAAGACTAAAAGTGTATATCTTCCCAATTCAACTATTAAAGAAACAGAAGATCACAATCAAATTAATCTTTTGTTTTCAAGAGATTTGAAACTTTAATACTCTTTTTCACTAATTTCTCCTTTAAATCTATTGAAAGATAAATTAAATAAATTAACACAACCATATTGTTAGACTACAGCTTAGACAACTAAGATCTCAAGAGAAAATACCCACTACTCAAATTTACAATTGGACACCTATATTATTAAATTAAAAATTCAGTTTTTTCGTGAACTCTACATTATTCTTAAATTAAATGATGCGATCATCACAAACATTGATCGGGAAGTAGTTTGAAAAATTATTTATACTATATACATGGTATAACTCCATCTCGCTTGATTTTTATGTTTCCTTCTAGGCAAAGTTTCCTACACTCGAATAGTTTAAGCACTTTCTTCGGGAATCTCTTCTGAAATAAATCACAACTTTTAATGTCATGAACAACTTAAAGTATATCTCCGACCAGTGTAGTTGACTCTCTTCTTCCAATGACGATCACTTTGGTCACGACTGACTACAACTTATTAGGTTATTAGAAGTATTAATTAAATTATATTAAATGTATGATTAATTTTGTATTAGTTTATTTTATACGTCAAGCTTATCGGGCTCTTGTTAGGGTTTCTCTATTTAATCGTTTCTCCATTGTGATATTTCACACAATATTGAATAATTCTCAATTCTCTTCTCTCAAACTTGATACAGCTCACAATACCGAAACACGATTAACTCTTTTTACTAAAAAAAAAAAAAAAAAAAAAAACAGCAAGGAGCCCTTTAAATATGCACAACCGGACGATAGATGAACATAACCTTAACTTTCATAGTCGTACGGCCTAAGAAGGAAGGAGATTTGCAAAAATACCATGGATAGATTAAATTTTCTAAAAGGAAAATATTTTGGCAATTAAATCAACATTTTTAGAGTCTCCCTTTGTCAAAATATATATATATACCATCAATACAGAGACATAGGGGTGAAATCGGATTGGATTGGGTTGGGAGACATTCTCAACTCAACCTATATTTTTGGATTATTTAGGTTGGCAATCCGAATAACCCAAATTTAGTTTCTAATCCAATCCAACCTAAAATTTTTGGGTTATTACCAACGTATAATTGGAAGGTTCATTCTCAAGTTTGTTGGGAGGATTTTTAAACTTGGATTTGTTAAATTTCTAAAAGCGAATTATAAATGTGTAAGTTTTTTTTAGTTTTTGTCATTTTTCTTTTCAAAAATATAACAAACTGGTAAAATATTTATAGAGCAATTTCGAAAACGAATAAAGCCCACAGGCACACAATGAAAATTTTCAAAAATGTCCCGATTAATTGACAACAGCGTGCCTAATATATTTAGGAGACGATCGTTTACTATTTGAAAATTGATCGTCTAAATTAGACAGTCAAATCTAAACAATCAAATCTAAATTTAAACGCTTTTTTTAATAATTTTTTGTACACGATCGTTTACATTCATCGTTTAAATTTGGGTTGTCAAATCTCAACGATTTTTTTCAAGATTTTTAATAACAATCGTTTATATTTGGTTTAGATTCGATCGTTTCAATTTGGAAAATGATCATTTATATTTTGTACACAATCATTTAGATTTAATCGTTTAAATTTGGGCAACCATTTTGGTGCACAATCGCTTAAATTAGTCTATTTTTTTTTACACAATTGTTTTGATTTGATCATTTAAATTTAATTTGAACAGTCAAATCTAAACAATTTTTTTTAAAGATTAATAAGCATCATTTGATTCGATTTTTTTCAATATTATTTATTTATATTATGAAAGAGTTGCAAATATAGCAATTAGATTCAATATAATTATTAAGTATATAATAATATTTTTTTAAAATTACAAATATAGCAAATTCTGTCAAAGTCTATCACTAATAGACGACTATGTTGTAAATATTGATCTATTACCCATAAATCATAAGAGTCAATATCAATTTTTTAAAAATGTTGCTATATACTTAATTTTTACTCCTAAAATTGATGTTCCTTATAATTACCCTAATATTAAAAAGATAGTTTTAAAATAAAGAGGTTCTACGAATAAAAAAGTTTATTTTTCTTTTTCTTTGGGTAGAAGTTAATTCTAGTTTTCTCTCGAGCTTTTTTCCTTCCAACTTTTATTCAATTCATTAAATATCATATTATATAAGTTTATTACTAACTAATATTAATATTCATTAATGGTGAACCATCAAATTATAAATTATTTTTCTAAAATTATACTTGAAAATGTTATATTACAAGTCCAAATATATTTCTAAATTCTTAAAAGAGTAATTAATTAAAATATGTTATTAAACTTTCTAACTTGTCTCTAGTAGATCCTAAATTTTAAGAATATCATAAATTCAATCTTCACAACTTCCTTTGACCAAGTAATTATTATGGAATTAGTAAGTTTGATGGGGTTAGTTGAGTATTTTCAATATGGGTATTATTGTTGAATGATCATATAATAATATAATTAGTCCTGCCCACCAATTTAGTGGGAAGAACAAGTGAAGACCACAAATATAATCAAGAAAAGAAAAATCAACTTCCAAGTTTCCAAGAACCATCATTACCATATCCCACATAGAAAGTAAAAAAAAATGAATATATAATCTAAAGTTTGGAACTAAAAAGTTAGAGATTTTTAAATATAGTAAAATATACTAAAATATTTATTGTTATAATAAAATTTTGGATTCTATCAATGGTAGAAATTGATGAACTTCTATTATTATCTATCAATGTCACTGATAGAAATATATTAGTGTTTATCAATGTCTATTATTGATAGATAGAAAATTTTGCTATATTTTATTAATATCTCTGGTCAAATTTGTCATTTTGACATTTTTCCTAAAAAGATTTTATGGTTTTATCTTGTACTAATTTTGTTTGAGTTGTATCAATTTAGATAGTATCAATACTTTCTACTTTTATGAAAGAATCAATTTTAACTCTCTATTATATTCGGTCTTATTGTACATTTTATGAGCTTATAATGTAATCAAATAGTATGCAATTAATTTTAATTTTCAATTGAGATTTTTTTAACAAAAATGGTTCATGATAATTTTAATCATCCATTTGTTAGTATAATATTTGAAGAAGTCTATGAATTGAATATATTAACAATTTTAAAAAATGATATAGATAAAGATTCTAAATTAACTCACTTGTAATAATTTAGAAGTTTGAATTAAAAAAAAAAAATTAAAGAGTCAAGGTTAGCAGAAATAACATAATGCAAACAAAAATTATAAATATATAAAAAATTTAGATTATATCACAATTAAACTCTATCATTAATAAGAATCTATCGCAGATAGATTTTTCTATATATTTTTAAAATAGTGGTTATACACCTAATTAATTAGTAATACATTTTCTCTCTCTTTCCTCTTGAATCTTTCAATGAAACCTATGAAATTTTTTAGAAAATTAAAATCTCCAATTTAGACAAGATTACAACAACCAACCATCACCTTCCCTTTCTCAAATGAAGCTTAACGTATTTGATAATAATTTATTGATTAGATTATATTTCTATAGCTCATCTCTCATACAAGAAAATTTCAACATTTCTACGAAAAATTAAAAAACTCATTTCATATAGATTTTAAAGTTACTGAATGATTATATACGAGGTCACTCCAAAAAAATTGTCAATCAAAGTCCAAAAAACGTCGACCTAAGTTATGTCGATGCATTCTTTTGCGTCGGCAAAGAACGTCACCATATTCATGTTGGAAGAAGTTTTTGTTGACCAAATAATGGAGTTTTTTGACATAAGTACATTTTTTCCAACGTATATTATTGCATTGGCGTACAAGTTTTAAAAAGTTGAATTCTGTATAACAAGCCAATGGGGCCAAAGAATTCTTAAACCTTTATTGACTTAGTACTAGATAATAGATTGAAATAACTATATTTTTCAATTGTGTTAGAGACAGCAAACCTCTAGCTATCTCTATACTATGATAATATTCACTTTAGACATAATTTTTTGTAACATCCAAAACAAGAAAAGAAAAAAAAAAAAGAGAAAGAAGAAACCTCGACTACTTTAAACTAAAAAAGAAAAAAGAAAAAAAAGTCTAAGTCGTTGATTTTCAATTTTCCTTAGGAAAAACTTTAAATTTGATTAAAATGGACATGTGTATTTGTTTTTTTTATAAAAGATACAGTTGGATCAGCAGGTGCACCAGGACATCTCCACTAGGTTACCACCTCCTTACCACCCTCATCATTCCCGCTTCATTAATATAGGAAGAGAAGTACATGAAGCAAAGAAGAGTACAAAAAGGGCTAGAGGAAAGCCCACGGACCCAACAAAAAGCATAGAGACTAATCGAATGCATTTAAATTTAGAGCAATAGAACTAGCTGAATAATTTGAAAAAAGTTTGGAGCTGCTAGTCCAAAGACCAATAAGCGCTTTAATATCTTCCCATAGATCGGTTGGTCGCTTCTCTTTATCGTTGAAAGTTCTGTTGTTTCTTCCAGCCAAATACTCCACAGTGTAACAGTCACCGAGTTGAACAAAATTAGCTTCTTTTTGTTCTTTTGTTTCATTTTACATACATAATTTAACAAAATGACCTCCACAGTGTAACAGGACCCGTGTGTTTGTTAAAAATTAATTTAACAAAATGACCTTCTTTTTGTTTTTTTGTTTCATTTTACATACATAATTTAACAAAATGACCTCCACAATGTAACAGGACCCGTGTATTTGTTAAAAATTAATTTTAAAAAAACTTTGAGGACGACCAAGTTTGATCAATTCTTTAGGGCTTTTTTACTCACACCCACCTTAGGTTTGTGCTAATTGGCATCTTCATAATCTTGATTTTCCAAATTTTTAATGCAGGGGGGATTTGAACCTGAGGCGTCTTAATATATACAGATGCCAGTTAAACTAAGATCATGTTTTACAACTTCTACAAATTTTAAAAACCTTAAATTAGAAACTTTCCATTCAACTCATTAAAGTTGAACACAATAACTAGTTTAATTTTGATAAAGTCACTTATTTCAATCTAATTATAATTACAACAGTTGACTTTAAAAAAAATAATATTGTATTATTGATGTATAGACAGTAATAATTAGAGAAAAAATAGTAAAGCTTTAAGAATATTAATGATGAATATCGTGGTTTCTGAGCCCGTTAACAAGGTTTCGAATTTCATGCTTAGTAGGAAATAGATATCATTTTTTTATGGGTCTTGTCCATGATCTTATCCTAAACCCAGAATTATAAATTTTTTTCTTGATGGACCTAAGCTCATGATTTTTTTTTAGATAACTATGAGAATGGCAAAAATTGGATAACAAACTAAAAAATAGCAAGTTTAAAAAATATTAAGATTTATAGCAAAACTTGGATTGTAGACTTCTTTTTTACTTTTTTTTAATCGATTATACCCTTTGTATATGAAAATTATTTTCTGTCATATACAATATATTTGTATAGGTAAAAAATGATACAGAATATCACAGATTCACAGATACAGTGTATTTGCAAAAATCATCAATTTTGAAAAATATTAAATAATTTTTTTTCAGACTATATAAGATTACACCACTATCTCCTAGATTTATACAGGATTTTCAGATTTTTAGGTTTCAAATCAATTAATTAACAATTTATTTCTATAATTCATAATACATATAGTAATGACTATTTAAATTAAAAAAATTGTCACTTCTAAAATAATGGTTAATATAATTTCATCATTTTCCGTTTCATAAAGTTCCTTTTAATATTTATTAATATTTTATTATATAATACATAATACATATTTTTCATATTTCTAATAACAATTTGAAATTAGATTTTATAACATCCAATAAAATCGTCAATTTGAATTCTTTTAAACGATCATATTCCTAAAATAATTGCAAACATAAACATAAATTCAACGTTTTTTAATTATTTATATTTTAAAATATTTATAAAAAAAAATTGAATTTAAATACCTCCAAAATACATATGCTTAATGACAAGTTGAATTTAACGCATTGTATCATTCCCTAAAATCTGATTTCCACTTATTTTATTAAAGCAAATTTACTCCTAAAGTCGTGCTATTTAGTTTAGATGATATCCCTAAAATAATGGCAAACATAAATTCAATATTTTCGGATTATTTATATTTCAAAATATTTATAAAAATTTGAATTTAAATACCTCAAAAATACAAGAATTTCACTTTTTTATATTTTTAGCCGATTTTACCTGTATAGAGGAAAATTCTTATAACAATTTATTTAACATAATAATAAATTAAAATTAAAATTGTATCTTACCCCTATAATTATGATGCATTTAATAGGATTATTCTAAGAAAATTTTGATCTCCCCTATAATCGTGTTACTTGATTGATTTCCTTGATGTCAAACATAATTTCAAAATTTTTGGATTATCTTGTTAATATCCCTTATCTATTTTCCATAATTGTTTTTTAAAAATAGATTTTAAATTTTGATTTGAAACCGCCAAAATATTAAAATTGCTTTAAAAATTTATAAAAATAGGTATTGTCAATAATAATTTGAATTTAAAATTTTATCATCCCTAAAATCATGCTAAGATTATCCACTTATATTATTAAAATTTTTATCATCCCTTAAAATCGTGTTATTTGCTTCATATCTCCAAAATAATGGCAAACATAAATTTTACATTTTCGAATTATTTATATTCCAAAATTTATAAAAAAAATTGAATATTTTATTTTTGGAAGGAATTAATTGAGAAGAAAAGTTTTGTTTTATTTAAATTGGAAAAGAAAAAAGGAAAAGGAAGATATTTAAGGGAAAAGAATAATATAATAATATGTATTATTATTAATAATATTATTACTATTCATCATCTTCTTCACTCTCACCAAACCCTAGCCGCCGACGACACCTCCATCTCCGTTTGAGTGTTCTCCGTCCAGTCGAGATCTCCACCTTTTGTAGCCATCCACTCCATTTTGTTGACTGAGAACTAAGCCGTAAGGAAACATCTCCTCCGTTGCATTCCGCTAGTCGTATTTTTACTTCATCCTAAGCCGAGCGCCTTTGCGCCGCACCGGTCTCCTTCATCACCATTCGTTCACTGGTATGTGGTTGATGTTTGATATTCAAACTGTATCTATATATAAACTATAATTAAAAACTAAAAAGATATTACACTTTACATTTTTTCTTTCTGTGACCTTGAAGGTTTTAAGGAGAAAATCCATTGATTTGCGCTGAATGTATGAAGACTTTGAAGGTTTTTAGGAGGACGAAGCTTAAAGCTCCAATCTTTTCTTCAATTGATCGAAGACTTTGAAGATTTGGTGGAATCTAGGAAAGTGGAAGATAGTGAAGTTGGATTCTTTTCTGCTTTGAATACCTAAACGTGCACAATTTCAACAATGATGTGTTATTTAATTACAAGGTATTTGGATTTTAGGTGAATAATTGTATTTAGGACGGTTTTTGAATTGACTAAGGGCATTTGAGACATCGTTCCATTTATTTATTTTTCAGATTTTTCAATTTTGCTATTCTAACAATTTAAAAATAAATTTGCTATTTTTCCAAAGTAAAAGTCATAATTTGCTATTCTTCTTGACCGCCCTTTTTTTTTTTACTTTGTCCATAAAAAAAACCCTTAGACCTATCAATCAAATTCTAAACCCAACAAGAAATCCAAAAGAAATATATTAATTTTTTTCGATAATGGCCATTACAAATCAAGAAAATACATTCCTTGATGGGCTTTGTCCATCAAGAAAGCCTATCTAACTCGATGGACATTGTCAGTCAACTAATATATTATCTTTGATGTTTATTGTCCATCGAAAAATAATTTTCTTGATGTTTGTGAACCATCAACAAAACTAAGAGAACTTTGCCCATTAAGAAAATAAAAATTCCACATTTTTTTACATTTTTTCGTATTTCTTCAATAAAATAAGGAAACTTTTCTTGATGGTCTTTTGCGATGACCATCAAGAAATCAATGCGTCAAGAAAGACCAAATTTGTAGTAGTATTTACTTTATTTCTAGCTTCACTCAAAAGACTTCGTACCTTTAGAAATAATTGTCTTTCTTCGTAAACCTACTATCATCCCTTTCTTTAGCCAATGATAAAAAAAAAATTATCACATTTTTATCCTATTTGAAAGACGCTCAACCATATATATATATGCACAAATATAGACATACCAACACAACTACATGCTAATGAGATTATTGCAATCTTCTTTGTTCAACACTAGAGGATTCTACTACACAATAGTGATCCCACTCTTTAGAAACGATATATATATACTTCATAATATTTTCAACATATTGTTCACTTTTTATCATAATTTTTATATTTTTATATTTTTGGTTGGACTCAAAATGCCTAAATCGAGTAGTTATTCTTCTTTATACATCTACAATCATTCCAATTGACTCGCCAAATATGGAACGTTATTAATCACATTACTTAACTGTCTTATTAACTTCATGTTTTCAAAATTTTGCCTTAATTTATAATTAATTAATATTGATGCCATAGATTTTGGTTAGGGAGATTAGGCTAACCTTGAAAGAGACCTTGGTAAATTTGTATTCTTTTTGGAAAAGAAAGCTTGTCGGTAAAAGAATAGAAAATGCACACGACTGTGGTGTAGGCCACACAAGCTCCAATACTTCAGTTAGGAAAGAGTTCAAAAGATTATCAATCTAAGTTTTAGTCAGTCGGTCAATTAGGTTACCTTGCTTAATTCTCTCCCTTCTTCTCTATTTATAGGTACTATAGTCTTTGTCTTTTTTCTTCGTGGTCTTATAATTAATCACTTCGTGGTCTTAGATCAAACATACATGAATCATGCCCAGCTCAAGGTCAACCTACTTGATATTCCTCTCCGGTTGGTCCGAAGCTTCTTCCTTGCAATTTTGGCCTTCTGGCTTTCGGCCAATGGGTCAACTTGGATGAGATTGACCAGGTCCATTAGGTTCTCAACACAACTCTTCAATCTTTTTTTTTCTAATTGAATGTTTTGTTGAGTTTGGTAAAGATGGGTGCTTACCTTCCTTTGTTTAATCAGTAGGAAGGTGGGTGGCTCCAAGTCTATATAAAAAGCCCACCTGCTTTGTTTATAAATTTTTCAGTTTAAAACATTTTAAGTTTAGTATGTTAGCTCTAAATAATTAAATTACTTTTCTATTCTCTTGTTGGAGAGTGAGTAAAAAGTGTGATGGGTGTTTTTATAATTGGGATTGGGAGAGAAAATGATTTTGTGTAATTGTAGCAATTTGCAATTTTACATAGTGAATTTCTTTGTTGTGTGTGGTTTTTCTTCAAGTTGAAAGTTTTCCAAGTAATTCTTGTTTTCCGTTTTTATTGCTTTCTCTTCATCTCTATATTGCTTTTCTCTCCTTATTTCCTGCGGGTTTTTCCAATACTTTTTAGCCCTTGATTTTAGGGTGCCACAAGTAACAATAACTAACGAACAAAACATGCACTCAAACTTTTCCCAAAGTGTGAGAGCTTGTTTGCTATGTTTCTTAACTTTTAACAATACCACACACTTTTCTATGCTTCTTAATTCCAAATGTAATCCATGCATGAAGGACTTGAACTGATATATACACTACAAAAATGTTGCTGCTTTCTTATTTGCTCCTCCAAATTATGGAACTTATCTAATAAGTCCTACGAGGGAAGAAAAAACAACATATTCAGATGTCGAATGACACATATTTTTTCATGCTGCCACCCAAATATTTGGTTGGTATTCAAAATTAGAATTTGATCATCGGAAAAAAGTATCGATGTAAAAAACAGTATATTAAGGATCGACTTTTCCATTTCAGTATCACAAATGCACTAACAAAATAAAAATAAATAAATAAATAAAACTAACAAAACTATTTTAAAAATTTTGAGCTACATATACATAATGGGTGTTCATTAGTAGATCCTACTCAGAAGAAATGGTTTCTCTCTTCTTACCTAATTAATTTTGAAATAAAATTTCATGGTTACTCTTCTCATACCTAATAAATTTTGAGTTTAACTCATAAAACTTAAACACATATTTAATTTAAATTTGGACCGACTCAAGAATTATAAATTCCATGGATTTTACCTATATTTAGGAAATCAAGCCAAATTTTTTAAAAAACTAAATAAAATGGTCTTTGAAAAACTTGCTTCTGTTTTTTTTTTAATTTATTTTAGATTTCAACTCTCATCCTATTGTAAGTATTTGAGAGGAAATAAGCATAATTTAAAAAAAAAAAAAAAAAAAAAAAAAGGATCGGTTACCAAAAATTAAAACATTAATGGATAAGCATTGGTGGTACATTATAAATAGAGATGAATCTCAAGTGTGAAGCATCATAGAGCTTAGTTATCCTTGGAGTTTACAAGAAAGAATTTTGAGAATCCTCCCAAAAGGCCTCAAAATGGATAACCAAAGAATTTTACCAATTCTTCTCGTTTCATGTTTCCTCTTTCTCTTTCTCTCTCCTGGTATGCTTCTCTCTCTTATTTCTTCTATCATTGGGTTTTTATTATTATATTCATTACTCTTATCTCTTCTCTGTTCAAACATTTCTTTCTCTCAAAGGATTTGGAGTAGAAACGATGGGAACTATGGAACAGGCAGCCTCACTTACTCCACATGAAAAGGTGATTATTCAAAATTTTGTTGTCCTTCTAATTTCAATTTCGGTTTATTTAAATTTAAAAACTTTCATTTTGGATAATCGTTTTAAGTTGTATCTCATTTTTTTTTACCATGTAAGGATCAAAATGAAGGTTTTGAAAGTAGAAAAAACTAAAATGAAAACAGATGATTAAAAGTACAAAGATGAAAATGAAGAGGTGAAATTGTGTGTTTTTATATTTGACAGGAAATGAGTGGAGGAAAATGGAGAGACGTGATGGTTGATCAATTACTTGAAGACTATCATGGTCCAGGACCTAATAAACCAAGGCCTATGACTGCTCCTAATTCTGCAACACCTTAATTAATTATAATCAACATCATATATATATATAAGACGTGTATATTGTAAAATCCGTATGCATGTACTCTAAAACTACTAGTGTGTAACCTTTTTTCTTTGTCTTTATATTTCAAGTAATAATCCATGCATGCATGGACCTAAGTAGTAGTGGTCAAAAGTGTGTACTTTCTTTTAGCTTTTCTTCTCCAAGTAAGTCTACGCAAGTAATCAATGACAGATTTAAAAAATTTATAGACGGGAGACTTTATAGATTAGTAAAAATAATTTGCAAAAAATTGTAAGGAGCGGAGGGCTTGAACTTGAATCTAAAGGAGCTAGAAAGACAATTTACCACTGAACTGAGTTTTAGAATTGGGTATTGGTTTAATTTTTTATATTATATGTAATATAAATAGCATAACCCACATGTCATGGACTTGAAGTTACTTATGCACCATCATATAGTTTACTTTTTTTTTTCTATTCTCGTTTCAAAAGGTTACGTTTAATTTACTCTTGAGTTTTGTTTTTTTTTTTATTTTATGAACTTGTTTTTATTTTTAAATGATGTTATCATGGCAAACAATTATTATTGTAAGTTTAAGAATTCAAATTTAACACTTGTCGAAGTTTAGGAGCCAAACAATTAAAATTTTATGGTAATTATAATTGCAACTTAAAACATGGTGGTTTTTGCAATTTACCCGTAAAGATAGTATGGATAATTCATAGTAGGTATTAGGAGTTTGGTCCAAATTTCTCCTACTACACAGAGGTAAGCATGGGTTCACAATTAAATTTTTTGACGTGGGAAGGATGACCAAAGTCTTACACATGCATTAGCTAAAAAATGGTTCAGATAAAAAAAATACTAAATTTTATTAAAGTTAAGAGGATTAAACAATGAACATTAAACTATATAACATAATTGATCACTTCTAATATATAGAAATGCTATGAATACAAACCGTTCTGACAAGAAGGTTTATTATAGATTTCATTAAATAAATAGTTGTAATAGTAAATGAATGCTATAATAGACAAAGGATAGCTACATATTAATTTACTATAAAAGTAACAGTATACATTTTTCCAAAATGCTATCTTACGTATTTGCAAAGACCAAATGTGCTATTTGTTGATTGCATTTATAAAACGCTATCAAAATCAAAAATTTCATAGCATTTAACAATTCTATAGAAGAAACTTTTTAGCATACAACAAAACGCTATAAAAAGTTGGACTTCTACATTACATAACATTGAACAAATGCTACAAAAAGCTCAATACTTTTAATAACTTGAACTGTCACAACCTTGGACAGAATCTTTAACAGATTTATGATAGCACTTTTCGAAGCTACAGTAGACTCTTTTTTTCTCGGAAATGTATATTAGTAACTTAAAAGTATATACATGTTGTTGGAATACTCATTTTACTCCAACCATCTTCTGTCATGGTGTTTATGTGTAAGTACAGTATCAAATTCTATGAATCTATATGACAAAAGGATTCAGCTCTAACACTTCAGTTCCCAATTTTCTGAACTTTTTATAGTTTTAACCGAACACTTTTCGTCTTCTCATGAGCTCCAAGTGTAATAATGCATGGCAGAACTTGAACTAATTCACCGCCAACCTTGTTTCTTTCGCATAAGTACTTTCTAGCTTGCCACCATACTAATGTATTTTGATGTTTTAGTAACTTTGTTTTTAAAAATTATGTCAATTTTTTTTTCATTTCTTACCTATTTACATATTTTCTTAAGTATGATGATAGAAACGTTAAATTAAAAAGTAAAAATTATACATTTATGAATCTAACACCAACAAGGAAACAATATTAATTTGGAATAACATTGTTAGGGTTTGAGTATAAATCCTCCTGATCAACTATTTACTTTAATACCATGTCAAATCACCCATTATTTAAGATAATTGAAGGAAAGTTAATTCGATATTATATTATTTAACGATATAAAGAATAATGTCATTGATGTAGTTGCCATTTGGTTCTTCAATAGCCTCAAGCCCAATTCTAGCTTAATTAGGAATATTGTCGATACACGTATGATTGTAATTATAATAATTTGATAAACTCAAATTAATTTGGTTAGTTATTGATTAATTACATTTCCTTTTAAAGATCCTATCTTATATTTAGTGAGAGATAAATTAATCTTCCAACAAGTCTCTGTAGTGTTTCTAACAAGTCCATGTTAGCGCTTTTTGTCATTTATTTCTCTTTAGCTTTTGGTACTTGTACTTTTATATTTGGTTTAGTACGGGTTACTACAATGTCCTACAACCGAGTAAGCCTTTTTCTTTAAGTAATGTCATTCTTCTATCTTGCAAAATTCCGTTTCTAGAAAATATTTCAATGTTTCCAAATTTCGGATTTGAAATTCACGTACTACTTTTTTTTCTTAAGATTTGCTTGTACAACTGTTTCATTACTACCTGTGAGAATATATCATATATACAGACAAATCAAAATTGAGATTTTTTTGTCATGCCAGTGTTCATAAAATTTAGTATATAATTTGTACGCTTTATAGACTGATAAAAAAAATCCATAATTGGACACTGCACTTTTCAAAATACTTAAACCAAGCTTTTGATGACTGTTGAAGGACATTAAGAGATTTCTTTAGTTTGCAAAATTTTCAATTACATATACAAGCTCGTTTTCAAAACTTGGTAGCAAGTTCATAAATACATCTTCCTTCAAATCACTTTTTCAAAAAAGCATTTTTCAAGTCACGTTTTTTCTTGGAAGGACACACGATAGAGTGCAAAAAGGTTTGATTAATTTCTAATTTCTTGTTTAGTTCCACTAACCCATTAACCTATACTAACTTATCCACTAAGCTACATATCTTTTTTTATGGATCAAAATATTACTAATCCATACCAATTTTGATTTCATAGTTGTTGAACGTGCAAATTTTTCATTAGATTCAACCATTATTTATAAAAATTTGATGTTAAAACGCAAGAAGTATTTTTGGTTAATACATTAATTTTTTCGAGTGAATTAAGTCAATCTAAAAATAAAAAGGAAAGGGTGATTATTGAATTAAAATTAAGGAAAAATTTTAAAAATAGTAGATTTTACAAAATATTTACAACTATAGCAAATTCAATGACCATCAATTCTATCACCGATGGTCATTGATATGATATAGCTTATAAATATTTTAATTTATTTTGCTATTTTTAAAAATACTCCTTAAATTAATATTTCGTTCTATATTATTGATGAAGAAATATAGTAGTCTATATATTTTGAGTCCCTAAAACATAGAGAAAGCACCACATTTAAAATTATTAATGTAATACTTTAAAATCTTGAGAAAATAGTACATACTAATATTATGGATGATTTGTTCGTTCACTTTGAGTTGTCCAACAAAATTATTAATATTGAATAGACACACAACTACTACAAACCTATTGAGAGGGGCTACGAAAAACTTTAATTTTGCCCATATGAAAAGTCTTCTTTTTCTTTATCAAAGAGATGGTAATCTCTTCTAAAAATTAAAGATGGTTTAATGGAAGAATTGTGTCACAAATTAAAAAAAAAAACACTCACACATAATTAAAAAAAAAAAAGTGCATTGATATTCGATAAGTTTGTTATTGATAATTTTAGTACTTCCTACCATTTATTTTTATTCATAATTCATATAATAGATTTATCTTCGTAAATATTAGTGAGTCTCATATTAGTGTTATTAAACTTGGTCTTAATTTCGAAAATTTGTTCACGTCGCAAGTTATAGTCTAGTGAAAGAATTCTTTTTTACAAATCAATTTGTTCTTTTTGTTATATATATTCGGGAAGAATTATTCAAATATATATATTACACATGCTCAAATGGACACAATTGACTTGCCAATCAACCTTTGGGATTGAGATGGTAATTTAACACAACTTAAAAACAAAGAGATGTTTTAAGTTGTAAGTTTGTAAATTGTTAAATTGCTCAATATATAAGCTTAAAAACTAAATGCTAAATATATATGTGTTTGATATTTATTTAACATTTTGTGTGTATTATAAATATTAGAGAAATATATAGATACCTATTTTAAGCCACGTGTCTTAGTTTTATAGACATTTAGTGTTTAAATAAAGTTACCTTCTTAACGCATTGTCAAGCATCCATGATCCGTGCATTATCAAGCCATCTTTCTACTTGTCAAGTTGCCTATAAATAAAGGACTTTGGTGGATTTGTAAAAACACTCTAATATTGGATGATTTTTCAAAAAGAAAATGGGAGATAGTGAAGAAATTTGAGATTTTTAGTTTCTTATTTAATTTCTTAATTCTTTAATTTCCTTATTTATTTTTTTATTATTTTATTATTTTTCGATTTCCATATTTTGCCCGTTTTCACAACAGTGTGCCATTTTTCATTTGATTTATGGAAATTGCATCAAATTAAATGACAAAAACATTTAGAGAAAAATAGCTCATGACACCAATTTTTTGCATATTGCGAATATGACAAAATTAGTGATATCACGTGGTAATTATAGGGCTATCGGATGGTCATCACTTTTAAATTATCTACTTTTGTAAATTTAGAAAATGATGTGACATGGGTTCTATTATCATAAGTTTTTTTTTTACTATTTTTGCAAAAGTCTCTTTAATTTAATACTCTTTTTACTTGTTTTAAAATTGATGTTGATAAGTATATATAAATATATGTAATTAATAAGTTGACATAAAATTTACAAAATAATATAATTTAATAGTAATTAACCTATACTCATTTTTTTCATTTTATTTTAAGATTGATAATTCCATTTTTCTTATCTTATTTATTGTACTTAAAATATAGTTTTTAAACAGAGATAAAAATAAAAATTCAAATAATTTGGGTAAGAAATTTTAGTTTCTTTCATCTTTTTCTTCTTCTCATTTCTTTTTGTTAATGCATTAAATATCATATCATGTAAATTTAATACCAACCAATTTTAATTTCCATTAATGGTGAAAAATTAAATTAGTTTTAAAAAAAATATGACCTTAATTGAAAAAATAATAATAAATACACAAAATATTTTTTATTATATCCATAAGTGTTTTAATTAGCTTCTGCACATCTCAATTAATCTTATTGAACAACCCGACTAATTCTAAGTGTAAAAAAATTCGAAAGATATTAAATTTTAAATAACTGACTATGAAAAATTGCAAAATATTTGAAAATGTTACGTTACAAGTTTGAGATGTATTTAGTTTCTAAATTTTAAACAAAATACTTAATATATGTTGTTAAATTTTCAAGTTATGTCTAATATAATAATATACCCTAAATTTCAAGAATGTAAAAAATTCAATGTTCAACCTTTCCATTGACCATGTAAGTATGGAATTAGGAACTTTTATGGGGTTAGTTGAGTATTTGCAATTAATAATATAATTAGCTCTGCCCACCAATTTAGTGGAAGAAGTGTAAGCACACAAATATAATTATAAAATAAAATGAGGGAATAAAAAGGAATTAAATTGAAGACCACTTTGTCCAACTTAATTTCCATTCCAAGAACCTTCAAAACCAAATTCCAAATAATAAACAATAGAAAACAATAATATATACATCCAAAGTTTGGTTTGTTTGTATCATTTGGCATTCAAATATATATATATATATATCTATATTCCATTATTTTTATTTTTATTGTACTAAGAAATAACTTTGGACTTCGTTGGAATCAATTTAAATTGTATTCATTAAACTCTAACTTTCCTTTCAAATTCTCTTTTGATAAACATCTTGTGAAATTTATAATTTCTAGATAAACTTTTACTTTCATAAATGATTCATTTATATTTTCAATTATGGTTATTTCCATCCATTTTAATTGTCCATTTTGTTAATACAATTTTGAAGAAGTTGGCACACATGTAAGAAATTGAATACTTTAACCCTTTTCAAATATAATCTTGATAAAAAAATCTAAATTAACTTTCATATAACAATTTAAAAGTTTAATTTAAAGAAAATAGATATAGTTAAGGAACATTTTTAAAAATAGAAAGATAAATTAGAATATTTACAAGTTATAGCAAAATTTTGGATTCTATCACTGATAGTCTTCTATCACTATAGCATATCAATAACTATTAGTGATAGAATTTGCTATAGGTTGTAAATATTTTGTAAAATTTGCTATTTTTAAAAATTTTCCTACCGTTAATAATAAAATCCAAAGTATTAGTAAAATTTAGATCAATCTCTCAAAGTATATTGATAATAAAATATATAACTAAAGAGCCTATGGTTAATAGAGTTTTCTATATCTTTGATCCTTTAAAATCATCAATATACTTTCTTTCTTTTTTTTGCAATATACACTTATCATTATTAATTTAATGTTTTCAAATATAAAAATTTAAATTAAAATATTTACAAACATCGTAAAATTTTAAAACTTATTAATAAAATACATTGATAAACTTGTATCGTGATTGATAATTGTGTATATGATAGATTATAAAATAATTAGAAAACAACCCGAAATAATTTCTCATTATTAATTAAGATTATATTCTAAACCATATAATACATTTTCTTTCCCTTTTCCTCTAAATATTTTCAATAGAAAAGTTTCGTAGAAAAGTCCCCAAATTTGACAAAATGACCTAACCGACCCACCCATCTTCCCTTCCCTTCTCAAACGAAGCTTCCTATTCAACAACTCCCAAATTTGTTTACACATTTTTTTCTTCAATTAAACTAAATTTCTTTTGACTTTCTTCCCCAAATTCCCCTGTTTCCTTCCTCTTTCAATCCCCACTAACGCGCAAAACAGAGCTTCTTCAAATACCCCTAATTCAACATTCATACTCCATCCAACAACAATCACAAAACTCATTCACAAATCACACAGCAATACAAACATGATGAATTTCGGTCTCTACAACGTCTCCATGGACCACAAATCAACCCCACAAAACCCCTCTTTCCGATTCCTCATAATCATCGACTTCCTCCGTTTTCAAAACCTTGCCTCTTGGCTCTGTTCCTCCGCCTCCACAAAACTAAAACAGAGTACTCCTCCGGCGTCCTCAAAATCGGTGGAATCCTTCGCAGAGGAGAGGCTGGTGAGTACAGAGGAGATGAAATGGGTTATGGGGAATTTAGGGATTGATTGTAGCGAAGGGTCCTCTGTTCCTCTGTTTGGGTCAGCGGAAGAAGTGGCGGAGATGTTTGATCAAACGGCGGCTAGTGTAGCGGAGGTGAAACAAGCTTTTGATGTGTTTGATGTTAATCGCGATGCGTTTATCGACGTTGAAGAATTGCAGAGAGTGATGTGTGTTTTGGGATTTAAAGAAGGAGAAGGGGTTGAGAATTGCGAGAAGATGATTCGTAAGTTTGATTCTAACAAAGATGGGAGAATTGATTTTGAAGAATTTGTTAAATTGATGGAGGCTGTGGTTTGATTGTAATTTAAAAGATTGAATTTTTTTATTTATTGAATTGTTGTTTGTAGTGTGGTCGAAAATGAAGCCTTCTACCCTTTTTATGGTGTTCTTTTTTTGGGTAAATGGAATTGAAACTTTGGCCCATTCTATTTCACTATGTAATTTTCATATACATATATATATATAATACAATGTTCACATATATTTATATCTTCAATCTTTTATTTTTATGTTTCTTGTCATTTTATTTGACCACTCTATCTCTAAAAAGGGAGAAAAAGAAACGAAAATGAATCAGTAAGTTTAAGGGGAATAAAAAATCAATTCATAACACTAAAAATAGTAATAAAAGCTTTTGACAAGATTTTTGGAGAAACTGTTGAGTATGATTTGATTCTTTTTCCGTAAGAGTAAAGTTGTATCGAGAGCTTTTCAACTTGTTCTAAAGGTTGGTTTGTCTGGAATACTTCTAGATTGCATTTTTAATGTTGATTTATCTTGAGGATTTTGTAGCTTCTTCTTGATGTTCATTAGTTTATAGGATTTTGTAGCTTGTTTTAAAATGTTGATTTGTTTCGGGGACTTTGCAGCTTATTATGGACAATTTTGTCCTCTCCTTTGCCAAAGTCTAAGTACAGATATCGAAGGAAAGTAAGATTTTTTATACAAAAAAATTTCTATCATTCTTGTATCATTGATCGGTAGGGAACTTCACGTTGATTAATCTTGAGAGCTTCCAACTTATTCTTGAAGATATAGTTTCTTAGGTTTGAAAGTAAGTTCATCTCCTTAAAGTTCTTAGGGTCTATAAAGATGTATTTGATTCTTCAATGTTGGGAGCGTATTCTACTTTTTAAATTCTCTCTTAAAGTCTCTGACTTCTACTTTAAGTTATCAATGGAGTATTTTAATCTTCACAACTTCAAGAGATTTGTGTCTTTTAGATTTTTAGAGGTTCAATCTTTGGATCTTCAAAGCTTTGGACATTTAGGGTATGTTTGATAACGTTCTTGTTTTGTGTTTTATGTTTTTTTTTTCTCATTTTTTAAGAAACAGACATGTTTGATAACCAATCTTGTTTCTCATACCCAAAATCTAAGAAATGTTTCTAAAAACTGGATAAAAAGAGAAGCGGGAGAAAATAGTTCCTCCCAATTCTATTATCATTTTATGCGATTCTATTTCCTTTATATTTTAAAATCTTTAATTGGCTCATTGATTGGGAGACATATTTGTACTTTTCAATTCTCAATTTTTTTATTTCTTTCTTTTTATATTTCTTAGCTTGTTTTATTTTTTTCTTTCTTTATTAATTTTTCATATTTATATGTTTAGTATTTCTTTTTTCTTTTTCTTTATTAACCTTTCATATGTATATACACACACACATATGTTTAATTTTTTTTATTCTCTTCATTTTTCAAAATTATATGTTGAATTTAATTTTGAATTCTAAAATTTAAATTTTTAGGTTAATGTATTATTTGATTTTTAAATTAATTTTGAACTTTAAATTGTTGAATATGTAAATTTATATATAATTTTGATCTTTCAATTGTGTGTTTATTTAAATGTTTTTTTGAATTTTAAATTTCAAATTTTGGAATAGGCATGTTTATATGTTATTTTAAATTTAATTTTATTATTTTTAGTAACATCAATATTAGTTAGAATTTTACATTATATAAATTTTTTTTACTAAAATAATTATTTAGGCTATCTTTAACATTTTACAACCACCAACATTTACATAATAATATAATTGAGTTGAATTTGAATCAACGATTATTTAAGAGAAACGAATTGAATGAAAAATAATATTTCAAATCAAATTTTAACGGCAAGTGATTAATAAAAACTATTGTATTATAATTATTAATTTTGTAACATGATTTATGTATATTTGATCGTGTTAATGTTTTATAATTGCTCTTTATATTTTAATGAATTCTATATTTTTTTTACATAAATAAATAGTATTTAAACTAAAAAATTAACGAAAATGTTAGAAAATATAACAAAAGAAATTATTATGAAACGAGTTTTTATTTCTTTTTTTTTTTTTCAAGATTCATTAAACTAATTACAAGTTATAGCAAAATTTTCTATATTTTTTACCGTTCAAATTAACAGTAATAATAAAATTTTATCAGTGTATAGAAGTCTATCATTGATACTATCAATGATATAAACGAATATAAGTAAATATTAATAGAGGTTGATAGTTGTGTACTATTGTCTTTTTTATAAAATAGTATGACGTTTTTTTATCTATGCAAATTTCTCTAAAAATTATTATGTATATTTAATTAATGAAAAACATATTTTATTATGTATATTTAATTATTACGTAGATCACCAACTTCATGTGCCTTGTTGACCTACCATTCAACAACTGCCACATGTTTGTCATGGTAATTATGAAGTCGTGTACTGGGTACATGACTTTCAATCAGGGTATTAGTGTATTTGTATTACATTTTCAAGTGTTTAATTTAGAAATAAATTATTTTGAAAAAAAATTAAAGTGTTTTGAAGCCACTCAAAATAGGCTTTTAAGTGTATTTTAAACAATTTTTAGAAAAATGAGTGTATCCACCTAATTTTGTTCGGCCTTATTTAAAATCAATTCAATTGCTAGATTAATTTTTGTCTTAATTTGGTTATTTTTTATTTTGTGATTAACCAAATTTGTAAAAAAAAAAATATTTAATTATTTTTAAAGTTTTGTAGGTAGTTTGGTTAGAGTAACTAAACCAATTAGTTAGTTTAACTAAGACAAGGTGGAGAATTAATCAGTATGGTAATTTTTTTAAATTGATTTTGTTAATAAAATTTACATGCCATTTTGAGATGCATGTTAATGTTGGTATTATTTTCAAATTAAAAAATAAAACTCTGTCATTTTGAATTTTTAGGCATTTGAAGAAGCTATTTTGGCTATAAATAATCTCTTTCTTCTTTATCCATGGAAAAGAAGAAAGAAAAAATATGGCCACAAAAAAAAAAAACTAGAAATTTTTAAGAACTTTCTCATCTTCTCTTCTTCATTTAAACCTTAAGCTCCATAGCGGTACTTCTTTTAACTTTCATCTCTTCTTAAAAAAAACAAAAGATCTACAAATCCGCATCTTATTTTATTTTCTAACAACCTCCTAAATCTTCGTCTTTCTCACCAAAGTTTTTTACAATACCAAAAATCCATCAAATAAGAAAAATTCTAACTTAGTTGGAAGTGTATGGTAGGGCTTACCCAATGATCCACATTTTAAACAACAAAAGAGTTTAGTGTCTTGGATTTCCTATTTCTTTTATATACAATGAGTCTAATTTCCTAGAATTCTTGAGGTGGAGGGTCACATATTTTGGAGTTCAAGATTTGATAAAAAAAAATTAATTAATGTTTTTTAAAAAAATCTCTTTATTAGAAGGTTATTTTTTTTTTGACGAATTTTGAGAAATTGTATCTTCTTGAGGTGAGAAGATTTTCTTCAATATAGTCTAATTGATGCAATATTTTTCACT
The DNA here is from genome assembly GCA_025688845.1 of Cucumis hystrix. NCBI lineage: Eukaryota > Viridiplantae > Streptophyta > Magnoliopsida > Cucurbitales > Cucurbitaceae > Cucumis > Cucumis hystrix. The sequence continues at coordinate 1,972,693 of CM046891.1, read as the reverse complement.
TATTTTATGAGATCATTGTTTAAAATATTGGAGTAGTGGGGCATAAAATACGACATTAGTTTTAAAATAAATTAAAGAATATTTTCAAATCAAAATTTAAAATTTGGCCACGATTTTCTAAACGAGTGTTGTAGGTGCTAACACATTCCTCACACACAAATGACTCTCGAACTCAACTCTAGTTTTCGCAGACCATTTTTTTTAATTTTAAAATATTTACTTTATTTTGGTGTTCAATACCATAAAAAAGATTGGTGGCGTAATGAGTTTGAACAAAATAAGTTTTTTTAAAAATATTTTTTTTAAGTCAATCCAAATGGACTCGTAAAAGTTTTTGGAGAATGATCTGACATGTTTGGATAAAATCAATTAATACTTTTTCTCAAACATTTTTGTTTCACCTTTTCTTCCCTTTTATATTAATTGTATAATCTTTTGTCGGTGCCTCCCATGCATTTTAATTTCATTTTCCCTAGCTATATATAATGTTTTCATTCATTATATTACAAAGATGTTGTTCTATGTTTAATACGACTTTAATTAATATTTCAATCGCCAAATCAGTTTAGTTCAATAATAGTAGCTTCAAATCCTTCATCATTATAATTCTATTTTACTTAAAAAGAAAATATTATTTTAGTTTCTATACCTTTTAGATTATATTTTACCAAAGATTTTGTTATATTGTTAAGTTTTTTTTAATTGTTTACTACTAGTTATTATTTTTAAAAGTGTTACTTAATACAATTACTAGGTTATTTGTTTGTTTTTTTTAAAAGTGAAAATGTTTTACTCTATCTAGCTATTAGGATTTTTACTCTAAATTTAGAAACATATTCTCATATTATATTTTTGTTAAATAAATTACTTTTATGAAAATAAATTTAAGATTTATTCAAAAGTATAATTGATCCAAAATCATATATTTAAAAGAGAAATTGGATAAAAAAAATTAGAAAAAAACAGCTCATAATATCTCTTTTTTTTATTTTGCAAATTTGATAAATATGACGGCAATCAAACGATAATATGACGATAATATGTTTTAAAATTTTTTATTTTTGTAATTTTGAAAATGTAAGTGACATGAGCTCTATTATCATACATTTTTTTTGCTATTTTTGCAAACTCTCCTATTTAAAATTTATTTTGATAAACTAAAAAATACACCCATCATTAAATTATAGTACTTATATGTGATTTATACTAAAATCTAAATATGGTTTGAATAATGGTTCCTAAAATCTTCAGGGTTTAATCATAATTCTTGAGGTTTTGTTCTTTTTTATATTTAGAATATGATCTGTTGACGATACTAAATTATTTCATTCACAAATGGCAACGAAACTTCTAAACAATATTCTCTAGTTTCTATTTTAAAAAGAGTGGGCATTTTTAAGAATATAAATATGGAATTCAATTAATATTAAGAGTAGTGAAAATTGAAAACTTGAATGCAAGAGTTGAAGAACAAAACAATACATTCAAAAGTTGAAGAACGAAGTCTTTATTACATTATTAAAACCATATGTACTGCTTCTCCAAGAAAAGAAAAACATATTTGTCAATAGCTTGTTTTTCCAGTATCAATAATATCATGTTAACTGGTTTGATATCTTTTGAATTTGTTATCTAAAATACACATAATTAAGTATGACGTCTCACTATATATATAAATTCTCTAATCCTCAAGTAGTGTAGTATTGTATTTTGAATAATCTTCTATGTTATTGTTCTCTTTATGTCTTGTGAGCGTAGATAACACATTGTTAGTTAACTATATATATATATATACACATCGATTTTTCTTTACATTTTTCTTATTTTTTAGTTATTGTGATTTCGTAAAATAGCTAAATACAATTTTAGAATAGATATCAAGTATCTCACTAAAATATAATATCTATAATACAATCAATGATTTGGTTTTAGGATTCTAAAAATGCTGGAATTCACATGAAAATGATGGAAGAGGTAAAAAGAAAGAATAATTACCCTGAATAGCACTTTTAGGGTTAATAACTAAGTATTATTAACAACACTTAATTAAACAGAATTACAAATATATTAAAATCTACCACGATCAATAGACTTCTTTTCATGACATGATCAATTATTGATAGACTCTTACTAGAGATATGGTCTATCATAAAACATCATCTTTTGCTCTGTCTTCGTTTACACAATCTCTTTTATTTAGATGTAATATCGGTTACTTCATGTCAATTTTCTTTTATATCGTACTATATTTACTTAACACTACTTTTAGTAATTTAATTGCTATATTTACCACCAACCATACAAAAAAAAAAAACATAGAAAATAGAGAGAAGAAGCAGCAGGAAAATATCTCTTTCATTTAGAAACAACACCACAACCTATTGTCTCAAATCTTGCACAAACTTAAACCGAAAACCCCACATGCTTCTGCATCTCCCCAACCCCAACCCCATACCCAAAATACCCTTTAATTCCCCTCTCCAACTTTATGTAATTTCAACTTCTACTACTCTCTCTCTATTATTTTTAAATTATGCATACACATACAATTAAAACATATAGATATATAGATATTTATATTCTTTTAAATTATATTCAATAGCCAAACAAGTCCTTGAAGTGGTCCAAAAGCAAAAAAAAGAAAAGAAAAGAAAAGAAAAAGGGTGAAATCTTTTCAACCATAAAACCCCTTTTTTGGCATTTGGGAGAAGTGATATATTGTTTGTTGTTTCTCTTTGATTAATTAATTAATAACGAAATTGGCCGCCGACATAAGTTTGGCCGAAGGACCAACCGGAGGGAGCTACGTTGTAGGAGAGGACTTTCCGGCCGTCGCTGGCGGTGACCAAAAATGAGAGGCTTTGTCCGTTCAGATAAGAATTGGACTGCCAGTTTTGGCCCCAATTTCTAGACATCGGTTGCCATCTTGTTTTCGAACCCTTAATTGCCACCGAATGAATATCGCCGGCGCCCCCCACGTTTGTGATTAGTACTAAGTTGAAATATGAATGCCCGTTGATTGTGAATCTTATTCCTCCACTTCTCCTACACCTTACCCTGCAAAATTACGTTCAAAATAACCCTAAACCCAATATCCAAAATATATCAAAGTTACAACGTGCAAACCAAAACGAATATTTTGAAACTACGGAAATAACCAAATGAACCAAAGTTTAAGTATAGGAACTAAATTAAGTTTTTCGAGAGTGGAGTGCTCTAGTATAATTATATCAAATCAAAAGTACCTGCGGTAAGCGACAGGGATAATCCCAGCGCGATATTGAGCAATGTGTTGAAAGATAGGCTGAGAGAGATCAAAATGATGATTAGGAGGGTCACAGCAGCCACCAGGAGGACAGAAATTAGTGGCAGTGACAACAATGGTGCCAGGAAGACACCACTGAGGGTCATTGACACAGCGTAGCTCAAAACAAGCGCCACAACTGAGTCCATTATCGAAAAGAGCCGTGCTCAACGCTGCAGTGTTCGTCCCATAGCCTTGGCTATACAAATTCCCATACCCACAAGCGCCGCCTGTGATAAAAACAAACCAACAAATTAAACAACAATTTAGAATTACAATGAGGAATCAAAAAGCAAAAAGGGGGCAAATTACAAACCCATTGTTCCTGAAGCATCACTTCCACCATAGAAAGTGGCATGAGCGCTGATCCAACCTCCATAATCTGCATTAACAGAGGAGAAGATTGGGAAAAAAAGAAGCAATTGGAGGACTGTTGTTATGATTGCCATTGAAAAATTGAAGAAGAGAAGTGAGGATTGAAATGGGAATAAATAGAGGGTGGTGTGTGTGTGATTTTAATTTGAAACCGCGTTTACTCATTTGTGTGTTTTTGTTTGTGAAATTTAATTCTTCAATTCAAGTGTGGGGGCAACTTTTCCCCAAGTTTCATCACATCATTATCTCTCTGTTTTAATTACTGACTTGCCCTCATTTTTTTACGGACTACGACGACTCTATTCTTTTCTACAATCAATCTACGACATAAATGTTAGGAATGATTTTGGATCAAGAAAATAATAAGATTCGAACTACAACGACCTCAAAGAAGAGGGTTGGCTTGTGCTTTCGCACCTTCTTTCTTTATCCTCACTCACATACTTATTAGATTTTTTTTTTTTTGAGAGAATCGACAAATAAATATAGAGAATCGACACACAAATTAATAAGTGTGTTAGCTACCGTCCACAAGGCAGAAATAGAACAATAATTTTATTTTTGATGATATTACGAGTATGGAACAAATAGTACCTCTAGGACTTACCGAGCTTATAGAGCCTTTCTCTACACTCTAAGGTCATAAATTTAAATTACATAAGAATGACAATTACGTAAATAACCCCATCATGGTCCACCAATCCTCAACCCTAACTCGTTAAACCAAGCAGCGATATCCCCATATTAATTAATTTGGTCATTTGAAGTGCCATACAACAAATTCAAGACATTACAACACTATAACTAGACGATCGAAAAGAAATGTGTGACTAAGTAGCGATACCCATTTAGGTAATAACGTTTAGTTTTTTTAGTTTTTCTTTAACTATATTTTCATATCCTCACTACCTCTGGCTATTTGGATGTAATATTGATTTTAATTCATATGTCCATCTTAAAACTTGATAAAGTTACATTAGTGGAGACCTACAATGTCTCCTAAGACGACCAAAAATGGGTAGTACACTAGTGTGTATCTTACTATTTTATCACGTAAAGGTTGAGTTCGTTAAGGTTGAGTTCTTTTTCATGTTTGGATTTTTAACATCAATAATTAATACTACGTTTTAAATTTAAGAGATTAAAAACAAAAGAAAAGACGTTCATAAATAAACCAAAAACACTTCATTGAAACTTGCTTTAGTTTACCTGTCGTAAGAACAGAGAAGTTTAGTTGGATCCCAAAGAAACAGGAGGGGGTTTTAATTGCTTCACATTTAGTTGGGTATGAATTTATATATTTAAATTAGAAAGCAAAAGAATGTGTAGTTTGTAGGAAACAGTACAATTGGTCACTTCATTTAATTTTTCATTATGTTTCTTACCCACTCAGTAAATAATAGCCCTAACGTTGAGTTTTGATAAAATATCAGAAAATTGAGTTTAAACTGGTAAAAATGAGAACCTAATTATAGACTAATTTTTACTGTATTGAATTACAAGTTTAGTCTATTATTTTCTTTTATTTTAAACTTCAAAAACTTTTTTAAATGTAAAATTCAAGATCGCATCTAGATGAGAGCACGAATGATATAATGAAAGTATGATTAAAAAAACTTTAAAAGAAATCAATACTCACTATCTATACCAAAAAAATTATCCATTTTTTTTTCAGTTGCTAAATCATCTGAATTCCAAAACTAAAAGGTGATTAATTGGCTAATTAGCAATCATACGTTGGATGTCTTCCTCTAAAAAGTTTGAGTTGATGGACTGTAATAAATTTAAACTATTACCAATATACTTTAACACATGGAGTATATGTAAGAGAATGACAGAAGGAGATGGTATGGGATGCATAGAAAGAAAAATGTCAGAAGCAAGTAATTAATGTAGAATTTGTACGAATGTTGATAGATATGGAACGTGTAATTTAAGGTGAATCCAATTAGTATTTTATTGGGTTTAGGGGGAATGGAGGGGTAAGGAGCTATATATATATATAAGATTGAAGAATTGTGGAATTTAATTAAATGAAGGCGTAAGGGGCAGTAAGGGTTAAGAGGTAAGGGTGGTGGGCAATTGGGTTTGTTGAAGAAGGGAAGGGGGTGAAAGAGAGAGAGTTAGAGATGGGGTAGTGGCACATGGACTATGTTCTAAAATTTCATATACATTATTAAATGCTCTTCTTTTCTCTTATTTATTGCATACCCATTGTTGTTTCCCTTCTATCAACGCACCTCTTTCTATAAGGTCCCATTTACTTATAAACACACAAATCCATAAACCCAAGACCTATCCACTCATCAAATCTAATATTTCTATTCTTTATATATATATTATTATTTTTTGTATATTGCAACCGTTTAAAATTAGAATCATAAACCTAAACTTGAAGTTGATGATGGTGATTGCTGGAGGTAGTTGGTGGTGATGGCTAGAGTGGTTGCAGGTGGCGGTTATTTGGGGACGCCATTGGAGTTGATCGTCGAAGGTGGCCATTGTGTTGGTGGTCAAAAGTGATCGTAGGATGGTGGTTGTTAGAGAAGATTCTTAGAATTCAAGTCTCACCAAAGCAGGTTGTTGGCGGTGATCTTCGTTACCAAAGGCGGGTGATAGCCACAACAACATAGAGAAAATGAGGTCGAGAACTAGTTAAAAGACTTGTTGATAATTTTAAGAATTTATACAAATGAGGGATAAATTAGCTATTAAACACTGTTAAACAATAAAAAAATAAATTAATTTCAAGTATTTCTCTCCAATCTAACTTAATCTTTTTATGACAAAAAATAAGGGAAGCAACAAAAAAAATGAAAACTAATGGATGTAGGCAGAATTTTCAAAAAACCAAAAGTTAAATGATTGCCAAACTAGACAAGTTTTTGGTTTTTGGTTTTTGGTTTTTTATTTATAAAAAATGGTATCTCCCCTCACAATTCCTTTACAACAACCTTTCATCTTTGAGATAACATTTGAGCTCCAACCGGAATTTAAAAAATAATATATATACATATATATATATATATATATTAGTTTTCAAAACATGACTTAAATTTAAGTTATGTGAAAAATAAATATTTCGTTTTCTAAAGTTAAGAGTCCGTTTGGATTGTACATGAAAAAACTGTTTTTTTAAGAATACATTTTTAAAAAAAAAATACTTTTTTTTTTAAAATGAGTTTAAAATCTAAACATGTTTGGTTTGATTTATTTATAAATGTTTATATATAAAGTTGTGTTTGTTTTGTTCTAACAATGTTTATATTTAGGTCAAGTTTATTGTAAAATACTATTAAACATTATGAATTAATTTCATAAAGAAATTAATCTTAAACATTAATTTCTTTTTTGTTTGTATTAATTTTTTTTTATAATTCAATTTTAAAAGCACAAAATCTTAAATATAAATACATAACCATAAAAAAAAAATTGATTCTCAACAACAAAATATAAATAAAGATGAATAATTTTTTCAAGAATATAATTCAACTAGATAAAAAGATGTGCAATTCGATCACGTTCTTCATTCATCTTCATTTCACGAATCGAATGATCATGTTCTTCATTGGCATCCCTATGATTTCTTTCACAAATGTTGAGACAGAAGTAAATTTAGCTAAAAGAGAAACATTTGCAAATTCTTATATTTAAATGTATCTGAACACACATTGAAAAAATATTCATAAAGTATTTAAAACTAAAACAAAAAACAAAAAACAAAAAAAAACGGACGGAATGAAAATTAAATAGTAAAAAGGAATAAGAAAAAATAGAGAGAAAGAAAAATAGATATTTGGGAGCGATTCTTCATTAAAAATCAAATAAACATTTATTCTAAAATTTGGTTGAATGTGTTTTCTCTAAAATGATTTATTTCATAATCTCATTTTTCTAAAAATTATTTTAAATTAATGTCAAACACCTCAATTTATATTAAAATGAATTACTTTAAAATTTAAACACTTCAAAAATCAATAAACATTTTCAAATGTTTAATTTAGAAAATTGGTTATTTTGAAAAAAATTAAAATATTTAAATAAAGTGTATTTTAAACCATTTAAAAAAAATAAATAAATATGAGTTTATTTATAAAAAAAATTAATTCAATCCAAACAAATCCGAAAGGTTTCAAAACTTATTAATCTTTCCAAGTTCGTTTACTTTTTCTTTTAATATGCTCATTAAAAGGTTTCAAAACTTTTGTTGTCAAACTTTAGAACTAAACAAACTTAATTCGTAAATTTAAACTAAAAAAATCATTTGAAAATGGGAAATGTTTTTTTCTAAATAATAATAACCCAAACAACCTGAATGTTTAAAAGTAATTATAAAACAACTTTTCTCCCAAAAAAAAAGAACAATTAAACCAACATTTTCATCAATTTGTTTTGAATTTTTTTTTTGACAAAACTAACATTTAGACTCATATTGTCACATTTTCTTCACTTCGACTTCAAAATGAAGAATTAATCGATCGCATCAAAATAATTCAACAAAGATTAATAATGTAAATACAATATATAAATAATAAACCATTTAAAGTTATATTAAAAACATAAAATACTTTATCTTTTAGTTTAAATAATTGCTTTAAATTTGTTAGAAATATTGATTAATATTGACACATTTTATGAACATGACAATCTTCAAATGCAAGTGGATTTAGGATATTAGGTGAAATGTGGTTTTTAAGTAGCATGCAATAGGGATAGGGCTAAGCAAGAAAAAAATAAGAGATAGGATAATGACATTACACATTATAAATATCCCACCAATTTTGATCAACTTATTAGGGGAAGTTGATGGGGATGTTCTATAAAATCACTTGACTTAAAATTCTACCCTTTCTATCTTTTTTCTTTTTTGTCAATTTTATAGCTAAACCCTTGCACATGCCTTTGTTCTTTCACCTAACTTTGTCTTAATTAATACTTGACAATCTCATTTCACTCTTCTTTGCTTAATTCATCTCTATAGTACTAATGGTTTGTTAACAAAATTTAGCTGAGGAAATTAAAATATCATAGCTTACTTAAGATAGTTTGTTAATTAAAACTATATAGTTTATGCTTAAATTACTATAACTTTAGAAGTTTTAATTTTGTCCTAGCTCCTAAGATTCTATTATAATGTTACTCCAAATATCTTACCATCACTAGAAGTCAATTATATTGTTGTCTTATATGATATGCTTGTTTGAACATGTGACACATTTTAATGCTAGAGAGGTAACAAGCTTTCGCATTCATTGGAAATATTCTAAGGAAAATTTAACTTTGTGAAACTATTGAAGCAGAATTAAACCAGCAAACAAAAAATTAATTACAATAATTAACTACCATAGACATTTTTCAAATGAGTATCCTTTCAAAGTTTTAGAAATCTATAAAACTATTCAATTATTCTATAAGTGTTTGTCAATATCACCAATAAACATTGATATATAGATACAAATAGATGTGTATCATGATTTATCAGTGTATAACATTAATAGATTGCAAAATTTTGCTATATTTTGTAAACCTTTTAATAGTCGTAAAAGCTAAGCACGCAAAGTTTTTTTTTTTTTTTTTTGTTAGAAAATGCCAACCAAACATAATTGGATGGATTAGGATATTATATAATTTAAACAAAACCGTGGAAGAGATTAAAATATGGATAAAATGCATGTTTTGTTTTGTTGAGAACAACTTCCAACTTCCAACAGAGAATTGAATAAAAGAAGATTAATGAAAGTAAAAATACAAGAATTAAAGATATGAAACATTGTTAATTACGTGTAAAACTGTGTTACAATGAGGTACGAATTATCATATTGTTTCCTCCATCTCCATCTCAATCACATCATTAATTTACATTGTTTGGAACTCCAACTTTCTTCCAAAATCAGTGCTCTAATAATTTGACATAAAATGAAAAATTAAAAGAAAGAGAGAGGGGGAGATGTTTGGAGGATGAGGACAAAGGGAAGGGCTTAGGGTTTTTAAATGTTGGCCAAATCCGTACTTTGGTTTGTTCCCTTGTTTGTTTTTTGTTTTAATATATGCAAAGGTGTCGGTGCACTCTTTTTCAAACTTAATAATAAATCTCATACATCATATATTAAACACAAATAATTACCATTCAATTTTACTTTACACTCGTAACAAGTTTTGAAATATTGATGTCTATGGATCTCAATTTTATCGAAATATCGGTTTTGATGAAAATTCTTATCACTATGAGTGAAAAGAAAGTCACGGATAGATCTTTGAGTACTAGTGATATTGAATCACTTTCTAGAAGGGGATAATTAGATGTTGATTCGTTTTTCGCCACTAATGAGATGGAGAATTAGTAACCTTTCTTAAACTGTTGCTGAATCTATAGACAGACAAAGATAACTTGGCGAACTAAAACTTCTTAGTAGCTAGAGAATAAGAAAGCAAAGTGATTTCCATAATAGCAGAGAGTGAAATGGTCGAAGCAGCCTAAATTGTTGTTGTGTTGCGCTAGGTGAAGCGGCCGTGGAGTGTTGCATCCTCAATAGCAAGAGTCCAGTAGCCAAAAACACCTTTTACATAAGGAATACATCCTAAGGGTGTCGATAATTAGTTAATAAAAATTTAATTGTGGCTTAGACTATTCTAAGTTGATTGTTTTTAACCATAATTTTTGCAGAGTGAAACAACATTCGAATGTATTGTATATTGTAAGTATTTGTGTAAAGGTTGATGTGAGAGGGGTGGAATTTTAAAAAAAAAAAAAATTACAAATAATATAAAATATTGTCAATTAATTAGAAATGTGAAATAATGTTTTGCATGCAAAACGTTTGTAAATTCATATTTAAAGATGAAATTACTAATAATGCTTAGGTGAAATAATAATGTGAAAATTCCATACAAAAAGTTTGATTGAATTTTGAAAATAAATACTCTTTTTTCAAATTTGGTTTCTTAAAAATAAAATATTTTGATAGTCGTATAATAAACAAAATTTATATTAATTCAACTTTTTGGTGAAATATTGATGGAAATTTCATGAAAAAAAAATTAAATGAAGTTTAAAATAAATATGCACCTAAACAAAACCACATCAATTCAATTTTGATTTTACTTTAATATCATTTATAAACTTGAGTGATATAAAACTTATGATATTATTTGAGGATATATTCAAAGTGATTTTAAAAATAGTAATTTAATTAGTTTTCATAAATCATTTTAATGGTTGGTCTTGTACATTTAAACATAAATTTCTTGTCATTAAAATTGATTTTACATAAATGATTGATTTTGTCATGTTATTCATCCATAAACATACACATTTAGTTGTTCACAAATGCAACATCATGCTTAATAAGAGTTACTTGTATAATTTTAAACATGGTTCTCATATTATTTGCAATTGATTTTGAATAATTAAAGGCATCATTTAAACTAATTTTAAATTAACAAAAATAGTTTTAACCATTTTAAAATTACTCTTCAACGTACTTTTGATTTTGAGAGGTTGAAAACATTTTTCTGTTTTCCAAATTATTCCCATACATATTCTTCTATATATATGTTTATAGGTTGATTCAAAATCAATTTTGATAATCTATAGTATATATAAAAGTTTGGATGAGGAGAAATTTTTTTTCTTCCATTTTTGACCTTTCTTTAGAAATAGCTTCTATAATTAGGTAGATAGCAAGGTTGTCCTTTCCTATTTTTATGCTAATTGAAAAAAAAATGAAATATTTTATGAATTGATTAGATTAATTGTAACTTATGAATAACTAATAACTTAATAAAATCAAAAGTCTTTACAACTTCTAATAGCTCAAGAAAATTAAAAGTTGTAACTAATGAACACTTTCATAGTTAAGGAAGTCAAAAAGTTCCTCTTATGAATGGAAATAATTAATAATCCATTTAATTATTAATTCTTACACAAAATACAATGAATAAGGCTTTATAAATTTTTAAAAGTTGTAACTAATGAACACTTTCATACTTAACGAACTCAAAAAGTTCATCTTCTAAATGAAAATAATTAATAATTCATTTAATTATTAATTCTTACACAAAATACAATGAAGGAGTCTTTAGGAATTCTTAAATATGGATGCTTATAAAAGCTCGTTTTCTACGTCAATTTGCACACAATTTGGATAGCCTTCCAAATAAGAAGGAATATCTCAATTTCATTGCATGTTTTTGTGGGTTGCTCATTTTATTTCTATTCTTTTTTTCTTTTTTGGTTTTTTATGCTTTTCTGGATCTGTTTATTTTAAAAATATATCTTTTAAAAATCTTTTACATTTCATCGATATTTCAATTTATACATAAAATATGCACTTTAGAACATCTCCATTAGTCATCGACTGTTCAATCGATCTACCCACCTAGGGGCTAGGCTGATCAAATCGAGAAGTTGTTGGCTTTGATCTAAGAAACCCATAAAGATCGGTAAAAATGAAAGCATATCTGAATACCAATACAAACAACAATAGAGAAATTAGAAAAATATATCCTTAATTGATAGTATGTGATTTATGAAGTTAATGTTTTTTTATAAAAAAATATCTCATCAATTGACATGTTTAAGAATATCTAAATACGTACGTATATAAGAAGAAGAAAAATACTTTGAGTTAGTTTGTCATCTTCTCTTAATTTGTACATTTTATTCATTCATCAACTCTCTTCTCTAAGAGTTTATGTAATTTAGTATGGTAAACTAACGTAGTATAGTTAATTTTTTTTTCTAACATTTGCAAATTAGAATTGTATAGCAATCATATAGCATTTTAAGAACTATTTATGAGTTTAATTTTAAACAACAATTGGGAGGAAAATTAATGAAGATATTAACAAAAAAAATTTATTGTAAAGAAAAAATCAAGCTATGCAATAAAATAAAAATGAAACACAGATATCACGTTCGTTAAAAAATAGTATATATAAAAGTGGTAAATATATTCATGAATTATCATTGAAAATATAAACGAATCCATTTAAGTTCCCCTAACATTGTATTGGGCTCAAACCCATTTGGGTGGGGTTCACCCACTTGCATGACCATGACCAAATTTGTAAACCTACCCAATACATTTCACAAATTTTTAACAAATAAAAGAGAATTATACTCTTACAAAATATATATGTACGTAAGAAAAGAAAGCAAAATGAAAAATTATTTTAAAAGACAAAAAATATATATATATATATATACACAAATATAACAAAATTTTACGATCTATTTATGATAGAGCACGATAAACTATGTTGTCTGTGTCTATTATGTTAAAGATAAATATATAGAGTAATCTATCGTGATCTATCGTCGATAAACGTCGGACGTGTTTTGTAAATATTTTAGTTCATTTTTTTATATTTAAAAATGACATTCTATATCTTTATATATATATATTTGATTATTCAATACAAAGTACAATTTAGAACATGTTGATGATCAAATTTAATTTTTGAATTGACAAATAATTCACAACTTGTAAATGCACAAGGTTCTACTATGAATATATATATATATTAAAAAAAAAAGCATATTACAAAGACAAAGACTAGGAGAGAAATTAAAAGATAGATTGGACACCCAACCAACAAAAGAATCACCACATTCCAAAAATGAAGACAAATAATTCAAAATTTCACAATATAAGCTATTATGAACCAATTCTTCAATCAAATTTAATTTGAAAGGGTTGAAAAAAGAAAAAAAAAAAAACAGTGACAACTAAATATGTTCTCATTAAATTGGGAGTTTGTAGATGGTTTCTCAACCACTTGCATTCATTTATTTCTTTCAAAATTATTATTTTTTCTTTAAATTAGTATTTAAGCTAGTACTTTTTTAAAAAAAAAAAATAATCATCATCATTGTATTAAATATGTTGCTAAAAGTCAAACAATTGTATAATTTGTAGCTTAGCGTAAATGAAAGTATTTGTCTTCATTTTAAACCTTAGTATACATTTTAAATGGATAGAATAAATAGATTTGGTTAATAATGAACCAAAATATTCACATAATAAATATAAGAAAATATTACTTTCTATTTAGGATAGATTGATCTTACTTAATAGTTCTACTTTCTATTTATTATTTTACAATAAGGTCAAATACTTTTTAATTTATATTTTTTAACATAATCATTTTATAGATAACTTATATCTTTTTTTATATAAAAATTCGTGAGATTGTCATATCGAACCTTCCACCTTTAGAATAAAAGATCAAGACCAATTAACAAACACTAATTGAGTTGTTGATCATTTTAACTACGAAATATGTACTTAGATAAATACTATTTTATTGAATATCTAAATGTAGATATTTGATAGAGTTGAAATTAAGAAGTTAGAATATGAAAGTTAATGCCTCTTTGTTGTTATAATTTATTTTTGTAACTTATGAGTTTATCTTTGTCTTGCTTTGCCTTTTCACTTGTTGTATTTGTAACATTTGAGAAAAGACATGAAGAAATGCGTTTGAAGATGGTCCGTTTAGCTAAAGATATTCCCTCTTTGTAAATGTATACCTTCGTTTTTATAATGATAATAATCGTGGTTGTTGATGTCAAAAATTTGGTATCAAACATAAATTTGAACCAATGTCGATCATATAAAATGGAGAAACTCACACCGGTGTGGTGCTTGGCCATTGAAACTTAAGTCTCAATGGACGCCTTGATGGGTTAGTCTCCATACTTAATTAGCTAAACAAATATATGGTCAGATGGTCGACCATATATATATATGGGTCGGTCTTCATGCTTAGCCAAATAAGTCTATAGCTAGATTTGGTGGTTTGATGGATGACCTTATGGATCAATCTTCCTACATAGCTAAATAAAGTAATGACTTTATTGGCAACCTTATGGGCCGGTCTTCATACTTAGTCAAATAAATGTATGGCTAGATGGTTGTGAGTCTCCATACTTAGTTAAAAAGTCTATAGCTGGAATAAGCAGATCTTATGAGTTATGAGTCAGTCTCTATCCTTTAGCCAAATAAGCATTCACTTTTTCTCGTGTAATAATTTTGTATTATTATATATATATATATATCTTTTAATTACATTGAACTAACCACAGATAACACAATATTTATTTTATAAATTAACCTTTTTAACAGCAGGTATTCAAACAAATTTTAGAGATAATAAGAAAATTTATAATTTAACTATGACAGGAAAAAAGTTACTCCATTTTGTATAACTACGTAAGTAAATGATTCTTCCAAAAATGCATTTGAAAAGTGATAACATGAGTATATAAAAAGAATATTAGAAAAGAACTCTAATTGAAATTATCAATCACAAATGTAATCTCAATCTGTATAATAGCTATAAACTCACTCTTAATCATGCTTAATCGAGTTGCACTTCAACTTTTTAAGAAAATTCATAGTTCCAATTCATTTACCATTAGCATTCATGACGGTGAGGTTTCGTATGAGAAATCGAGGGTTAGGTGGGGTGAAGAGAGGGATATTATTGTTATTATTATTTATTTTTCAAATTTGCATCATAGCCATATTAGCTTAAGTTGAAATTCCACTTTTTCAAATTGTACTAAAAATTTAAATTATTTTTTAAATTGGAAGAATTTATTGTGAATCTAGATATTTTGGAGAATGATATATTGTGTCCAATCGTGAATAACAAAAATAAAATTTTGATTTAGCATTGATTGTTGTAAAACAGTAGTAATATAAAAAGTGTCCGTTTAGGGAAATGTTGAGTTATTGGAAAGATTAGAGTTATGATAAAATTAGCTTTATGATAAGAGGTGTTTGAAGGTAGTGTTGGGAAAGATTTTTTTTTTTTTTTTTATCAAATTCATATTATAAATTCAATACATAAAGTGTATAATTTTTATATACCAAATTGTCCTACATTGTCAGAAACAATTGACTTAATTCCTCTAACAATAACATTCATATTCAACATTATTCGAGTAGTCGTTACGTTTCATTGCATTCTCAATTTTTTTGTGTCACACACCCCGTAAAGTGAAGAAGAGTTATGTATGAAGAGTTATGGGGTGATTATGATAAAGACGTGTTTAGAAGAAATGTTATGTAAGTAGTGTTATGAAATATATTTTTTATACATTTTTTTAAAATTCGTATTCTAAATTTAATACACAAATTTCGTATATTTAATTTACCAAATTATCATATTTTTGTAAAACAAATTTCATAAATTTCTTTAAATGTGACTTCCATTTTCAACATTTTTTACGTAATTGTTATGTGCAAATAAATTATTAATTTTTTTTTTAAAATTCATATTCTAACTCCGATACACAAATTTTGTATATTTAATTTACTAAATTATATTAGTTTTCATAAAACAATTTGTTTTGATTTCTTTAAATACGACGTGAAATTTTTAATTTTTTAAAATAAATTATTGTTTTTCTTTTTAAACATAAAATATTGTTAGTTTTCTTCTTACTTATATACTTTTTTTCCCTTTTTAAAGAAAAGGATTGTTGTTCTATGAGGCAACAAAAATAAAAAAAAAAAAAAAAAAGGTTTTTGCAAAAATAGCAAAAAAAATTATAACAATAAAACTCATGTATTTTCTAAATTTGCAAAAGTAGCAAATTTAAAAGCGATGACTCTTTAATAGCCCTATGATTATCGTCTGATATCACTAATTTTATGATATTAGCAATATGCAAAAAAAATTGGTGCCATGAACTGTTTTTTTCTAAATATTTTTGTCATTTGATGCAATTTTCCAAAAAAAATTACAATAAATTAATGGAGGATATAAAAATAAAGAAGAAGAAAGAAAAAAAAAATACATTTTGAAAAAGTATGAGCATAATTTAGTAAAAAATTTAGATTCAAAATTTAATTCAAATAAATCCTAAATCAAATCTCGCCATAAAATTAAATTTTTAAGGAAAATTCTTATACATTCAAAGTTTAAATAATTTTTAAAATATTTGTTATACACTATTCTAGTTTATTTAAAGATTCAAAAGTTATTTAATTTAATATTAAACCGTCTAATTTGATTTTGTTTTAATTTTTTATAAATTTAATAAAATTCATTTTTTTAGAAATTCATTTAACTTAAATTTATCCGAAATAATTTAGATATAGAAAGATTAGTTTTAAAATAAAATATTTGAAAAGGTGAAAAACAAATAAAAGAAGAAAAACAAATAAAAGACATGAAATAGTAAAATTTAAAAAAAAATTGTTAAATAAGATGACTAAATGCAAAAACTAATCACAATTAATACTTAATTAAAATTAATGTCGTAAATAAAATAAAATAAAAAAATAATATTCTTTTTAAGATTATTAAATTAATTAAAAACAAATGACATTTGATAAATAAAAGAGTATAATTTAAAAAACAAATGAAATAATAAAATTATGGAAAAGTTGAAGAGGTAGGGTTATGAGAAGTTGAGGAGAGATTGAGAAGGAAGGGGGATTATGATAAACCTAAAACAAGAATTGTGATAACCCTTCCTCCAAACAAGGGTTGAGTTACCATAACCCTAATTCCATTGAAGGCATTTGAAGCGTAGAGTGAGTTATTATAATATTGAGTTATTATAGTATGTGGTTTATAATAGTTTGTGGATTATAATATAGTCTATGTTTAGAGTGTAAATTATTATTATAGTTTGAGTTATTATAATTTATGTTTGGGAAAGTGGGGAATAGTGAAATGAGAGAGTGAAGAATAGTGACATATAGGAGAGATGAGGGTGAGGAATAGTGAAAGGGAAGAGTGAGGAATAGTAAAAGGAGGGAGGGAGGAATCTAAGAAATAAGAAGAAAAAAAATTAGAATAGTCGTAATCTCTAGGATTATGATAATCTTTGGGGCAAACATAATTAGCCAACTCTACTGTCATAATTTGAGGGCCAAATGGCTCCATAGTGATAACTCTTGGACCAAACGGTCTCAAAGTATTTGATAAGTAAATATTAAAATTTTTTATTTTATATATAATAATTAAAATAAATTGCCTTTGTATTCTTTTAATATAATTTATGTTTTTAAAATAATTATTTAAGTCTTGCTAAATTTCAAATTCTGTCTGATTCAAAACATTCTTATGAGTTTTATAAGAAATTTTATAAATGGGGTATAATTCACGCTTCTTTAGAAAAAATTATTCACGAGAAAAATGGAAGATTGAATATTTGAAATTGGAAACTAAATGTTAATAAAAAAAATTAATCAAATTAAAATTGAATGTGATCTCAAATTTAACGAAGAAATATATATATATAAAGAAAAAGAATAAAAAAGTTTATTAGTAAGAAAATAATTAAATTAAAATTGAAAAAGTGAATTTAATAAGAAAAATCGAAAACTGGAGATTGAAATATTTAATATACGTGTATATATATTTATTAGAAAGAAAAAGAATAAATAAGTTGTTAGTAAGAAAATAATCAAATTAAAATTAAAAAGCTAAGGTTAATTTAATAAGAAAATATTTTTAAGAATGAAACTTAGATATTTAATATATATATATTAAAAGAAAACTAATATGTTAATGTGATAACAACATATGAAAGTTATGTACCTAATCTACGACTTTTAGTTTGTTCACGAATTTATCACTCTTACTCTGATTTTATTTTCTCTCCTACCCTATTTATGACATTATTTTTTAAAATTACATTATTTTTAAAAAAATTAGTTTTACATTTATAATTTAAACATAGAATTAGATTCAAATTTAATATGTTTTATTAATTGAAAAGTGAAGATATTGCTATTATACGTGAGAAAAAGAAAAAAAGAAAAGAAAAGAAAAGAAGAAAAATGAGAATATAGAAATATTTGATGGCAAAAAGTGTAATTCAGGGAAGTAAATGGAGGGGGGAAGGTCAAAACCCTAGACTCCGGCATAGAAGAATCAACCATTCTTTCCTAAAACTCTCCCATTTCCCACTCTTCGCTCTTCGCTTCTCCGATTCCCATCCTCCATCTCCTACAGGTTTCTTCATCATCCTCTTTACCTTCTAACTCTCCTCATTCTGATTTCTACGTTTTTCTACGTTTTTCCTCTTTCTCTTTACGCTTCTGATTGTTTCATCTCTTCTTTCCTCAATTCCTCGATCCTTCTCCGATTTCCACCTATTCATCATCGTCTTTCTGTTTTTGCATCCAACTCATAGCGTTGACGACTCGAGATCTAATTTTGTTTTTCTTCAACCCTTGTTTCACTTGCTTACTTTTTCTTTTTCTTTCCTTCTTTTCCGCTATCTTGGCAATATCACTGCTCAGGAACGAAGTTTCTTCTTCCTGACTAAAGAAAGTGAATTCCTTTTCATCTTTTTCTTGTTATTGGCCTGAAGCATGAGTTTCTTCAGATTCTAACTGAGCAAACGTGTTATGTTGTAGTAGTTTATATGTGCTAATTGTGATTTAGCTAGGATATGTTATGGCTGTTTGATTTGCTCATAACTTTAATGTTTTTTTTTTTTTCATGTGGAGACAGATATAACCAACCAGTTTCATAAGTTCATGGCTGGGCAGAGGAATAGTTATGGTAAACGAAATCATTCTCAGTCTGATTATTCTGAAAATGGGGGCAACAAACGAAGAAGTCATGGTGAGGACCGGGACCAGTTTGTCATAGATTCAGAAGATACTGTTTACCGGTATTTGTGCCCTGTTAAAAAGATTGGAAGTGTTATTGGAAGGGGAGGAGAGATTGTGAAGCAGTTAAGGATAGATACTAAATCAAAGATTAGGATTGGAGAAACAGTGCCTGGATCAGATGAGCGTGTCATAACGATCTATAGCGCAAGCAACGAGACTAATTCTTTGGAAGAAAGTAGTGACTATGTTTCTCCAGCTCAGGAGGCTTTGTTCAAAATCCACGATAGAGTTGTGGCTGACGACTATATGGATGAGGATTCTGAAGGAGGAGGTCACCAGGTTACAGCTAGACTTCTTGTACCCTCTGATCAAATTGGTTGTATTATTGGAAAAGGTGGACAGATTGTCCAGAATATTCGCACTGAAACTGGGGCACAGGTCCGCATTCTTAAGGATGATCATTTACCACGTTGTGCTTTGAGTTCTGATGAACTTGTGCAAGTAAGTGAATGGATTTTATCTAATGATTTTGCGTAGTCTTCCCTAAATTCTTTTCAAAGTGCATGCTTTTGTTTCCTTGATAGCCTTTTAAAGTAGTTATGTTTTCCAGATATCTGGTGAACCCTTGATTGTGAAGAAAGCCTTGTACCAGATTGCATCACGTTTGCATGACAATCCATCACGATCTCAGCATCTACTTGCTTCTGCCATACCTGGTGTATATTCTTCTGGTGGTTCACTTATGGCTCCTACACATGGTGCCCCGATTATGGGATTAGCCCCATTGGTCAGTCCGTATGGAAGTTATAAAGGTGACAGTGGCAATTGGTCCAGGTCTTTATATTCAGCTCCAAGGGAAGATTTATCTTCAAAAGAGTTTTCTCTTCGACTGATATGTCCAACTGAAAATATTGGGGGTGTCATTGGAAAAGGTGGAGCAATAATCAATCAGATTAGACAGGAGACCAAGGCTGCCATAAAAGTTGATAGTTCAGCTACTGAAGGAGATGATTGTTTGATAAATATTTCATCAAAGGAGGTTTGATCTAATCTTTTATAGCTTTGTTGGCTGTCAGTAATAGTTCTAACTGTTCTATTCGCTTACTGCTTCAGTTCTTTGAAGACTCATATTCTCCCACGCTGGAAGCTGCATTGCGCTTGCAACCAAGATGCAGTGAGAAAGTAGAAAGAGATTCTGGGATTATTTCATTCACAACCCGTCTGCTTGTGCCTACCTCACGAATTGGTTGCTTAATTGGTAAAGGTGGAGCTATCATTACAGAGTTGAGAAGGCTCACCAAGGCTAATATTCGAATACTGTCGAAGGAAAATCTCCCCAAGGTTGCCTTGGAAGATGATGAAATGGTGCAGGTGATTGTTAATTAATTTATTTTCATTTTCATGTCATGATGAACTTTCTTGAATTTCATATTGCTTGTGTTGTTGTGGGTTAATTTGGTGGTTTTTGTGATTAGATATCTGGGGATCTTGATGTTGCCAAGGAGGCTCTTGTACATATAGTCACCAGGCTTAGAGCCAACCTTTTTGATAGAGAAGGTGCTCTGTCAGCTGTTCTACCCGTTCTGCCGTATCTTCCTCTGTCAGCTGATGGTTCAGATAATCTAAGTTATGATGGTAGAGAAGGTAGGAGACATGGGCGTGGACATTCATATTCAAGTGGTTATGGGGGTTTCAATGATTTGGCTGGTGGTGATGGTTATGGAAGCTACGGTGGCTCCCAGGTACATATATTAACCTTGACATGTCTGATTATAGCAATGGGGACAGTGGCTCCTTCTGTTTTAAGAGGCTAAAATGCCAAATAAGATTTTCAAGCTATTCCGCCGCACTTTTAATTGGAGACAATTTTATTTTTTGCCTTAATAATTAGCTTGTTCTTTCTAACTGAAGCCAACCTTTTCCTCTGTAGATTGGTGGTGGTGGTAGTGGTGGCGGCAGTGGCGGCGGCGGCAGTGCTTATGGGGCCTATGGAAATTTTTCTGTGGGACGAAGTGGTAGTTCAGGGTAAATGCATCTCTTCATCTCCATTAGTGGTGTTAATCATGAAAGCAGGAATAATAATGATTTTGATTGACTTTGTTTCTGTTGGTTTTTTTTTGTCTAGGGTTTCTGGACATGGCAGCGTTTCTCGGAGGAGAAACTATTCCTAGATATGGCATCCATTAGCTACAGGTATGCTATTCCCTTGTCCCCTTGGGGCAGGATTAAAGAGAGAAAATACGGAGAAAAGATAACTTTACCTTTTTAGAACATTCACCAACTCACCGCTGACAATTGATAGTTTGATGAAATAAAGCTATCCGGACTCCCTATGGTCAAAATTCTGATACAGTTATTTCCCCTTGCCTTTTCCTTCCCATCAAAACAGCTGAGATTTATGAAGCCTGAGGGCCAGCCTACTGCCTAAACCTGAAGACCAGATGAACCAGAGTTTGACATATTCATTGCCCACCTTGATGCTACCTTTAGAAGAACCATGCCTGAAGATCCTGTTGACTCTTAATTTTAACTTGTCCACATACCAAGATGACCATGCACAAACTCTTGAGCTCCTTAAGAGAACCTACTAGCTGAAATGCCTTGGCTTTTTTTGTTGTTTTTCCTGCTCAAAGATTGAACTATGAAACCATGTTGACTTCCGCATTGTGGACACTTGTGGAGTTTCGTTTTGTGTGCTTTACTTCTATAAGATTTGATTAGAGTTTGTGATCTCCTTGAAACTCTGCTTTGTGTTTTTTTCCCCTTTTATACCCTCGAGTGCACCCTCTTTCTGCAACATCTCCTAAATTGTGCAGGGATTGAATGTCAAGTTCTACTCTCTTGCACCCAATAGAAGCTGTCTTCAAACTTCCAAATTTCTATAAAAGAAAAAGATTCTCTCATGAAGTCTTATTAGAAGCTGTCTTTCTTGGTCAATACTTTGGGATGGTGCGTACAGGTGCCTTTGGATTGGTGGGTGTGTAGCCTTTGGATTACTGGGTTATCAAAAAAGGAAATATAAAAACCTGGTAGTTTAAGATTATGATATAACCAGCCAGAAAAAAGAAGGAAATGACGCCCATTTTGTTTTCTAATTCTTCAAGCTCTATACCTATTAAACACACCGAAATCAGGAATAATACGTGCTCAAGGATGCATGCTGTTTTATTTTATCCATTACGTGTAGAGGCAATATTATGGCAAACAATACTTGTCAAGGCAAAGGTAAGGTCAGTTTTGAAAATGCATTGCATTGCTTTGCTTGTTATTAGTCAGTCTAGTGTGTATTTTACAGGAATCGTCTATGATGTCTTTCAATATTTTTTGTTGTTTCATAGCATGATTTACTGCATTTTTTCTTCAAAGGACTTTTTCTGTTAACATAGCTGCGAGGTCAAGCAGAAATATGCGTGCCAAGTTATTGGTAAAAAAAAAAAAAACCCTTCCTCTATGCAAGGATTTAACTTAATCTGACTCTGGGACATGGTCTATGCTATAAGCCTCTAGTTCTTGCTTGGGAACCTTGATAGTTGGAAGTATTGCGATAAATGGCAGATTCACGCTATAATTAGTGTTAGTTGTGGCTGAATGCAAGGGAGTTTTACACTCATATTGGACCTGGGAAGGTTTTATTGGCTTCTAGGAATTGGATTGTTAGATTAAAATGTACGTACAAAGTATTAATGTGTCTGGAAATGATATGAAGAGTTGTCTTCAAATCAATTGGCTTTTCATCTTGGGAGTTGGGACCTTATAACCTGGTCTTACCCACCATCGATTTGATGATTAGTTCGGCGCTGATGGCTAGAATGAGCGAGCGCAAGCTTTGGACGAGAATGGTTGGATTGAATATTCGACTAAAATAGGGAGTTTTTGTATTTTTTTTACTTTCTCAAATTTATAGATTTTATTATTAGAACCCAATTTAATGATTAAAATTGTGTGTTATCATTCCTAATGTGTATTTGTCCGTTAAATATTTGGTGGTTTTCCTTTTAACATTTCTCAAATGGTTTCTCCCTAATAGTATTTGGTGTGTAATTTATTTCTTTTAGTTTATTTTTTCAATTTAAGATTCGATATATTTCATTTAGAAATTTGATATTTTTTGGACGTTTAATCGTTGAGGTGATTGTGATGTTGACACGATTCCTCTAATTGAAGTACTAGAGAAATAATAGTGATCGAAATCTTACGAACTTTAATTTGTAAAATATTTTTTGAAAATTATTCGTTTTGATTTAGTGATAGAAAATAAATAAATAAAAATGATGGGTAGGCATGTATGATTTTGCCTTCTAATTCAAATATATTGTTCGACTTTCATAATAAATCTTGGAATGGAAATTTCATGTTTTGTTGTGCAAGGATTAAGATATCGAACTCAATAACGAAACTTTAATTTTACAAATGTATCCATAAAATATTTTTAGAATTTACAAAAATATGAATTTATTTAGGTTAATAATTAAGTGTTTCTATAAGAATTAAGTTACGAACATAGTTAATGGTATTTTTATTCATATTTAACAAAATATCACAAAATATCGTCTTCTATGTCCATTAAAAAAAGATATTAAAAATATAGAAAAATTGTTTAAAATAACAAATTTAACCAAATATATAGTAGAAATTTTTAGATTTTATATATGGATAGATGTTAATATGCTTCTACTTCTATCTATTGATAAATTTTGTAAAATATATTTTTTTTTTGGAGGAGAAACAAATGTTTTATGTAAAAACAAAGTAGTCATTAAATATGTTTTATTTAATATTTGTTGTTAAATTAGATTAATTAGTGTTTAATAAATAACGGTTCAATATCAGGATTAAATATTCATAGGTATATTTAATATCTTTTTTATATGTTTATAGAAGACAATAAATCGTATATTTAGCTTAATATAAATAGAAATATTGAAATCTATATTTTGACAATAAGATATTTTAATTCTGGATTGTAATGTTATTAATATCTAATCTAAGATTGGCTTCTTTCCTTCTTTCTTTTTGGTGAAAAGGAACGTGTCAAACACACGATCTCATCATGAAGATATGTATATATATATATATAAGTGGAATGGTTTTGGAAGATATAGTCAACTTCCCTCAATTTTGTTTGGTGATATCTTTCTTATATTTTCTTCCTACCAAAATTCCAACTGCCCACATAACCAAACTCCAAATTCATTTCCATATTGGGTCTTCCTTAGGTTTTGCAAGAGGATTTGGTAACCTCTAACCATAGCTTAATATAGGCTGTATCACAAAATGAAACCTTTTTTTCATTATTTTAGACAGTGCTTTGGAGTAACAAAAAAAAAAAATATATATATATTATAATTCTGTGTTTGATGCGACTTTGAAGCAATAATTCCATAAGCAAGGATATGGTAGTGTTTGACTTCAAAGATGACCCCGCTTTTATTGATTAGTAAGTGATAGTTGTCAGGTTCGTAGAATAGCCAAAGAAACCAACTGAATCCACTGTGGTGACATGTTGAGACGATCTACCCATCTTCATAGGTAAATGAACTATGGGTATTGAAGGGTGCTTCTTAGGGTTGGACTACGCTAGCGCTCAAATTGATCGAAAAAATCGCCAATGTTATAGCCTAAAAAATGACTAAATTTTGGTCGGTGTCAAAAGTCCTCAAAATTCATATTTAATTAGTAAATGAGCTCATTTAGACAAATGTTTTATCTTTATTATTTTAGTTTGAATTATAATAACCTATGTTTGGTACGTAAACTATTTTAGCTTAATAAAGAAATAATAAACTAAACATTATAGCAAAAAATAAAAAATAAAAACTATGAATGCAAAATAGTAAAAACGGTAGCAAATGAATGATTTTAAAATAATGTTTACTATAGTTAATCGAAGATATTAAAATAGTATTTATAGTCTTAGATAATCCTTTTATCAATCTCATACAAAAAAATAAGGAAAATAAAAACTCAAATAAATAAATAAATAATCCATAACGATGGCAGTTTCAAACATAGGATACATGATCGTGTATCAAGCACAATATGTATGTGCCTGTGTGAGCAATAACAAAATTAATTAGTTTATGCATATACTCTATCCATCGAGAGATCATTAAAATGCAATTTATGTAAATCTTAGTTCAAGATTAGAAGAGATTCAAGAGAACATGTAATGGCATATTTGTTTGCAATTGTAAAGTAATTACTCTTTCAAAATGTAAGAAAACACCATACTTGAATGTTTAGTGAAGATCATATAATAATTTTGAAAAACAAAGTTGAAAAATGGAGTCCTAATGCAATGTAAATTATACATTAAGGATGCAATTTGTTTAATACAACCATATGTAATGTGTTATAATAAATATGCTTTGCCTACATAAACATGAAAAATTACATTTAGAACATAAAATAGTTTAACTAGACAAACCAACCTAATGTTGTCTTTAATTTCAAAAAGTACCATACCCCTAATTTTTTTTTTTTTTTTTTGAAGAAAACTTAAACTATAATATCTTAAAAATTATTTTAAAACTACTCTATTTTTAATTTATTTTATTCAGAGTATATCATCTAGGAAGTTCCCCCTGTCTTTGGAGTGGAGTTGTTATGCTCTCTTGTGGGTTTTTCAGCCACTAAATTTCACCAAAACAACAATGCATAGCTTTTCCATTGCATATTAATAGCACCATGGTGCACACTGTCTAGCCATGCACATTAAGATTTCCAAAGAAAACCACTTCTGAAACCTTCATAATCCAAACAACATCTAACCCTTCAAGAAAGATGAAGGCTGTTGCCAGCGACTCGAGTGAGCTAAAGAGTTCCAAACTCAAACCAGGGGTGAACCGCGGTTTATCGATATTTGATTTTATCCTAAGGTTGGCTGCCATTGTTGGAGCATTAGGAAGTGCAATAGCTATGGGAACAACCACCCAGACTCTTCCATTTGCCACACAGTTTATTCAGTTTAGAGCTGAGTATAATGATCTTCCTATGTTTACGTATGTCATAATCATAAGCATTTGATTTATAATCCAAACTAACTCCTCATGAATTTTACTAACCTCTTTTGATTGTTTGAGCAGCTTCTTTGTTGTAGCCTGCGCCATTGTAAGTGGCTACTTGGTTCTATCTCTGCCTCTTTCTATATTCCACATCTTGAGGAGCAGAGCACGCGCGACAAGAGTTGTGCTGGTATTCTTAGACGCGGTATACATGAAGTTTAACCATTTTTCATCTACGAAGTATATACACAGATAAAATATGAGATATAGATATAGATATAATAAAATACGGTGATACATTAATTTCTAAAAAACTAGGATACGGTCATACAGATAAGTTTAGGAACGTTTTTTTATAAAGAAAAAATCCAGACATATGTATATTAAACATGAAGATACTTAATTCAATCCACTTAAAAGCATAAAATGTCAAGTTAATGATGATAATACAATATTTTGAAATAGAATAAATAGTCAATAAAACACAATAGAAAAGGTTGGTAGCACACTAAGGTCAAATCAATCAAAGAAGAAGAAGATTAGAGGAAAATGTATGAAAATAAACAAATAACTTCTTCATTGAATTATTAAAGATAAATAATTAAGTGAATTATTTTTTGCGTGACTTTGTGAGGACTCGGGCGTGAAGATGGAGATTACATGATTTTAGGATTTGGTTTTTATTTTTATTTTTCTCCTAGTTTTGGGTTAGTTAGTGAGGTTTTTAAATAAGCTACTAAGTCCTAGAAAGGGACACGTATTTGACATCAAAAAATTAATAACAAATATGTCAAAATGGGCATCAAATAAGGATCTAAGAAGTATAAGGAAATATTGGTATATGACATGTATCCAATATTGGTTCTCTACCTGGCATGAAGTATTTGTACGTCAATGTCAACAACTTACAAAAACCATGAATCGATTAAAAACATGCAAATAAACTTTGGCAGTGATTAAAACAAAGAAAGAAAAGTCGACCAAGTTCGCTTACTTGTGTTTTTTTGTGCAATTGTGAAAAGGGAATGATGGCTCTTTTGACATCTGGGGCTTCTGCAGCGGCAGCCATTGTGTACCTAGCACACAAAGGAAATGGCAAGACAAATTGGCTAGCTATCTGCCAGCAATTTAACTCATTCTGCGAGCGAACCTCTGGCTCTTTGATCGGATCTTTTGTAGCAATTGTTCTACTTATGATTATGATTTTCCTGTCTGGTGCAGCACTGTCTCGTCGCCGTTGAAAGTAGTTTCTCATCATCACAACCTTGCAAGTTTATGAGAACTACATCTGGGTCTTTTAATCTGCAAATCATAGTTCATATATGAATTTGAGTGTGTTAAAAAATAGCTAGAGGTCCAACTTGTCTTTGTGTGGATGATGTATTTTTATTTCTACCGAGTGAATGGAATGAGCTTCAGTTTGTAATGAGAACCGTATGAATACTATAACATCTCTGGGTCAGCCAAACAACACAGAGATTTCAACCAAGAACAAGATAAAAAAAAGTTCCCATTTAAGTAAAAAAATTGTTGCATAAAGGAAGCTTTTTTTTGTTTTTATTTTTAAATTTTTTGAAGAATAACTGAAGAGGGTACGTAGGACAACTTCTTACAGGGCTGTAGAGCCTAAAATTTAACTAATCTTTAGTTGTTTGAATAAAAACAACCATTCTAACCCCCGATTGGGGGATTCCATCAGGAAACATAGCAATAGGAAGCACAAGAATCCTCCACAAAGAAGGCTTTAACTTCGTGTTCAAGAATTAGACTTGAAGACGAATCTTTTCACATTCAGTCTAGAAATCATGGTCCACAGTCACGCTTTCAGCCACAGCTGGATCTGTGTGCTTGTTTCTGTGGCCATAGCCAAATAGGAAAAGATCCTAAAACACGTAAAACCTTGTAGAGATGAAGCATTAGAACATATAACTGGGATCAACTGTCTTCTACAAAGTTGGGCTTTGAGTCAAACAAGAAATGCATTAAGAAGCTGTTATCTGAGTCAATCAGGCTACGTCCTACCTTCTTTTTCACCCCACCATCATCCATCAACTTCCGCACTTTCTGGACTCCATCCCACTCACCTTGTGATGCATATATGTTAGAAAGGAGTACATAATCCCCACTCTCATCTTTCCTCATTTTGAGTAATTGCTCATTTGCACGCCTTCCCAATTCTACATCTCCATGAACTCTACAGGCCCCAAGTAGTGTTCTCCAAATGATGGCATTAGGTTCAATCTCCATCGTGTCTATAAAATCAAATGCTTCAATCAATAGGCCGGCACGCCCCAATATGTCTACCATACATCCGTAATGCTTGATATTGGGCTCAATTTTGAACACGTTTCTCATAAGATTGAAGTACATTCTCCCTTCTCGTACTTTCCCAGCATGGCTACAAGCAACCAACACGGCAACAAAAGTGATTTCATTTGGCTTCATTTTCAACCTGAGCATCTCCTGAAATAGATTTATTGACTCCTCAGCATGTCCATGAAGAGCCAAACCTCCTATTATTGAATTCCATGAGGAGGTATCTTTTTTTCTCATCCCTTGAAAAACTTCCAAAGCATTCCCAATGCTTCCACACTTGGCATACATGTCTATAAGTGCATTGCTAAGAAGAACACTTAAATCTCCACAACACATGTCGAAAATGGAACGATGTATCTTCTTTCCAATTTCCAAATCTCCCAAATCAGCAGAAGCAGATAAGATACTCAACATTGTTACATCATCCGGCCTTTGTCCCAAATCTCTCATTGCATCAAACATCTCCAAAGCTTCCTTGTTCAATCTAGAGAGCACATATCCCGCAATCATCGCATTCCAAGTCACAACATCTTTCTTCGGAACTTCATCAAACAGTTTCCTAGCCTTCTCCATCTCCCCATGCTTCGCATATGCCGTAATCATCACATTCCACGAGACCAAGTCTTTCATGGGCATTTCGTCAAACAACTGTCGTGCAACATCCAATTTCCCTCTTCTTGCATAGCCTGCTGTCAAAGCTGACCAAGGCACAACTTCCCTTTTGGCAGAAGCGTCAAACAGTGCTCTTGCAGTAGCTAAATCGCCACAATTAGCATGGAAATAAATAAGAGTATTCCTTACAAATGTATTGGATTGAAATCCAGACTTCAAAACCTTCCCGTGAATTCCAAACCCCAACTTAACCCATGAAAGCTTAGTGCAGGCTTTGAGCACAAAGGAGTAGGTAAATTTATCAGGCCTAAGCCCACGATTTTCCATCTGGGTATAAAGAGAAACGGCAGTTGCAGGCTTCAAGGTCTGAGCCGAACCCCTGATCATGGTGTTCCACATGAAGATATCCGGTTCAGAAATTTGAGCGAACAATTGGTGGGCATAATCCATTGTCCCAGAAACAACTATTGCACTGACAAAAATGAGATCTCTGACTACAGAAGTGGTTGAATTAAGGCCATTGACGATCAGAAAGGCATGAAGTTGCTTCAAAGAACGAAAGTTGGTGCATTTCGGCCATAAATTAGACTGTTGAAAGCGGTTGAAGCTATTGTCATTTGTTCTCTTTCGAATCATAAAAAAGGACTGCTTTGAAACAAGAAAATAACAAAACTAAGACTTAGATTTCGGGTTTCATGCAGCCACAAATTTTACTTCCTACAACTTTCACTTCAAGATTTATTAGAAAGAAATGCTTTTCACTTACATATATAATCTATTTTTATTTAAGTTTACAACAACATATTTTCATATATTATTTAATTAAAATTAAAATTAGAGTATAATTAATTTGATACTAATAAATATATTAATTAGTTAGTTTTAGTTTTAATTCTAAACTATAAATTAGAACAATGTCCAAGATCTCGAAAATTTACATCTAACTACTGGCTGACCTCATTTTGAGTGGTATTAAAG
Organism: Cucumis hystrix; assembly: GCA_025688845.1. Taxonomy (NCBI): domain Eukaryota; kingdom Viridiplantae; phylum Streptophyta; class Magnoliopsida; order Cucurbitales; family Cucurbitaceae; genus Cucumis; species Cucumis hystrix. Next base: position 1,942,514 of record CM046891.1, on the reverse strand, counting down.
TTTTTTGCCCATTAAAGCTGAAAAAAATATGCTAGAGGGTCTGTTTTTATTTTCGTCCCAAAACGTTGAAAAATGGGTCAATGCTATAGCCTACGAAGAAAAGACCCAATTTAGAACGATGTCAGAGGTCTCGAAAATTCACTTCCAACTACTGGGTGGCCTCATTTTGAGTGGTTTTAAAGTTTTTTGCCCATAAAGGCTGAAAAAAATATGCCCGAGAGTCAATTTTTATTGTCGTCCCAAAACCTTGAAAAAATGGTCAATGCTATAGCCTACGAAGAAATGACCCAATTTAGAACGATGTCAGAGGTTTAGAAAATTCACGTCTAACTACTAGGTCGCCTCATTTTGAGTGGTATTAAAAAATTTTGCCCATAAAGGCCGAAAAAAATATTTCCGAGAGTCTGTTTTTATTTTTGTCCCAAAACGTTGAAAAAGGACCAAATTTTAAACAACGTCAAAGATCACAAAAATTCACATGTAACTACTGGGTGGCTTCATTTTGAGTGGTATTAAAGTTTTTTTACCATAAAGGCCGAAAAAAATATGCCCGAGAGTTAGTGTTTATTTTTGTCCCAAAACGTTGGAAAATGACCAATTTTAGAACGACGTTAAAGGTCTTGAAAATTTACATCTAACTACTGGGTGGCCTCATTTTGAGTGGTATTAAAGTTTTTTGCCCATAAAGGGCGAAAAAAATATGCTCGGGAGTCAGTTTTTTTTTTCGTCCCAAAACTTTGAAAATTGGTCCAATGCTATAGCCTACGAAGAAAGTACCCAATTTAGAATGATGTCAAAGGTCTCGAAAATTCACATCTAACTACTTGGTGGCTTTATTGTGAGTGGTATTAAAGTTTTTTGCCCATAAAAGTCGAAAGAACATGCCCGAGAGTAAGCGAAATTAAAGCTTCCTGAGATATTCATACTTTAGTTTAAATAGCGCATTCATGTCCAACACAACAAATCTATTAGACATGCATAAAACACTTATTGAGTTGATTAAAAAGACACATATATGACAATAATACTAACTTTAAAAATGAATATTTTAATAAATTTCTTTTACTATAAAAATGCATGATATACATATTTTTCAAATATGGTGTGTCGTGTGTCCGTTTCGTGTGTCATATTCGTGTTCTATAAGTTTTTATTTCGGTGAGTTATCCTTTTTGTGTAGTTTCAATAAGTTTTTTGACTTGATTTATTTTTGAGATCGATGTGTTTCTTAGCCAAAGCCAAGTTTGAAAGAGAAATTATACATCAATGGTTAATGCAGATGGGTATCTTAGCCATATTGGTTTCTTTCTTTTAAGGCCGATAATGAGTCTTTTGACAAAAAACTAAGTCTGAGAAAATTGATGCATTAAAAACATTGCTGTAGGTGTAGATTATTTCTTAACCATATTGGAACCCAGTTTCTTTCTTTCTTTTTTCTTTTCGAAGATCCATGAAATTCTTGAAAGAAAACGAAGAGTATGGTCAAATATAATCCTCCCAAAGAAAGAAAAAAACATTAAATTGATGAAAATGGAGAATGAACTAAGAAATGTAAAGAAAGTAGAGTTGGGAGGGAGGAGAAGAGGAAGAAGAGAGAACGAAAGAGATTAATTAATGTTTAAGAAAAACATTATTTAGTTATTGTTAGTATAATTTTTCTTTCTTATTATTTTTTCTAAATTTTGGATAATATTTCATGTTATATTTATTGTTTTGGGTTTTTATGATTTTGATGCATTTTCTTAGATAATGGTAGTTATAGTCAACTAATTCAATTTATATTTCACTTAATTTAATATATCATGAATAAAAATAATCCAATGTTAGTTCATAATTATTTCAGTGTGTCATTTATATTTGAATCAATTATAACTGATTACTCGTTTTAACCTTAAATCATAAAGAAATTAATTAATCAAACTGATATAAACTAAATAAACTCAAAATATGAAATATGAAATTTCAAAATGGTGTAGAATTGACTTAGCTTTGCTAATGTATAATTAAAACGTACCCCACCCTCTTAATTATAATTGGCTATCTATTTTAGCCATTATGAGTGGTTATCACATACTTTCATTTTTTTTCAAAATGACTTAATTTTTAAATTGAAATAAATTTGATTGAAAAATATAAAGAAAAAAAAAGAGGAAAAAGAAGTAAAACGTGTTTGCAAATAAATAAATAAATTAAAGAAAAGGAAACTAAACGAAAAATGGATTAAAACAAAGAAGAGAACTTGTTTTTCACCTAAAAATGCCAACTTCCCATCAACCCATAAACATACAACGACAAAGCCGAACTCGTTGAAAATCCATTACGACGACGTATATTACAAACCATAAAAAGATAATAATAATAACGTCTTGGAATTTGGTTCCTCTGTCATTCATCGTTTTCTGCAAAATCACGGTTTGAAAATCTTATGTTCTTCATTTTACAATATTCAATTATAAAAATAGGGAAAATAAAATTTTTTCCAAGAGTTTGAATTTTAATTAAAAAAGGTCCACGTCAGAAAATTTATTATAAAACTTATTAATTTAGTCATTTGCAATAATTTCAACCAAACTCCCAAAATTTAATCCCCCCAGCTCTTCTTGTTGGGCCAAAAAGAAAAGCTCAATCCACTAATGTAAATGGTTGTAGAGTGGTTTAGAAAAGCCCATGGGCTGGGACAATCCAAGCCTAGTGAGGCCAAGCCCAAAAAACCAAGCCACGCGTTCCTATTAGTCTCATTCATAATTTGACACTTCATCAAACCATAGATTAATTTATTATTTATTTATCTCATAGACTCCACATAGTTTCTTAATTTTTACTTTTAGTGACAAGCAACAAATGAGGTAGTAGGAAAATTTTTCTATACTATCGTGGTACTTAAAAAAAAGTTCGTGGTAACCTATCAAACAAAGGTATGATTTCGATTTCTAACAATATGAAAATCTATAACTACATGCAACAACTATTTTTTTATGAGTAAAACTACATATAACTCTCGACTATGCTTCTAAATTCAAATGAATAGATTTATCAAGCACGAGTTAATAATTTTTTGTCTAATCTAGTTTTGAATTATTTGTTCTTAGATTTCTTTTCTTGAGATATTAAATTATTATTTGAGTTTATTTTTGTTACTCCATGATTTTATGATTTTAGGGACTTGATTATTAAAAAATGTATTTTAATCCAATTAATTATATAATAGAAAAATCATAAAGCCAAATTTAGCCCAGAAAAACTTCTATATTAAATATGGTTATCTCTAACACTATCACCTCATTTGTTTGACATAAATTTATTATGAAATGTTTTCTTCCACGTTCCATAAACGTTTTTTTTTCTTAAATTAAGTAAGTATATTATTTAATTAAAAATATACAATAACGTGTAAAAACAGATAGAGTTGTTTTCAACAAAAATATTTATAAAATACACTAAAATTTTGGAATCTATATCAACGATATATGCTGATAGATTGTTATTCAACGAATTTAATATATAATTAGTTGTGGAGTGTTCTCAAGCAATCAAATCATATGAGATGCATGCATATGATTTCAAAGGAAGAATTTATCCATAAAGTTGAAAGGTCAAACTACGTGGGAGTTACGTTGGTCAATCCGAACATTTATAAAGATACCCATTATCATTTCAATTATCGATAATTCGATTCTTTCAATTCGTGCAGTTATTAAACTAAAAAACATATTCCATTTCTAACTTTTTTTATTGAGTTGCAAGATATATGAATAAGGATACGTGAACACGTACGTTATTTGAAAAAGAGATTCGTTGACGAGAGAATGTTAGGATCGATATATTGTTAAAGATATATACCCAAGTTGATTATTGAATTGAATATGGTTAGACTAAATGAAATTAAGATGGGTAATATATGACTTTTTCTTACAAGTATACTATTTGTGTGCACATGGTTATATATTCTTAATTATGTCACAGTCCATTTAAATTTCATTTGCATGTATTTACTTTCTTTTAAGAATGTTTGTAGAATCAAACTCTATTTTTCATTTTAATTCTGCTTCATTATTATCATGTAATTGAAACAGGCTAAGTTTAAAAAAAAAAATAATAATAAAACATATATGCATGTCATATTTATTAAAGTCATGTGATAAGAGAAAGGAATTAAGATCATAAGATGTGTTAAAGTCAAATTATCGTACATAAGTTCGAGAAAGAAGTTCATAATAAAATTTAATTAGTTTACAAATCAAGAGAAGATTTCATGAAATATCCATATAATCTTTTGGAAAGAGACATTTAAAGAAAAAATATTTTTTCAAATGCTTTCTAATACTGCCTCTCAATTAATCATTTCCAAATCGTGTTTTGAGTGTAACTCAAGTTATTCAAATATTTACTTTACAAAGTATATCACAGCTTATATTTTGTCTGCTATCACAACTCATTGAATTCAAATAATTCTAATTCTAATTCTAGTATAATATAATAGGGAAAAAAAACTATTTACACTTCATAACAAAAAAATGCAATCGATTTTGTTTTTTTAATTGTTTTTTCTATAAAAAAAATCAACTCATTATCTAATAATAAAAATATAGATATAATATAATATAATATAGAATATTTACAAAATTTAGCAAAATCTATCAAGTTCTCTCAAACTTATTAAACTTTTTTTCATTATATTTTGTAAATAGTTTTAATTTTTTTATTGATGAGAATTTGTCAAAAATAATATAGAATAGACTAAAAAAAATAAAAATTAATAGGTTTCGGTAATTATTTTAATATGTTGCTCGTTGGTGGACGAAGAATGTTCACTTAGCAGCTTCTTCTGCTCCAAATCTAAGATTTTTTGTAATTACGATACAACCTTCCTTCTATTACTTTCGATTAGAAAATTTTTCTTTAGCCTTTTCTTAAACTTATATATTTTTGTTGTTGTATTGAATGATATGTATCATATTATATTTTTTTGGTAATGAAACTTCTTTTATTGAGCTCGGAAATCAAGATATGTTGAAGGACGTGTTATAAATGTAAACTTTGTTGAGATATTTAAGTGCACTTGCTAAATCTTCTTCTATTTTCAATATTAAAAAAATGATTAAAATAAAAAATTAATAATATAAATATTGTTACATTAAAAAAAATGATGTTAATGTGCAAATGAAACCCTGAATTACATAATACAAAATACTCTAACATTTAGCATGAATAATTAATAATATCATTCCTAAGCTCAACATTTAATTACAATAACATGCCTTCACTCAAGCTCATTGCTTTGAGGAAAGACATTTTTCCTCATCTTCCCAAGTTGAAAATTCAACTCCCTGTTGTGGGGATGACTAATTCACTTTTTTTTTTCTTTTAAGATAAAGTTATTGTCGATTAACTCAATAATTATTTATAAACTATGGAGTAACATAATAAAATCAATTGAAGATAAAAGAAGTACTCTATCTATCTTATCGTGTCCTCTCTCTTGAATTCATCGTTTTTATCATATCACAATTTCCTTTTATTAGACCTCGAATATCCATTTAAACTTTATAGACTCTGATACCGTCAACCTAAATAAAGATCATAAACAAAAAGAAAGGATACAACAAAAGAGAATCGTATTAGAGTTTACAACCTTTACTATAATATTCTTTAATTCTTAAATACTATAAATACTAAAATCGATTCAGCGGACTTTGTACATATGAAATAAACCTAAACTAAATAAATAGATGATGCAATACAATAATTCATAATCTAATTAAACATAGTCGTCAAGAATTACCAAAGTGACGAAAATTTGGATTGAAGAAAGCAGTTCCTATATATGAGAGAAAGCAGTTCCTATATATGAGAGAAAGCAGCTGTCATCCATGATGAATGTTCTTACTTTAATTGTGTAAAACAAAAAATTCTTTATACTAAAAGAATATATTTACTTATATCTTAGCCAAATTGTTAATAAAAGTAAATGAATAAATAGTCACAAAAGACTGCCTTAATAGTTAATAGTCTAATGCGAATATTCTATATGATGTTTAATTTAATAACTATTAAGGGTATATTCCTTTTTTATGACGTAATATTTATGCCTATCGGTTCAAAATAATTAATTATCAGGTTGGTATTACTTTCTTTTTCTCAATAATATAAAATAATACAATCATAATCAAAGGCAAGAAAGTTAATTTCCACCGAATCAAAATCAAATTCCCCTACATGAAATTAAATAAACAATAGGCTACCAACTTGGCAGTGACTAAGCGTTACACTTGGACCAATATCATAACCCTTTTATTTACATTATCCCAATGCAACTGTTGATTAGTTGACTTTAAAATATCATATGAAATTACATTATTTAATGGCAACAAACTATACTTTTTCCTTCCTATGTTTTATAATATAAAGTTTTTACCAGATTATTAATATAATTTTCTTGTCTTATTATTGGATATTAAGGTATACTAATGTTTAATGTTTTTTTTTCCTATTCATTTTTGTCTACTTCTATTTAGACCATGACAAGATTTGAGTGGTGGGGTTTGAATTTTGTAGTGAAGTTTCTTTATTCAACTGTTTAATTTTTAGTTTAATAATTAAGATTTGTGCTATCTAATGAGGGTTTAATTATTTGATTTTGAAACTTTAAGTTGTTATGGTTTCCAAAAGTCCAACATAATCTAATAGCTTATGATCAAACCGGCCAGTGCCTACTCCAATAATAATATGTTTTTTTTCTTTCCTTTTGTTATAAGTTTGATCGGGTAATATATGTTATTGAGTATTCTAATACAAATCATTGGATTTAGTGGCTGCTTCCAAGTTTTATTGTTTTTTTTATTGTTTTTGTTTTTGTATTTTTAATATGTATTTATGTACAATCAAAACTTTGAATGGTGATAAATGAGTAATTAAATTAGGCTTAGATGGAATAATAATATTTGGACTTAAATATATCATTACTTTTAGACTCTCTAAACCACGTGAAGTTTCCCTTGTTTCAAATAATCGATAAATAGAAATTAGCAATGGATAATGAGAAAATTATTTTAAATAACAAAATATTTGAAATTGTTTATAAATATAGTAAAAAATTACAATCTATAAATGATAACTACAGCGGTCGGATCCAGAAATTTTATATATGAGCACTATATAACAAACACACTAAAAAAATATTAATTAGCTTTAAAAATTAATTAATTTAATACGTATTACTATTGTCCTCTACGAGTTCTCATGTTTTGAAATATATACATAAGTAAAGTAAATATGTGAATTTAAAAATTGCATCAAGAAAATTAAAAAAAAAAAAATACATTATTCATGGAATATTGTCGTGAGAGTGAAAATTTGTTAGATAACAAAGTGATTGTTAAGAAATAAGGTAGGATTTTATCTTATATAGAATTTTTTTTTTCTTTTAAAAAATTGTTTTCCTTTTAGGAAATCAAATTATTGATACTTATAATAAAAACTAATCAGTAAATATAATTGCAACAAATGGGATTCAAACTCAAGATGTTAGAATTATAGAGGAAACACAGCCACTACACCAGAAACCAAATTAATTACTTTTTAAGAAGCATTATTTAATATATATTGTATTTTTAAACTTTAAAATTAATATTAAAATACAAAAATCGAGAATGTGAGGAGGGGCACGTGCCCCCCTGGCCCCTTCTTATATATGCCCTTGGATAACTACTATAGAATTGGATAGATTATTATATATGTCTATCATGATACAAATAGACACAAATAATAGTCTAGCAAGGTTTATTGTGGTCCATTGTAAATAGGTAGTAGTATTTTGCTATAATTTTTAAAAAATATTTTGGTTCATTGTGTTATATTTGAAGTCCTAGATAACCGATACAAATAAAAAATGATTTGTTTTTTAAAAACGAGTGTATGATACATAAATTTGGACTTAAGGACATAATTATCGAGTTTGTGTGTCTGCAAATTAGATTGAAATAAGTGACTTTACCAAAATTAAATTAGTTATTGTGTTCAACATTAATGAGTTGAATTGGAAGTTTGTAATTTGGGGTTTTTAAAATTTGTAGAAGTTGTAGAACATGAGTTTAGCTCAACTGACACTTGTATATTATCCGTGGACAAGAGGTCCTAGGTTCAAATACTCACTCCTGCATTAAAAATTTGAAGAAGCTGTTTATAAATTTTGGATATCAATGTTACAATTGTTAGTATAATCCTCATTAAGGAGGAAATCAAGATCATGAAGATGCCAATTAGCACAAACCTAAGGTGGGTGTGAGAAAATAAAAGGAAATCTATTTTTTTTTCATGAAATAGAAAAAAAATAATAGATTTTTTATTATATGTTTTGGTCATCAAGAAAACGATTTTCTTGATGGATTTTTCAGTTTTCTTAATGGACAAAAAACATTAAAGTCTCATTTCTTGATGGTCAATACCATCCAGAAAGAGTTTTTGATGACAAGTTTTGACCATCGAGAAAAGTAGTTTTCTTGATAGTCGGACTTTCTTATGTCTGTTTATTTGATTGACAAAGACCATCAAGGTAGACATTTTTTGACATGCTTTGCATATCAAAGAAAGCCAAATTTGTAGTAATAAAAGTTGAGGATAAAACATTTGACCTTGAAGTTATCCGTGTGTATATAATCTATATTACTAATAGTATTTCTAACTTGGCCTTTTGTATTTTGACCCTAGAAATACTTTTAAAATAGGAAGGTTACCTACTGTTTTTTATATGAAATAAAAATAAAGACGTTTACTTTTAAAGTAACAACCTACTTTCAAAAGTAGGAATATAGAAAAAATAAGATACTTTGTTTTTGCTATTGAGCATATGAATAAAAATGTTTTGATTAAAAGTTTTCACATTTTTCATTGAAATAATAGAAGAATAAAGGTTAATACAAACCTAACGAACTAGTTCAAATATTCTTCAAGAAAATACCGTGTGATTCGAAAAATATATATATATTTTAAAATTTAATACTAAAAATCTTCGAAATTATAAATGTAGGTAAGGAAGCAATACTATATAATAATCTCATGCAGTGTTTGTACCCTTGATTCCATAAACATAACACACATAAAAACTAAGCAATAATAATGTTATTTGTTAAGTATATAATTTAGAATGAAAACTTTATGGTACTTTATTATTAAAATTAGATTCTTAGTTTGAACATAAATTAATTTACGTAATGGAATTGAATTGGGATTTATCTTTATTTCTTTTTAAAGTAATTAAAAATAGGAGATTGTGGCCAATGTGAATACAAGCTGGTTTGTCTAAAATTTGACACATGGGTTAATTACATATAATATTATTTTTAATGTAATTAATTTAATTATAATTGGATAAAAAAACAAAGTTTTGTGCTTATCCTCAACGCCGTTTTGATTTACCTAATTTCCAAAGTCCACAGCTAACTTTGCATATAATTCCAATAATTAATCTAATCTAATTGCGTAACCTAACTTCTGAATTTTATTTCCAAACTAAAAGAAAAAAACAAAACCCTAAAGTTTTGGTCAATTTCTCTACAAGTTTAGGACTATAATACATTTTCTTTCACCAATCAGATTATGCCACGTCAGTGTCTTCTCATGTAGGATCTTGTCGGGAACAATGAAGCAGGGCCCCACGTAGAATTATCGATGGGGTTTTTGGTAATTTTGGTCAATGATGTTTGGTTTATAGTTTTGCCATGTCACCAATCACAATCCGCCAAGTGGATCGCTGACTCAGTTTACAATCTGACGTGTGGCGGCACATTTTGGGATTCATAAAATCTCTATTCACATTTGTTGGTTTTTCTCTTGGTTTTTTACGATAAATTTGTTAATATATTGATACAAATTTCAATAATATGGTTGTATGTTATCCACTATTTTTTAGGTTTAATATAAACTATAATTGATTAGTTTATTAATTAACATATTTTAGTAATTTTTTTTTGCATAACGATTGTTTTTGTAATATTATATAATTTATAGTAAACTTTATAAAAACATGTTTTACACTTCTATTAGGTATTCTATCTTTGATAAAATCTAATTTTATCAAATTTGAAAAATAATTATTAAAAACCAAAGATGTATTTGGTGAAGAAAACAAAAATTCAAATTGTGAATCTATTAGATAAATTTTCTAAAAGCTATTTTTCTAATTTAAAACTATAATCGTTGTGGAAATAAATTAAGTTAACATAAAAAGTAAGGGAGATATGCAATATATATATTGGGCGTAGGTTGAGATAATTGAAGTGAGTACGCTACTAAGCACTAACGAAGAAAAATAAAATATTGTTAAATACATAACATAAAATATTAATTTTGTTTTTATATCAAAATAAATTGTCCTAATTAAACTCAGGTTTAGTGTATGCTAATTTGATTTCCACGTTTTTTCTAAATTTTATTGTGTTAATTAATTATATTACTAAACATATAAATTAGCGTTTATGATATAATAATAAATAAATAAATGTAGATTTGTCTCTCTACATTTTAATTAATTATATTTATATCTATTTTTCTAATTTAAAATAAATAAACAGTTTAAAGTTACATATATTAAATTAAAAACTTGTTATGTTAATTCATTTTTAAAAAGCTAAGCCTCCTCGAGCTCTCTTTAGTTCAATGTTATTGATTGAGTTTTAATTGGAAATAAAAAAAAATGTTAATAATTAATTGAGTTCAAACATAATATATAAACGTAAAGTTATGTGTTAATTCTTACTTTTTGAGAATTCAAGAACTTATTCTAGATGACGAAGAAATATTCTAGTTGTTGTCCATCGTTTAATAACATTATGTGCAATAATAATATTGTGTTATATAAATAATTTTTTTTAATATCATATAGGTGTATCTTATAGTCTCTGTAACACATATAGATGTTAGTTAAAAGTTTTATAGTTTTGAGTGTGTTACAAATCAATTTTAATTCACATTTATTACAAATCATATTTAAGAAAAACGTGTGTTAGAATAATGATAGAATATTAAATTTTCCATAATCCACAAACTTTAAGTTCTTAAAGTTCAATCATAGATTTAATATTATACTCACATCTTCCTAATTAAATTTTAAATTTGCAAATTGTTTTGGGGTGTATTTTAAGTATTTCATATTTAGATTGTTTAATAACTATTTTATACGTACTATTTTCGTTTGGATCTAGATCGGATCTAAAAATCTACCATTCACTAAATCTGGCAAGAAAATAAGAGTAATAAAATATATGAAATACAATTTGAGAAAATGAAAATTAAACACACGAACGTGATGACGAAAACTATCTTATTTATACTTCTTATATGTCAATTCTAATCTTCAATCAAACACGAAAGTGATGACGAGAATTAACTACCTTATAATACTTTTTTATGTCAATTCCAATCTTCAATCAAATTTTTAACTTCAAGATTAATCGTTCTCTACGAAAATAAATATTATATAATCAAAATTAATCTTTCCAAAACATTGCATTATAAAAAATGACCGATCATAGGAAGGTAGAGGATAGTTATATTTAATGTAATCCGTATATTATATCTAATAAGTTGCTTCTTGCATTTGTACTCGTTTCTTTAATTTAATTTAGTACCATTACAAATCTAATCTCATATATTTTTAACATAACTGTTCATACACTCATTTAAACTATTCAATCCTTTCCAAGAGGCCATAAAACATAGGTGTTTATTTTTCAACACGAGAAAGAATAAAATTCTATATTCCCTAAATAAGAGAAAGATCGTGTTTATATAAGTGAAGAAAAAACCATCTTTAATGATGTGAGCTTTTTAAAGTGAAAACAAAATCCTAAGAAATTTGTCTAAAGGGAAGAATTGTATTAAAAATCCGTCCCTGACTTAATCATGACAAGGGAATTATATGGATATCAAACAAAGAAAAAAAGGGAGAGTCTTTCAAATTCATATTCAACCTACCTTATAATAAAGAAAAAAGTTGTTTACTTATATTTTAAATTAAATCTAGTAAGTCATCGAATTTCAATATTAAATCGTTTACATTCTCGAACTTTTAAAAATGTTTAATAGTTTTTTAAAACATTTTATTTTTGATAATTATTTAAATTTTGTATTTTATGTTTTAATAGGTATTTAATATATTTAATTCTTTAAAAAAAGGAAAAAAAAATTATAGACAAATAAGACAGTTAAAAGTGAATGATCTAATTTAAGCTAGAGAGTTGAATTAACCCTAAACCCTTTCAAAGTTTGATGAGAAATGAAAACTACAGAGGAAGAAAAGTAAACAATCAATTCATCCAATCAAGTCAAATTGTCTAATTCATTTAAATTATTATTATTATTATTATTTTATTATAGTACAGCTGATGATATTGCAGTTTCTTTTTTTCTAAGTTTTATAAATTCTGACTCAATCATTGATCTTCATCATTGTGCATGTGACCAACAATTACATCCAAATATTGTCACATGCAACATATACAAACTTCCCAAATATATATATATATATATATTGATTTTTCATTTTCAGGAGTGACGTAGTTTTATAATATAGTATTAATATTGATGTATAATTACAACATTATTTGTTGGAAAATTATGAGATGAAATTTATGATTCAAATAAATTTGTAGAAAAAAACCCTAATTGTGTTGTGTGTGTGTTTATTTTAAAATCCTATATGCGTTTTATTTTGTCCCATTTATTATTATTATTAAAATTTATAGTTTGGAATTAACATTAACAATAAAGAGAGAGGGAAAAAAGGGAAGTGAGGCTCTAAAAAAAGTCATTGAATATGAATTTAAACCGCGTATGACTTTGTTTTAATTAATAAATTAAATAACAACTAACACCAAGACTTTAATTCCCTTCAACTCTCCCTCTCTTCTCTTCTCTTCTCTTCACCTACAAAATCAATCAATATATATCATCATATATTTTTTTTAATGTTATTTTCACTAAATCTAATTTATATTTCATATTATTATCTAAAAAATAAAAATTTATCAAAAATAAAACATTTAACAAAATATTTACACTTCAGTAAAAAAAATCAAATTTAGAGAATTTTGTAATATGAAGTATAAATAGTTTGTTAAAATTATTCCATATTTTCAAAAAAAATTATGATGGCTTCGTTTTATCAAAAACAGAAAATTATGGTTGTTTGGTTAGTTCTTTATTTTGTATAACTGAATTAAATTATTGGAGTACAAGTACTCTTGCAAGTTTAGAATATGTGCATCAAAATCTATAAATAGAGAATTAATCGGATGATTTTATTCTATTTTTTAATAGTTTTTCAACCACAGTGATGAAATGCTTTGTAACGTAATATAATCCAAAATTCATTTTTGAATTAAATGTTTTGGATCCAATTTGTAATATTAAACTCATTTCGTTCTTACAGTTTTGACATTTCACAATCTCATTCTCGTTTCATTTCTAATTTGACACACATTTTTTAATATATACCTTTAAGATTCTGATTAGTAATTCTGATCACATTCTAGCCTCTTAACAGCTCCTAACTAGGTTCATAATCAAATGATGTCTCAAGTTTGAGTAATGGTTTGATTAACTATGGATGACAAAAGAACATAATATAGTTAACTTAAGTTGAACATGAGCATAATTGGAGTATATTTTAAGGTTTAAGAGAATATATCAAATTTTTATCACCACATATTGGAAAAATAAAAATAAAAATAAAAATAAAAAAGCAAGGTAATTATTTAGAGAACTAATCATAGTTGTAAAGTTAATGATAGGTTAGGTTAGCTAGTAATTAACTCAGTGAGCCAAACTAATCTAATAGAGAAGTCTACGGTCTCATATTTTAGATTACTTTAATATACTCAATTAATATTCCTTAACATAATTACCTCTTAATTTGTTATCTACCCAATTATTAAATTAAAATCTCATCAACATATATATTTCAACACTTTTTCAAGAGAAAAAAAAATAAAAAATAAATAATGCTTCTTAAAAGCCTAACCCCTATTGTTAAAAGGTTCGAATTTAATCCTTTTTGGGAGGGTTTTAAACGAGTTAAACAAAAATAAATAAATACATCAAACTTAGTTTCAATAATAAATTAAAAATTCGGGCCTTTACAAAATATATATAGAAAAATTGATCAAAATATTTATAATTAGAATAGTAAATTTTGCATTTTCTATTAGTGTCTATATTTTCAATAATTTTGTTATTTTCGATAATTTATTTTTTAAAAACATAATTCAATTGAACTTAGAAACAAAAAATCTAACTAAACGAATAAAAGCGTTGGCCAAACATATTTTGAGTCTCAATTTATGTAAGTTTAATATTTGAAGTGACTAGAATCTACGTAGTAAGTGATGTTACGCCTATATGATATCGTTCTCAATACACATCAATGTGTGTCTCAATAATAGAAAGTACTCCAAAAAAAGAGAAGATATTAGAGATATATTTGGTTTAACTTTTTTAATTAAGTAATTAATTTTAGAAATAAATTATTATTTTTTAAAAATATTGAAGTGTTTAGACAACTATTTAAAATAAAATTTTAAAAACTATAGACCATTTTTATCAAAAATAATTTAAATAAAAACAATTTTTTTTTTCTCTTGGACAATTCAAATGGACCTAAATTTACTTTATATTTTTATACTTAATTCCCTTTTCATCATAGTACAAATTAAAGCAAGACGTATTATATAGCCATTTAATTTTTTAAAAAAAAGTTAAATTTGTAAAATTTATTAATCTGGCTTTATGAAACCTCATAAATAGATCATACCATCAAAACTATATACGAGAGTCTTATAAAATCATACTAACTAAAGATTAATTTATAAATCATAAGAACTAAATTTTAACTTCATCTAAACTATCCAAAATGATAGTAACTCAACTAACATCAAACATGTCTTCTCAACCTTAGACCAAACATTCAATCTCTTACATTTCATCTATTATAAAAAAAAAAATCAACAAAACTATAAAAATCAAATTTGCAATTAAACTTTAAAAGAACATAAATATCAAACAATTACACATATGATTATAACCCAACAGGTACTTCCTTTTTCGTAACAAAATTATAACTTTTTCAAACTTACAAACTAAATTAAAACAGAAAAAAATATATTTATTTTTCTCTCTATCTTTCCTACGAAACTATATGTTAAAAATGGATTTTGATTTCTTTTTTATTTATTATTATTAAAAGTAAAATTTGCTCGTATCAAATTATGTAACACAAATATATTAAAATTTGAATTTTGTGTGAAAAATTAACAGCACAGAAAAAAATGTAATAATAATAATTAAAGAAAAAGATAGAATAATCCAAATCTGTGTGTGTGTATATATATATATATATATATATATATATAAATAAATGTGGTGACGATGATGATATGACAAATATGAATATTTGTTAAAATAAAAAAAAAAGTTTGAAAAAATCCACGAAATTAGTTGTGTTAGGCAGCACGTTTGTTGGTGTATATTAATCCCCCTTGGGGTTAATACCCATGAATTTTTCTTCTACCAATTTCCAAAAACACACCATGGCCGAAACCCAAACCCAAACCCAAACCAACAATTTCTGGAATCATACTAATAATGAAGAACACCAACAAATCGATTTACCACCCGGCTTTCGTTTCCATCCCACCGATGAAGAATTAATCACTCATTACCTCTCCCCCAAAGTCCTAAACCCCAATTTCTCCTCCATCGCCATTGGCCATGCCGATTTAAACAAATCCGAGCCCTGGGATTTGCCTGGTAATTTAATTAAACTAACCCCAGTTTGTTTATTCATTCAGTCATTCATTCAATCATTCCTCATGATTTAATTTGTTGTTGTTGTTGTTGTTTGGTAATAGCAGGGAGGGCGAAAATGGGTGAAAAAGAATGGTATTTCTTTTGTGTTAAAGACAGGAAATACCCAACAGGGCTTAGAACAAACAGAGCTACTGAATCTGGCTATTGGAAAGCTACTGGTAAAGATAAAGAGATTTTTAGAGGAAAAAAACTTGTGGGTATGAAGAAAACTTTGGTTTTTTATAAAGGAAGAGCTCCTAAAGGTGAAAAATCCAACTGGGTTATGCATGAATTTCGCTTACAACCCAAATTCATCATCAAGCCCACCACTAAGGTTTCTCCTAATTCCTTCTTAATACTCAAATCTTCTTTCTTCTTTTTGTTAATTTCGTTATTAACTTTGTTTAAAATTCACAGAACGAATGGGTTATCTGTCGAATCTTCAACAAAAGTTCCACGGAGTCCAAATCATTACCATCAATAATAATGAATAACAACCCCTTCAATTCCCCTGCTTTGCCGGCGTTAATGGAATATTCACAATCGCAAACGCCCTACACTGGTGAGGCACGTGCAGCATCGCACGTCTCCTGCTTCTCCAACGACGGTGGTGGTGGTGGTGATACAAAGCTTTACAATTTCAGAACTAATTATAATCATCATTTCTCTTCTTCTTCTTCTTCTTCTGCACCACCGCCGGCGCCTCCCTTGTTGCCGTTTCCTTTACCGAACACGGCGGATTCCGGTTATGGGAATTCAATCATGAGAATGCTGATGAATCCAAAGGTGGAGATTTCGGGTTATAGTAGTAATGGAATTGGAATGATGGAGGGAGATGATGATCAAAACCCATCATTGGTTTCTGATGATCCATTAGACCTTGAAAGTCTATGGAATTATTAAAAATATTTTAAAAGCTAAGTTTAATAGACCTTTTTTTTAGTAGATTTTTGTTTTGTTTAATTTTAGGGGTGGGAGTGGGAGGTTTAGTTAATTAATTAATTATGTGTAATTTCAAATACTATACTTGTATATAGAAAAATCTCAAATAGTTAATTATTCAAAGATTAAAGTTATATATATATATATATATATATATATATATGGCTTAGCTTTAAATTTATATGTACCATAATCCAATGGAATGGAAAAAATGTGATTTCATCAGTAACATTATTTCTCTCCCTTTTCTTTTTGTTAATAATTTGTTATATATATTTGTTTATTTATTTAAGAAAAAAAATTTGCTTGCATTGTGAGTAATGCCATATACCAATTTTTTAAAAAAACATTAAAAAAATGGTTACATCTAATCATTGGTTTTTATTTAAATAAAAAATATCAATCAAAATATTTAAGTGTATGTTTACGTGCTTATCGCTCTCCCCACCATACATACGAACAAAAAAACAATATAGGTAAGTATGTGATAAATTATGATTAGATAAATGTAACCTAAAATGCATTTTAAGTACTTTTCAAACTAAGAGATGATACATATAATGATGTCTATAACTTAGTAAAAGTTTTTTAAAAAAAAACTATAGTTACAAATTATTAAAATTAATTTTGATGCAAACAACATTTACCCATTCATTAATTTTGTGTACTTGTACATATATCTATATTAATTAAGTTCAACCACGTGTGAGTGTGACAAACTCAAAACTTTTCATCTTCAAGAGATATAGATATGTCTTTAATTGAATTGATTCATTGTGACATGAAATTTGGCATTTGGAAAAAAGATCAATTTAGTTATTAAACCTTGCCATGGAGGTAAAAATGCAAAAACTTATATTAAACATGACGGTATGGTTTATTTTGTATCTTATAAATTGTACTTTTTTGGAATTTGATTTTTTTAAACTACGAAGAATAGTTAACTTTGACTCTCGAAGTGATTTTGACACGGCACTATTGTAAATTTGAATTGAATTTTTCATCATGATATTTTTTTTCTTTAGTTGATGAACTAAACTTGATTATAAAGATTATTCGTTCACGATATACATCTCATTTATTTATTAGTCTAAGTGTATCATTTAGTTATTAAGTTTTACTCTTGAACTTTTTCAAAGCTATAATCTTTGATCTTTTTTAACTTTTACATTTTTTAAAACACCCACATAGACTTTCTAAAGATATACCCATCTTAAAGCATCCTCACTTTTATAATAGCTTAGGAACATGACACATGGAAGTTAAACTATGTTAGAATAACTTTACGATAAAATCAATATTACTTGTTGTGAAAGGACTGCATAAAGTTTAATTAAAAGGTAGAATGAGTGAAATTAAAATTTTGAAAGTTTTGTTATGAAATTGAAGATAAAAGGTGGAAGGATAAAAACTTATGTTAAGTCTTCAAAAGCATCAAAATTGAAAAGTTGTAAAAGTTATTATTCAACCAAACTATATGATATATACAAACAGAAAGAGTATCAAGGTCATTTATTATTATCATTATGCACAAAGTTTTATGCCTTGGTTTCTTTATATTAAAAAGAAAATAAAATTATATCAACATGGTTCCTTATTATTATTATTATTTTAGTTTCAAATAAAGAAAAGAAATCATAAATAATAGAAACTTTTGTCCACATGCAAACCCATTGTTTCTACATAACATATAAACCCTCCAAGCTTTTAGAAAGTAAATACAATCGAATTAGGAAAAACTCGAACATAAATTAACATATCGATTAAACACATTTTACTTCAACTAAACTATTTTATCCGTTAATACCAATGAAAATTTAAGTTATAGATTGAAAAAAACTTAAATATATTTTGAGATTACATCAAGTATATTCAATTGTCTAATTATAATTTGTCACGTTATTAGTAAAATTCTTCTTCTTTAATTCTTTTATTGTGTGGTTGGGATGAGCTACAAAACTATACGAATCATAAGATAAAGCATATATTTTTTTAGTGCAAGAATTTATACGAATTTATTTTTAAGAAATTGAAAAGTTATACAATGACCCTATAAAAGATATAAGGATACTTTTAAGGTTCTGGTCAAAAAGGAAAAAAAAAAAAAAAAAAACACTAGTCATTGTCAAAAAGTTATACTAACAATAATAATCTAAATACTAATTCTAATCTTTAGCCTTTTAAGAAAGAGAATAATTGACCGTACTCGAATTTTTAAAATCATATTATATATTTCATTGTTTCAATATTTGAAATGTTATTAAATGATATATTATTTTATTAAGTAAGGATGAATGAGAGTAATATAAAAAAAAAATGAACAATGAGCATTATGTTATTTTGAATAATCAATTTTAATGAATTGGTGTGGAATAAAAAGGAAAAAAAAAGTGTAATTTCTTTTTAATTTTAATTTTCTTATTTTTGTACCAATGGTTTTTTTATATTTAAATCTCCTTAATGAATAATTAGGCTCCTGTTTAACGTATTAAACCCTCCTTAATGAAAGGGTATTAATAACATCTTCCTAAACTTTCTTAATAATTATGTACAACTTGACTTCCCCCCCCCCCAAAAAAAAAAAAAAAGAGTAATAATAATCATTAGCAAGTTGATTTTGATTTTTTTTTTAATTTTATTTTTAAATTAGAATGATAAAAATTCAATAAAAAAGACAGAATGAGAGTAGATGCAGATAATTATACTCTTTTTTTTTTTTTGGTTTTATTTAATGTACATTTGTTGATAAAAATAAAGTATTTCTACTCAATATAATTAAATACATAATTATTTAATTAGGCAATATGATTTAGTTCATTGAACTTCTTAGGTTTGGATAATCCAAAATGATTATTATTAATAATAAAACTAAACTCATTTTTCTAAGTGTATTGTATTATAAGTAAATTCATGTAAAAGAAATAATTGATTTAAAATTTTATTTAGAGATAATTTAGTTTTGGTTTAAAATTATTTTGAGACAAACCATTTTAGAAACTTTCCATTATTTAAGAGGGAAATCCTAAATATATATATATGGAATAATTTTGATAAATTTTCATTTAGTTTTAGAAAGAAAAAAACAAAAAAAGAAAAAAGAAAAAGAAAAAGAAAACCCGAGCCCTTCAAATATTAAACAATAACTCTTCCCATTTAGTTTTTAGTGTGGAAATTAGTATTAAAATTTCAAAACATTTCTCGTATAAATAAATTAATAGAGACTCAATTTTTCTTATAAAATACAAAGTCTATGTTATAGAATAATAAAAATTAACATCTAACTTTAAAAAATAAATTTAGGAATTAAACGATTATAAATTTAAAAGTACACGACCTAAATTGGTACTTATTAAAGCTTATGGTCTAAATCGTTACAAACCAAAATCTAACTAAATTGTTACTTATTAAAGTTTTAGATTAAATTGTTATGATCCAAAATTTTTACGCTTTTGTTAATTGTTATTACTAGTGCACGTGCTAGCTCTCTGGTATGAGGATATTGGTGCTCGTTGTGGTGGGGGTTTGTTCTTCTTGCTCCCTCTTATGTCTTTGTTTTCGTTTGTTATGGTGTGTTTTGTTATGCTCTTGCTCTTCATCGTTTTTGTTTCTTTGTTTTGTTTTGATTTTGGGTTCTCTCTTTTTGGGCGTTTTGCAGCCATGTTGTGTGCTTTGCTTTATGCTTTGGTTTCTGGGTTGTAGGATTTCTTTGTTGTTGTCTAATATATATTATCTATATTAAAAAAAAAGTACTATAGGGATGGAAAGTATATTTTTAACCTAATTTTTCAATTGAAAAACATCTCAATGAAAATCTTTTAAAAAAATTATAGAAAAAAAACTTAAAATTTTGATAGGGATGGGGATGGATATATCTTTGGATGTTGAAAGGTGTTTCTATTTTTTGTGATGGTCTTTGAAATGCACAATTCTTTACGTATGAGATTAAAATTTTTCCTACTATAGATATAAACACATTTAGAATTAGCATTTCATTTTTATTAAAATTTAGAAAAAATTTAGAAAAAATAGGAAAAAACAATTATCAATTAAATATCTCATTTCTCAATATTTATCTGCCTAACCCTAACCATTATTCCAAATTTTTGTCTTCACTCTAAAACAAATATTTGGTTGGTGATGCCACCACCCTCCACACCACAAGTTGATCTAAATGGCATTTCTTCCCAAAAGTTCATTCATGTTGATCTAAAACCCTAAGGATATTTAGTAGTTCGTATTTGAATGAACAGTTTTGAATTATTCTCATAGTTTTCAATTCAATTTTTTTTTTATTATCTTCACGTTTCACAGTCTCATTTTCGTTCCATCTTCGATTATTTTACGTTTTTCTAAAAATCCGTAATTTTGATTACATTCTAACTCTTCCAACATTTCTTCAATTATTGAAGTATAGGTTTGTAAAATTGGTGATATTCGATGTTATCTATTTAATTAAACTTTCACATGAGATCACTTGGTCAAGGGGTTTTTTAGTTAGAGATGGAACTTCTATTATATTATTCAAGAAAGTTTCTAAATTTTTGGTAATTGATTTTAATTTGATGAAAGTGAAAGTGTAAAATGAAATTGGGCTAAAAAAAGGTATATTTCTTTTGAAGAAATGAAAGTTGAAAGGCACCAAAATTAATTTATACCAATTAATGAGTTATTAATAATATATGAATTATATGAAAAGACCATAACCACCCTAGTCTAATAATCGAATGTTATTTATAAGTAATTAATCCCATACATAAATGTTTTAGACCTCACCCCACTTCTCAAAATTAAAATTAAAATTAAAATTAGAAAAAAAAAACCTAAGAAATACTCGGACTAAATTATTTACAAATTTACTTATTTCACTCGGATGTATCTTAGGCTGCATTTTTTTTTTTCATTTCAATAATTCAATTGAATAGCACGATATGAAAAATTAAAAAGAGAAAAAGTAATATAACAACTTGTGTTTAAACTATCTTTAAAAAAGATAGATGTAATTTATGATAGTAAATAGTTTTTTTTTTTTCAAATAATTTATGAGAAATTAAATTATTTATTGTGGTAGCCACTCTCAATTAATAATTTATGGTTTACTTAAATTTTCTATTTAAGAATGACTTTAATTTCTAATTTATAGTTCATTGGACATTTGACTTTATTTTTTATTTTCTACTTATATATAAAAATCTCATACGTATTTAATTATTATTTATTATTTTTAACTTTTATAATCCATTTATACAAATGGTCTGATCTTAGCTAAAAATTTAAAACAAAAAGTCTTGATTTTAAAATGAAAATTTGAAAATTTGCAAAATTACGATGAATGGCTCATTATATTAAAAAGGAAATAAATATAACTAGAGGTGATACTCAATGAAATCGATAAAAACTGATACTCAATGGTTGGTTTTATTAAAAATACAATCAGTGGTCAGTTTAATTATAAAGTTTCGAAAAAACCAACCCAAATCGATATAAACCGACCAACTAAACGTTATTATCGGTTTTTCTTATTATAAACCAATTAGGTAGTTTTCGATCTCAATTTTTGTACAAAACCAACTCCCATCCGACCAATGATCACCACTAAATATGACACATTGAAGATTGGGTAAATTTGTTATATATACATTTTTCTTTTTAAAATAAAAAAGAAAAAGGATTAATGACAACCATTATTAGGTAGTAAGAACCTATAAATGGAAAGGTCCTAAAATGTATAGTTACTTCAAATCTATTAATTACCCAATTGATATAAGTAGGAAAATGAAAAGGGTAATTTGATTTAGGGAAAAAAAGAATAATACTAAGGGCAATGATGGAAATGCTATAAATGTAAAATAATCTTTCTTAATTTATCTTTTTGTAGAAATTAGGGATGGAAGTGGGAAACTTCTTGATTTTGGCTTTACCTCATTCATTCCATTTCCCATTTTTTCACTCATTCCTCCCAAAATGTTAACAAACTCATTTCTAAGGACTCTTCTGCAATTATGGTCATTATGATTACTGTTTCATTTTTGTCAATTTCAAGTTTTCTAGACTTCTTTTGCAATGCAATATTTTTTTTTTGTCAAATTAAACTCAAATAATATTTGTATATAATTTTTTAGTTGCTAAAGTTTGAAATTAGTATCTATTGATATATAATTTGTAGGGTTGATTTCGAGAATTAAAGTTCAATTTCCTACGCGACATAAATATGTAAGAAAAAAAATCTCATTTTATGATTATTTGGTTAGGGCCCATTTAAAGTTATTGGGCTATTTGGTTAGAGCCCATATAAATAGTTATGGGCCAAGTTAATTTCATGGAACCAAAGTTCTCAACTGTTTTTGCGCGCCACGGAGACCAGCCCGTAGAATTTCATTGCGATCAGCTGGGCGAAGAAAAAGGTAATCAACAAACCTTAATCTTGAATTAAACTCGAATCTATAAGAAATTTTCGTTTTTCTTTTCTAATTAATTTGGATTAAGATTGTTACGATTGACGTTTTCGGATTATCTCATTGGTGGAAGTTCTTGAATTTGAAAATTGTTGTATTAATTAGTAGAGATTGTCGATTCCATGATTCAATACCCTCTTTCTTGTTCTAAATCATATCATATGGACATGAACCAATGGTTGTACAGGACAATTGTTCATCTGCCTCAGAAATGAATCTCAAAACATTTATGCTGATGGCTTGAATTTACTGTGGTTTAAATTAAGACTTGTGTGTGTGTGTGTGTGTGTGTGGATGTAAGACATGAAACAGCCTGTCAAAAGCATTCAAGTTTTGACAATGACAATGTTGCAGAGTATATCAGCAACTAGGACAGAAATAAATGAAAGGATAAGCAAAGAAAATATCCAATACCCAAAATGTGCCTTTATGTACCAGAATATTCATCTATCTGTTACTTGCTTGTAAATCTCAATTTAAGTAACATTTAATGACTAAATTATCACATATCTATGAATTCTTTGATCTTCTCTTTTTAACTTTTTACTGAGATGAGCAATTTGAGATCAACAATCATGTCTTTTACTCTTGTCATAAATGTTGATTTACAAATCTAAAGATGCTTGTGATTTGTTTGGTGAATTGTATGGTTGGAGAGGAGGAAGGGAAGTGGCTGAATTCAAGGCAATGACTCCTAATCCTAATATTCTAATCTGTTATACAACTCAGTTTGCAGGATCATGGAAAACAAAGGTTACAGAGCTTACTTACACTTTCATTTTCTTGTTTTCTTTATTGTGGCTTTGATCTGTCTCTTTTATTTCAAAAAGAAAAATTGCATGTGTGGACTTGTATATCTTTTACAAATTTTATGGTATACATTTAATAGGGCTATTTACTCTATGTTGGACCATATTCAAAGCTAAAGTTGGCAGTGATGAAATAGTAGTAAATTAGATGTCCCCACGGTCTTGTCCTCAATATGAATGCCGGATCTGTGAAGCTCTGCTTCTCACACCTCATAAACAAAGCATTTAAGCTAATAAAAAAGCTCCTTTTTCTTCTTCTTTTTTTTTTCTTTAAATTTATTTCGTCTTATGGACCCCCCACCCTTCTTCTATTGCCTCAAATCGTTCATGATTCACCTTCACAAGCTTGGAGTCCACAATCAATAAATTGCTTCCTCATTCAGAAGGCTAAGAAAGTACCCTTTACCACACTATTGTAAGAAACTGATACAAAGAAGCATCCCAGGTCTCAATTTTTCATTAAAGTGTTTGCTAGATCTGGATTGCTGATGAGGAAAGGTGGAATTATAGGCATGCTTGAATGATGTATTTCCAATATCCCCTAAGTAATTAGACCCCCCTCATTTTTTACCATTTTCTTAATGTGGGGAATATAGAATGTATGATTCAAGCTAAGTTCTGAAAGTAGAGTATAGTTGAGTCCACTATTAGATGAAATAAGGATCCGTATGTTATATTGACTGTGTACTTATTTAGCAGCCAAACATGGGGTTTGGACTCATTAGCAAGTTCAAGTTTTTAGGTCCATACTTCTTCCATCAATCACTCATTTATTTTAGCAGTTACACTTTGGGAACAAGTAGGACACATACAAGCTATGAGAGTGAAAGGGTTATAAAGTTGGACTTAAAATGACCATTTTACCCTCCTTTTTTTCTTTTAAGCATATTCATTTAATTAACACTTGCTAGGGCAACAGAGTTACTCTGACTTTCTTGTTGCCTTAACCTATTGCCTGGTTCTGATTTAATTAGTTGCAGCAATGTTAGCACATAATAAAGGCTATTAGCTTTGAAGTGATTGTTGTGAAGCAAAATACTTATGGAAGGCATTTCAGCTTGTCTTATTTAGTCTCTAATTGGAAATGTTTCTTGTAATTGCCTATTGGCTTTCAGGATTTCCTCTATTTCATTAATCAATGAAACGTTTCTTATTAAAAAAAAAAAACAAAAACTACATACTGAAGGATTATTTTCTTAGGACTCTTAGAAACTTTTTTTTTTCTAGGAATGCTTCCTCTGCTTTATACAGTCAATTCTTTGTCTGCTGCGTTTTAAGTATATTATTAAATCCACATGTCAAACATTAATGAATTGTATGTAAGTTAGATTATAGTAGAAAATGCAGTGTTTTGAAAGATAAGAATTCTTCCATGAATGTCCAATTGTTAATGGAAGCTTGGAAAGTATGTCTCATGTCAATGAGTAACTACAACGGATGCATTATCTAGTCACAATGGTCGGTATATGTTTATTTCAATCAATCATTAATAGCATCTCCTCAACTTGCCTTCAAATCTTTGCTTACATTTTTCCAGAAAACAGGTATTTCCCCCATGTCAAAGCTGAGTTGAAAGAATTGTTTTGAAGAAGTTAAATACATTTTTGGCGTCCCGAGGACAAATAGGTCAGTTCACTAAAATTATTGTGTAATAATTTTTGTCAATAAACAGATTAGGCTTTTATAGAGTTATGAGTAAACAAACAACTTTCTAAAAGCCATTGGTTTAGCTACATCACAAATATTGTAGAGGTTGACTTGCATGTATTAAAGAAACTTCTTGGATTATATTGTTTTTCATTGCCTTTTGTACATTTTGGAAGATATAGGTTTTTATGGATTTTAGTTGTGTCCACTCTCTAGAATAGACTAATTGTTAGAGCCTTCATTTAAAATGGAAATTGTACTCATATTTAATTTCGAGAGTTCTTATCACTAATTATCTTAACAAAAAAATGTTGTTATTTCTAAAGTAGAGGAGACGGTAATATGATTTTTTTTATATACATGTAAGTGTCTGAACCAATTTACGTGCACAACCTCCTTTACCCAATTCCTCATAGATGGCGACCACTCATGAACTCGAAAAGTGAAAAGATTATTCATCGAAGGATTTCTTAATTGCCGTTGATTGTGGATATGAAAATCTGTATCTCATCTATATCTTTACTGTTTCTCCCTTATAACTCCGACCGCGTAAAACTGTCAAACACGTTTTGATAGTTCCCCCTCTAATAATTTCTCATAAAAAAAGTGGGAATTGTTTTTCTGAAATTGGGAAGATGGGTTTGATAGTAACAATCTTGATTGGTTAAATTAGTGTTTTGCAAGGGAGTGGTAATTTACTCTTAGTACATGTGATAGTAAATTAGTTTTATGTCACTTTTTCATAAATCTATAGTGTATAAAAAGTAGTTTAATTAATAAATTGTACGGTGGGAATTAAATGATGGAACTATTAGAAATTTAGAAATAATTGGATTGGTGAGAAGAATGTTTAGTTTAACACATTGTGTTAGTTGTATTTTTGGTTAGTAAAACTAAATAATTGTTACAAATCACATGCTTGTGGGTCACTCACTCATATTATGATCTATGGATTCAAAGAATCAAATGAGTATTTGAAGTTAAGAAGTTGGATTTCCACCTCACCTATTGTATTGTTTCTTTGTATCTTCAAATTAAGGTATAAATATTTGTTATTAGATTTGGATTATATTTTTCTATTTTATGAATATTTGTGAAAAAAAAATAGAGGCGGGAGTGTAAATTTTTTTTCTCATTTGTGTAAAATACTCTTAAACTTTCAAAAGTTAAAAAAATGCAAAAATACCTCTATAGTTAGTTTTAGAGGAAAATGTTAAAATTTTGTTTCAAATATACCTCTAAACGATTGAAAATTTTCATAAATATTCTTAAAGCTTATAAAAAATTCAAATTTTTTTTCATTAATCCAATCTTTTTTTAAATTTCTTATCCTCAAAATAAAAATAAAAATTTAAAGGTAAAATTGCAGTTTTAAATTTTCATTGTTACGTGGATGTTTCTATCGATATTTTCACATTTTCATGGGTTTGAAGTGAATTGATATTTTCATCATATTGTACAAAAATCTACAAAATCACAAAAATTAATATGAAAATGACACTAATAATGGACATGTTTACTTACTTAAAAGTAATAAAATATTTATTTACTAATTTAACTTTTTTTTTTTATAATTATTTAAAAATATGCATCAAAATGAAATATCTGTAAAATTAAAACTTTGATATTTCAATCAACATCGATATTTTAAACCTTATTAAAACATAAAATTCCATAAAATCTCACGAAGTTTCAATAAAAATTCTCTTTAAAACATACTAAAACAACTAGTTAAATAAAAAAAATTCACACTAATAGATCTATAAGACTATGAGTGTTAATAGATAAATTATTTTTTTTATTTGACAATTAACTATTTGTTAATTGCAACAATAACTATTGAAATTGGTTATATTCGTGATGTATCATTTTCGGTTAATAAGTCAAACAAATTTTAAAATATGATTTTAACTTTAAATTTTGATTTTGATTTTAGTGTGAGAAAATAGGTGTAAATTTTGGATGAATGAAAGTATTTTTTAAAAACTTTTTTAAGTTTAAGATTATTTTTGAAACATTTCAATGTTCTTAAAACAAAACTTTAACGATTTTCACCCAAAACTAATACGGATATTTTTTAACATTTTTTTTTAAGTTTAAGGGCATTTTTGAAACATTTAAACGTTTAAGAGTATTTTTGACACAAACACCAAAGTTTATGAACATATTTTATTTTTGCAATTTAGCCAAAATAATATTAGGAACAGCTGTCAATTCTAAAGATTGACGTTAGACTCTCTAAATTACTATTATATTTAGATATTCATATAATTTTTTTTAATGATGAAGATATCTCTTGATATTTTACGGAGTGTTTGAAGCAAAGATTATTCTACTATAATAACCATCTCTGTTAATGTTATTTTATACTCTTCAATTGGTAATAGTCAACATTCTTTCAAAAACTATATTTACTACAAAATTTACTATTTTATATTCATCTTTTTTTCTTTTTTCTTTTTTACTATATTTCTTTTAAAATTAAAATAATTTACCCATCAAATACATAAATATTATAAAACTAAAATAAAGCAAAGTTAAAGTAAGATGGTACTATTGACAGGAGATTGTGGAACCATTTATTCTGTAATACAAAATAGTTTTTGTTTATTGGAACCACAAAGTAATAAATATAGCTTTTGGATTATGAAAATAATAGTAATAGTAATAATAATAATAATAATAATAATAATAATAATAATAATAATAATAATAATAATAATAATAATAATAATAATAATAATAATAATAATAATAATAATAATAATAATAATAATAATAATAATAATATAATAATAATAATAAATAATAATAATAATAATAATAATAATAATAATAATAATAATAATAATAATAATAATAATAATAATAATAATAATAATAATAATATAATAATAATAAATAATAATAATAATAATAATAATAATATTATTATTATTATTATTATTATTATTATTATTATTATTATTATTATTATTTATTATTATTATTATTATTATTATTATTATTATTATTATTATTATTATTATTATTATTATTATTATTATTATATTATTATTATTATTATTATTATTATTATGATAAAAGAAATAAAATATTGGTTCTTCAATCTCCTTCACATTCTATTCATCATTTCCTTTTTTGAATGTTTGTATTCTGATATTTTAAGGCAAAACTACACAACTCTTCAACTATTCTACTTTTTATTTTCGTCCTATTTTCCTTTTCTATTAAAATTAGTCCAATATTTTTTCTTTTTATTTTTACAGTTTTATCATTTAAAACGTTTTACATTTAAGTTTGTAAGAGTGTTTGTGGTGGAAAATGAATTTGGGTAAAAGTCAAAACCATAATTCCACCCCATTAAAAATTATGTTAGAGAAATCAATTATTTATTTTAGTTCTTTTTTCTTTTTTAACTATATGTATAGAATTATGATAGTGCAATTCTATAGAAGTTAATGAAGTGAAATCAATATTTACACATATTCATAATCATATATATAAAGAAAAAGTCAATCAATTTGTGAAAATAGCTAGAAAGAAAAAAGGAAAATTATTGTGAATTACAAAATCAAATCATCTCAAATTTTACTATTTTTTTTTTAATATTTTAGTTCATTCATGAATGGTACAATAATCTTAAGAAATATGAAACAATTTTTTTTTTAATCTTTAGCATTCTACTAAATGTGAAAAAAGAGTCCTAAAAATGCTGTTGATGATATTATTAACTAGCTAAATTATTGGCTAAAAACATTTTTAGTTGCAGTAACTAAAAGTGATAAGAACTTATAAATGGTTGCTAGCTAATTTTTAGAGAGATTAAATTTAAATTTAGTTTGATTAAAAAATTCTAAGTTATAATTAAATCGATCAAAATGTACGATAGTTTTGACTTATATTTAATGAAACGTTTGTAAAGATTAATTTCAATTTTACTCTCCCACACATTGTGAAAAAAAAAATCAATAAAACTTACAATTACTCTTTATGAAATTCCCAATCAGTTTGTTTTTAATTGACTGAGCTGTGGTATATTTAATTTGATTAATGAAGTTACTGTAGAATTGAGCAATGAAGTCATAGGCATTAATTGAATCTTATTCAATAATTATTAAAAGCATATTATTGAATAGGATTCAATTATTATAAAAAATATTAAATGATGATTATTATTCACATAAATAATGAAATAACTATCACTTTTATACTTGAAAAAAAAAAGTCCTACAAAAAGAGCATCTTGTTCTTTTGGAGTTTATTGGTTTTGCATGCTTCTTTCTAATATATAAAATTATAAATTTAGATTTTAATTAAAACTTATTTCATAACTCTCTCTTTTTATATATATATAAATCTCTAAACATTTATTTATAGTTTTTAACGAGCATGTGATTTTTGGGATGATATTTATTTAGTACTTAAAATAAATTTTAATTTTTTTTAAAAAATTGAAATAGAGTCTTGTCATATTAGTCAATAATGTACGGTTCTTGCCACACAGATTTCAATACTTAAGTTAGCAGGAAAAACTATGTAAAAAATAGACATCATTTTGAGTGTGTGAGTTAACTTACTTTTCTTTTGGTTTTCACACATTTTGTAGTGTTCATTAACATAAGTCCTCTCTTAGGGTTTCTCCGACCAGATCTCTATTTCCATCTGTCTTTTGGGATTGGATCAAACTACAAGATTTGGCTCCCTCAAATTTTCTTGGACTTCGCTTGACTTGAGCCGAGGGCAAGCATGCATGGTGGCATGGGAGAGACATGCCACTTTTCTTTCTTGAATCCTTTCTAATTACGCCAAACTTC
The DNA here is from genome assembly GCA_025688845.1 of Cucumis hystrix. NCBI lineage: Eukaryota > Viridiplantae > Streptophyta > Magnoliopsida > Cucurbitales > Cucurbitaceae > Cucumis > Cucumis hystrix. Next base: position 1,912,007 of record CM046891.1, on the reverse strand, counting down.
TTATTCTTTTTGGTCGGATCTTATTATTTTATCTCGAAACGCCACTTTACATCCTCTCATCCAAATTAGTGGTCCATATATAGTTGTTATAAAGAGTAATATCAACCTCGAATTCGAGATTTAAAAAATTTCTTTTGAAGTTAGGAAAAAATACTAGCAATTAACTATGCAAGTTTTAGTATGTATGTATATGTAACTTAAAAGAAAATGCAAATACTAAAAGAAAGCACAATAAAGGTAAAGGGAATTAGGTAGAGACAAAACCTTAAAATATATGATACAAAAAACAGAAACAAAAATTATACATATATAATTTAAGCAGTTTGATATTATTGAAGAAAAAGCATATGTTTAATCAATAATTGTTAAGAAGATTATTAATTATAGAAAATAGACAGCATGAGACTTAATAACCATAAAAAAGAAATGAAAGAAATGAAAGAAAGAAAGAAAGGAAAAAAGAATAGTTATAATAATATTTTGTCATATTATGAGATTTTCTCTTCATTTATTTATGATATGCATTTATATCTCTCCCCCCATTTATGCCACTGGCCATTATCTCTTCATTTACAAACCACACTTCACTCTCTTCTTTCTTCACATACACACTGGTCTCGATCTCTTTGAGAGAGAGAAATTTTTTTCTCATCTTTTCATATTATAAGTTTTTGATTTTAGGGTTTGTCCATTGAAATCTGTTTGAGTTTTTTGAAATGGGAAGGTCACCTTGTTGTGACAAAGTGGGGTTGAAGAAAGGGCCATGGACACCTGAAGAAGATCAGAAGCTTTTGGATTATATCAAAGAACATGGCCATGGGAGTTGGAGAGCGTTACCTTCTAAAGCTGGTGCCTCTTTTTTCTTAGTTTTTCGTGATGTGAAAAACGTTTATTTTTTTCTTTTGAAGGATTAAATCTTTTTTCTTTTTGTGTGTTGTGCTGATTTGATAGGACTTCAAAGATGTGGAAAGAGTTGTAGATTGAGATGGATTAATTATCTTAGACCTGATATTAAAAGAGGCAAATTTAGTTTGCAAGAAGAACAAACCATTATTCAACTCCATGCTCTTCTTGGAAACAGGTAATTTTTTTGGGATAAGGAAAAAAAAAATTAATTTTTACGATTTTTTTCTTGTCTAGGTTTTTGAAATTTTATGATTTTTGGATTATTGATTTTTTCCACAATAAACGAGAAAATTTTAAAATTTAGACTTCGTTTTATAATTATTTTTAAAATTAAATTTATAAAAACTAATACTTGGTTTTTATATTCTATTATTCAAAATTTACTAATATTTTCTAAAACTTTCTCAAAATTTAAAATCTAAAAAATGTAGAACTTGTTTAGTAGTTATTGATTTTTTGTTTTTGGTTTTAAAAAATTAAGTATGATGTCAATACTTCTTACCCCTGTAAATTTTTTGGTTTGTTGTATATTTTCTTTAATCATTTTTTTTAACAAAGAGAAAATTTGAAAACTAAAAAAAAGAGTTTTTGTTTTTAAACTAGTTTTTGGTTTATTATTTAATTTTCAACCATTTTCTAAAAAATTAAACCAAATTTTGAGAACAAAAATAGTTTTTCAAAAAGTTTGTTTTTGTTTATAAAATTTGATTAGGAGTTGAAGTTATACTCTTCTTTAAAATTGTGAGAAATATAGTTGTGAAGTTAATATATAATTTGCAATTAAATTGAAGCACAAAAAAAAAATTATTATTATTCTTTTAATGAGATACATAGATTTTTATAGGTTTGCTTCTTTGTTTTTTTGCTCATTGGTTTCATAGGTAAAATTTTGCTGACATAAAACACAGCCACCAAATTTATTCACAAACACCCATTGAGTTTTTTTCACATTACAACAACAAGAGAGAGAGAGAGAGAGAACATTAATTATGAAATAATTACTTAGCAATTTCTATGTGATTATGTTTACGTTTGAAGCAGCCCATATATTGTTTGTTGTTGTTTACTTTTGTGTGTTAGGTGGTCAGCCATTGCAACTCATTTACCCAAGAGAACAGATAATGAGATAAAAAATTATTGGAATACACATCTTAAGAAAAGGTTGACTAAAATGGGAATTGATCCAGTTACCCACAAACCCAAAAATGATGCTTTACTCACTGCTGATGGCCACTCCAAAAGTGCTGCCAATTTAAGCCACATTGCTCAATGGGAAAGTGCTCGTCTTGAAGCTGAAGCTAGGCTTGTTAGAGAATCAAGATTACGTACTTCTACTACTACTGCTACTACTACAAACCCTCCTTCACCTCACCTTTTGACTAAACCCGAACCCCCACCCCCCATCCCTACCCGATCGCTCGACGCTTTAAAACCCTGGAACCATGGTAAACGTTTTAAACTACAATAATCGTCATTAAAATTACCCTGAACAGCTTAAGTTGATTAGTACTTATGATAGACATATCCTGATTATTTTGTGTCGTTTTAGGTCTGGGTCGTGGAATTACTGGTGGTGATCATCACTTGGAATCTCCTACTTCGACGTTGACTTTTTCGGAGAATGTACGAACGGTGATGGGAACTGGAAGCGGGGGAGAGAACTCGATAGCTATGATTGAGTTTGTGGGAAGTTCGAGTTCTTGTCATGAGTGGAAAGAAGAGGGATTTGGGAATTCTTCAAGCCAATTACAAGAAGATCATCATCAATACAAAGAGGGTTTTGAGAATTCAATGTCATTTACATCTCATGAAATGACGTTATCAATTGAAGCAGCAACAACAACAACAACATGGACAAGTGAATCATTAAGATCATCAACAAGAGATCATCATCATCATCATAATAATCATAACAACAACAATAATAATGACATTGTTGAAGAAGGATTCACTAATCTTCTTCTTAACAACAATGTGGATGAAAGAAATCACTCTGATGCAGGTGGAGGTGAAGAATCTGAAAATGGAAGTGGAAGTGATTATTACGAAGATAACAAGAATTATTGGAATAGCATTCTTAATTTGGTCAATTCTTCTCCATCTGATTCTTCAATTTTCTAAAATAAAAGTGCATCAATTTTATGTTAGAGAGAGATCAAAATTGGAATGTTGTCCAATTTAATTAGTTTTTTTTTTTCTTGCTATTTTTAATTAGGAGAGCTTCATATCATGAAATTGAAGGATATTTTAGTTTCATAATTGTGAAGCTCTAAATGTGTAATAAATTAGTTAAAAATGGTTACATAAATATTTATATATAATATATGCTTTAGAGTTTTGCCAACAACTATGTCGGTTCTTCAACCTCCAAACTTAATTTCATTTTGTACAATCTAACATTTAATTGTAAACTTTAATTTATAGGTGATTTTAAGATATATATCATTAAATATTATATACACACATATTTAATAAGAATTTAAAACTTGTACTATACTATAGGACAAAAATTATATACAGGAGAATGACACTAAGGAATCCTAGGTTTTTATTATCCATTTATAAAAGAAAACATAGCGAACACATATATTAGCTAGCCTACATGTTGATTAGATTAAATGATAATTATGGTAAGAATATAATTAACTCTCTCTAATTACATGAGTTTGTTTATTATATTTTTTCTTTTGTAATTTTGTAATTTTTCCTTTTAACTTTCGCTATAATAATGAGTTTATTAAAAAGATACGAATTTGATCGAAACACTTAAAGTTTTAACTACGATGACGATTGAAAAGATAAGAGATTAATAGATAAATACATCTACTTTAACTTTGAATTGGAATAAATATAGTCTAATGAAAAGATGTGTGATTGAACATCTTTGAAAAAAATTGAAAATGTTCAAATTAACAAATTAAGTACACTATTTGAGACTTTGTGTAAATTCTATTGTTCTTGGATCTCACTATGTTGTTGATCATGATCTTTCTATGTCAATATTGTAAGTGTCTGAAAATTTAATAAATTGTTCATCTAATTAAAATAATTAAAACTACGTGCATAAATGTATGTGCAGTGATTAGAACAACACATCACATTTGACATATAGGAACATTTAGGTTGAATAATATCAAATGATAATGAAAAAGCATTATCAAATACATTTTTTGCAATGAATGTAATAATTAACTGACTAGTACATGAATGAAGCCATGGATTGCATAATTGCTTCAAAAGAGAGTGAAATCCAAACATATATGCAATAAATAGGGTGTGGAAATTAGGGAATTGCTTTTTGTTGCTTTCCATATGAATTAGGTTCCACTTCCCCTCATTGGTGTAAAATAAAAACAACACTAGAAATAGACAAAGTCAAACAAAGAGGAAGATGAAAATAATCTATATAAAATATTTACTCTCCATTTGTCTTTTAAACCGAATATTAAAGAGGGAAGGAATTAGTACGTGCATCTTGATATTCAAATTAAGTTGATGTATAATCATAGCATCTTTACCATAGCTTACATCCAAAAGCAGTTCATTAGGTAAAAAAAAGTATAATTACTCAAGACTAGGAAAGAGTTTTAACCTAAAAAATCAAATGGAAAAAAAAAACATAAGCCGGAGGAAATTAGTCTTCCAACTTAAAAGTGATGCAAGAAACAACGATGAATTTGGTCATGTGTATCATAGTTACAACAGTGATGATTTTGGTGTACCCATGAAGCAACCATGTATAGAATATATTCTTCCAAAGATGCGTACATATATAAGATTTATTAATATTGTGAAAATTTTGATTGTTGTGCTTCAACCAAATACACACCATTGGCGAGCTTCCAATTAAATTACTCAAAGGGATCTTTTTAGTCGAGTATTTTGGAAAAGAGTGAATTGATCTAAGATAATTCCTAGAGATCAATTGGAGTAGAACAGTGAGTGAGGAGCCTCTAAGAATGTGACCAAATCGAAAATAAAAAAGGACATCCATAGAGAAGATACTCGATATCTGCACCGATACTCTCTTTCTGCACATATTAACCTTTCAAATATAGTAACTAGAGATATCTTATATCGATTGAATTATGTTCAAGTTTGGTTGATGTCATCTTTCCTTCTAACTTCAAATCAAAATCTCTTCTAAACCATTCCATTTGAATGGGTGAAGTATTTATCTAACTTTTACATTAATATAGTCATTTCTAATTATTAAACTTCCATTAATATTTGATTATTTGATCAGTAAATATAGTATTATGATCATAATTACATGAAGAAAAACTATAGTAATAGATTCCAATCATGAATGTCCAATGAGATACATATATTCAGTGACTGAGGTCTTAAGAATTTAATGCTAATTGGGATTGCAACTATGGGGTTTTTATTGCAAAGACTACAAACTAAAAATACATATATTAACCATCAAACAATCTTGTTAAAATTTCAAAATAACAATAAATCTACCTAACTTTAAAATAAATCAAAATATTTATAAAATATAACAAAAATTTAAATTATATAATTGATAACCTTCTACCGATGTCTATTAAATATAACATTCATGAAAATGAATAGAAATCTATTAGTATGAATCAATGATAGAATATAAAATTAATATTTTACCATATTTTATAAATATTTTTTAAAGTTTTGCCATTTCCTGAAAATTTAAATATAAACACATGTGAGATTATTTCTTTTAACAATCTTGAAAAAACAATTTGAAAGTTCACATAGGTTAATATGATTTTTACAAATGTTGTACAATAATGACTTGAACTTGAAAGGATATGAAACTATTTATAAAATATAACAAAATTTATCAAACTCTCTTTAGTTCATCAAATTTTTTTTACTATATTTTATAAATAGTTTTGTAATTAACATAATTCGAGATTAGTTTATACACTTCATATTATAAAATAATAATAATAATAACACAAAAAATAGGACATAATTTGAATGAAATAATATATAGATGTAAAAAGGTTGGAGGAAAAATTGAAATTAGTAAGAAAGCTTTGAATGTAGAAATTTCCAAATTTCAACTCTAACATTAAATGAAGATATAATAGAAGCCAGGCTGTGTGTGTGTGAGAACTGGGGAACCACCAAAATAAAAATTAAAAAATTTAGCCACATAATTTTATATTTATATACTCACACTCACAAATAACTTTTATATATATAATTTTGAATTGTTTGTTAATTATTATATATTATTAAAAAGGTACAAATTACATTTATTTCACCTTATAAATGAGACCTCACATGGCTTCTTTCTGCAACCCAACTGCTCCTATTAAATTCACCAAATAAAATACAAAAACATGGAAGAAAGAAACTAAATTTAAATATATTACAATCTTACTGCCTAATTTTCATTTATTTAATTTTTCAAAACAAAATAATTTATTGTTCATCCCCTAAATTGGAACTGATTTGATGTTTTATTGAATTATATAATATGGTATACCATATATTCATGAAAATGATATTTAATCTTCACATGCTAACATATGCACGCATTTGAGTATGAACATCACTCACTTTGTAATACAGACCAAATTTAAACAATAATACATGTGCTAACATATACAATACGACCATAAAATGTATATATATTTCTTTTAATTGTGATGAGGAAAGAGTTTACTGTTTAAATATTTTTCTTAATATATATTATATTTAAGCATATGGTGAAAAGCTGCATAGCTTAAATATTATGCATTATCTATGTTCTATTTGATTAAAAGGCCAAAAACAAAGATGGATGCAAAGCAAATTAAAGATTCCATTGAAGATAATCAAATTATATTTGATCAGAGTACTCAAATTTAATACTGCATTAAATTTAAATTTATATGTTGGAAAAAAATGGGAATGCATTGTTTTTTATGCCCAACCAAAAAGGTACAAACAACTTCTCTTCAATTTCAGAAAGGGAAAGAACATTATCACTAATTACATTGTCTACTCTAATCTAATCTAATTTCAGAACCTCTCTATAGGTATATACTAAGAAGTATATATATATATATATATAGGAATACTAACACAATTCAATTACAAAATTTAACGTTATAGTTGAAGATAAAAATATAACATTTTGAAATTTTAATGACACTTAGAAACGAACACAAATTGACTTTAAAAATATATTTTATTTTTTTTGGAAACAAGACGTAGTTAAACAAACATAGCTTTCTTCGCTTTGAAATTGAGAGCAACTTTTGGTTTCAACGGGTAGAGTTAAATTAACCGAGCTATTTTTATCTGTAAACAAAGGCCCAACCAAGACAGTTTAGGGTGCTTGAGGCTAGTGGAATAGTAAACTTCAAGAAATTATGAAGTTTGGAGAACCCAACATACGGCTACAAATGTAGGGAGTATTTTTTTAAAAGAACAAAAATAAAAGTTAAGAGTTATCCAATACAAATGTAACTTTTTTTTTTTTTTTGGTATTGAGAGCCACAAACTTCTTGAAACATACAAGAAGAAAGGTCAAGACCCTTTAACACTTAAGAATCTCTTAACTAGACAAGAGGTAGTGGACGTTGCTAGATCACACCAAGTGTCAGAATAAACTATCCTTGTACAAAGGTACAAAGGGTCATGGAATCATTGCAGAAATGAGATTCGTACATTTAACATCACTTTGATAGGTTTCCGATTAACATGTACTAAACCACTTGCCTTTTCTGAAATATCAAACCTAACCTTCTAGTGTAAATAGAAAACCGAACCTCCAACTCTACCAAAAAAAAAAAAAAAAAAGTTACGACAATTATCATATACATCTACCCAATCCCATGTTCTATCATTATACTATATAAATATGAATGAACTGTGAAAAAATACCAACAAAAGTATTTGAAATTTGCTCAAAAGAAACAAAACAAAACATGAGTATAGGGAATGTTTTAAAGCTCCATCCCCCACATTTAGCTTGGGGTCTATTAGAAAATAGCCTAAAAGCTACTAACAATCTTACAGACAGAATGAACAGATTCTAGTACCATGTATAACTAATAATACACATTAAGAAAGAACAAAGTTTGAACTTAGAGACGATGACGAATTATGCAATAGCTCTCCTCCATACAAGGATATATGCCACGTTCCCCTAATGAAGCTTAGACATCCTCCATGAGTGACATTTTCCCAATATGATGTCTATTATGCAACTAACAACTACAGCCATATTGTCATCTCTCCCTGAACCATCAAGCATGTGGCCTTTTCAATGGACAATCAACCTAACAAGGAATGACAAGTCATCCTTTCGGAAGGAAAAGGAGAATATATAGTTTCAACTCATTAGAAATTTCATTTGATAAGTTTTTTCGGCCAACATTCACCTACATCTCCCGCGGAAAAATCGTCCCCACAAACCAAAGCCTTTAGAGTTCTTTATCACAAACAACAAAAACATCGCTTTATCCTCACTCATTTCCCAAAAGGAAGGTACACCTTGTACTTAAGTTTTTCAACTTAATCCTTCATGATCTCTCCAAAACTTGGGGCATTAGCTTTCCCTATTGATTAGGTATATAAAAGAATCCAATGAAGCAAAGTTCTAACAGTTCCCATTAATAGAAAATTAACCATTACACAATTTAAAATACTGGAAGCGCATGTGTCAAATGTCCTCCCATAAATTACTCTGCCCCCTAATAGAAAAGAACTTAATAAAGAAAAGTGAGATCTTGTACCACAGATTAAATTACTATACATTAGAAAGTATAATGTCACTACAGGCAGCAGAAATATGCTATTGTTTGAGCTGCAAAGCGGATGCCATCTCCGATAAGTGCACGGTTATACTAAGCTCTTAACATTCAATAACATAGAGCCACAGTACTCGTGGAAAATTCTTTACAAACTTCTATCAAGACAAATATCACATAAACATAAGCAGCCAGAACAACGCAATTGAACGTTCGATAGGCTTGTAGTTATTTAGAGTCATGAGATATCAAATTTGTGGTGATCACTCTCGATACAATAACAGTGTTTTCAACTAAGAAGAATTGGGCATAAACTTTCCTTTACAAAAGTACAGTATGACCCACAATAAGTATCAGGAACAGTCGACACCCCTCGGATTCAAGCAAGAAATAATGGATTAAGGTCCCCTGAACTGCAAACCTAAAACAAAATCAATTAGAAGCTTCAGAGATGTCACGACATTATACTGAAATCAAAATAATCAAACGGGTAGTAATAAAAAGATTGGAAGATATATTTAATGCCATTAGTGAATGTAAGGGCATTACAGGCAGCAAATACAATTAGAAGCTTAAGCTGCAAAGCGGATCCCTTTTTATTGTAGCACATTGAGATATGGCACCAAAAATACAGTTATACTCAAGGAGCCTCAGTACCAGTGCTATGAAGTTAAATGGCAAAAAAACATATCATTGTCATTGCAAATAAATATACCCCATACAATTTTCATAGAAATCCTCAAATTTCACCATAAAAAACAATCCTATACGTAAAATTTCGTGAATTAGAATCTTAATGGTTGCGAATAAATAACTATCCAAAAAAAAAAAGAAAAAAGCATGCAACAAATGGATATGGTTAACTTAACCATTTACAAGCAAAACAAGAAAGGAAAAGAAAATGGCCTGATCAATGATCATAAAGCTTGAAGCTTTCTACTACAGAAGCATTCTCAAACCTTGTTTCAGCTATTTAGGTAAAGAACTGTTGAGCCAGTGGATGTGAGACGGCAGAGATGGAACATTGGCATTGCCATTTAAATACAGCAATCTTCGAAATTAGGGTATTGCAAGGGAACCTCCCGCCGAACCCTAATGGTATAGAGTAAACGGAAGTTAGAGATCAACGGCCCTTAGTGGAAAGGAAGAATCTAAGCTCTTTGAAATCAACGGTGGTGATGAAATGTTTAGTACAGCCTGCAATTTAATAATTATAATTTAAAATTAAATCTCAAATTTGTATCAAATAATTTTATAGTAATTTTACAAATTTAATAAAAAAAAACAAATTATTTCCAAAAATTATTATTTGGTTTTTTTACAAAGCGTAAATATTTTATCCATTTTATTGTTTTTGACAATTTTTTATTACTTTAAATATATAAAATGAAAAAAAAATTAAAAATCTAAATTATTTGGAAGCAACTTTATTTTTCTTTAGGTTGAAATTATAAGATATTGTAGCGATTGATTGAAAAATAAAGGTTTAGGGCATTTTGGTGATGAGATATTTAAAAAAAATGTTGAAGGAAATTCAAATCAAAGATAGAGACATATTTTTTCTAAAGTATAACTTACTTAATTTTTACTAAATTTAATTAAGTAGTGATAATAAAACAAATTTGTTAAGTTTTAAAATAGTGAAGATAAAAAGATGAATATGTTTGGAGGATACTTTTGTTGTGCACTTGGTTTAGAATAAGATAATTAAAAGATGAAATTTTGATAGTTTGTTTGCATTGGAAATTAGCATTAATTTGTAGATTAAGAACATAAATTATAAGTTAAAATACAATAACAAAAGACATAAATGGATTCTGACTAAGAAATTCCTACAACAAACAATTTTATTATTCTATCTTCCATCTTTTTCATCTCCATTCACATTCCATTCCTTCCCAAAATCCCATCTTTCCCCATTGATTACCCCTCTGATTCGCTCTAAATTCATTTTTTTTTCATTTCTTCATCTTCAACTCCAATCTTTCGAGCTCCCGGCTATGAAGTTTGGGAAGGAATTCAAGACCCATTTAGAACAAACCCTCCCTGAATGGAGGGACAAATTTCTCTGTTACAAGCCTCTTAAAAAGCTACTCAAACATTACCCTAATCTCCCTTCTACCCTTTATCCAATACCCACTAATCATTCTCTTAATTTTCTTCTTCCTCCCCTTCAACCCCCTCCTGTTTCATTTGACGATCTCACCGATGCTGCCCCCTGTGAAACTGCTGCTGCTGCTGCTTCTTTGGCTGACCTTCAAGATTGGTTTGTTAGGATTCTCAATGAAGAATTGGAAAAATTGAATGATTTTTATGTTGATAAAGAGGAAGAGTTTGTTATTCGGTTTCAGGTTCTTTTACTCTTTCTTTTCTTTGTTTTCCTCATTCTTCTTGGATTTATCTGTTGGTGTTATGAATATGTTTGCACAATCTGTGTTTTGAATTTGGTTTTACTGTTCTATTGCTTTTTTTGTGGGGTATTGAATAATCTTGAATGTTAAGGAAGATTGTAAATAGAGCTGTGTGTCTTATGTTAATTTGAGGTAAATTAAGTTAGTAAGTAGCGACCGATGAATAAAACAAGACACTTGGAAGGGGCTGGAAGGATTTTATTTGATCTTTGATAAGGGTTTTGTCATAAAGGCAGGTTGAAAAGTTAGATGTCATAAAGGGTTGTCTTAAAGGCTGGTTTAAAAAGTTAGGTGTCTCTGAGCTTGGATTGGTTTGTTGCTCATTTGTGTAGGTAATCAAATACTTAGGATATGGAGATCCTAAAAGTTTCTTGACAAACAAGTGTTGTAGGGTGCCTTATGAGATTAGTACAAGAAGGTTTGGTAGTCACCTAACTAAACATTAAATCTACAACTTAGTTCTTTTTAAAGCTAAATAGTATAAGGTTAGAAAGAGAATTAGTCAAGGTATTAAGGAATCAAAAATAAAAATTAAAAAAACAAACATAAAACAATAGAAAATCAACACAAAGATATATGTGGTTCATTAACAATGTGTTAGCTGCCTCTACAAGCAGAAAAAGAATCATTTATTATTATAGAATAATTCAAAATTAGAGAGCAGTGACACCTCTAGGATAAAGAGTTTATATAGCACATTTCCCTAAATCCTAGTGTCAAAATCATAATTAATGTAAATATGCTAATTGCTAAATATGAACTCAATTTAGGTCTCTGTACTTGGTTGTTCGAAGTGCCATATAACAAATTTAAGGTGTGTACAAACCGATTTAGATAACTAGATGTATCAGAAAGAGGAAGACATCCTAAAAAGAGACCTGAATCATGGTGGTATTAAATAACATGCTTGTGAAGGTCAGAATTTGGAAGGTCAATCTCTCCTAAATTGTTATGAAACCTAGGAACCTAACTGAAGTGGTGGAACCTAGGAACCTAACTGAAGTGGTGGAATGTGTATCATGTCCTGATGTTTTGGATGACAGTAGGGATTGTGCTACTGCTGTCCATGTCTGCAGTCTAGTTGAGATTGTGAATGTGAGTGTATGATTGTTGTGGTTCAACTAAAGCTGTCATCTCCCTGGACGGATTAGCCATGACAGAGTAAATTGTTGAATTCTAAACTACGTCTTATAAAATCTTTCAAGATTGGACATTCAAATAAATGGCCATCATTCTGCCTCGAGTACTATTGCATACCAATTTTGAGTACAAATGGATGCACTCTGCTCATCGTTTCTTCATTGATCATTCTCCCCAGGCAATATAAGTTTAATGGTTAAGGGTACCAGAATTTGTTTACCTGCCTTACCAAGGTTATCTTCAAACCGATTTGAAATGTTGTCTCGCTTCTTAAGGAGCATATCTGTTTTTTTAGATCCTTGCACATTTTTTTCCATCCATCTGATATGGGGTGCTTTAACCAATGCTTTTCACCATCAGCATTTCTAATCTGTTTTTTCAAATATGATGATTATGTTGGTAAAATGTAACCTCTGTTTTATGAATGGACGCTATCAATAGTATTGATGCGTTTTGTTGGCATCCTACAGTTTGTAAAAGTTTTTCAAGTCCCTTCTGGCAAATAATTGAAAATTTAATAAAATGAAGTTTCATTTTGTTCCAAAGGTTTTTTCTGATTTTTTGTACGTAACATTTTATTTTCCCAACTTAACTTTTGCACGTTAAGATCTTTCCTTTTCTCATATAGCATTAGAATGTCAAGCATGTGATGTTTAGTTCTTCTTGTCAGGCTTTGGTTGAGTATGTTCTCTGGATATTGTTTTCAGGAACAAATTCTTGGAATTTGCATATTAGAAAAAGGTATTTTGATTTTTTTTTCTTTGGTTTTTAAATCCTATGTTGGTACCCCAACTTTAAACTGTCTCCCTTAACTTTCAGTCTTCTAACTTTTTAAATGTCTATTTTAATCCTAAAAATTCCCCTTCCCCCGACAAAAAAACAATTGGTTTGGTCCTTTGATTTTAACAAATTAATGATGTTGTATTGAGTCTATGAACCAGCACATGAATGCGAGCATGATTTCAAACTAAATAAGTTAGAAGACATAAATTGGACAGTTACAAGGACCAAAATGGTTGTTTTCTTTTCTGGGAGAAAGAACAACTTCAAGTAAAATCTAGTTAGGCAGTGTCGTTTCTTATAGAAATAAAATATTTCGATAGGCATTTGTTTCCTGTAATGTTTGCACCAAAAGATAACACTGATCATTGTCTTTCTGTCTAAATAATTGATTTAACAAACATTAAGTCTGAAGTTATTTATATTTGTTCTTTTAAACCCAAAATGCTATGGAATAGAGTAGCTTTTAATAACCATCATGGTTTGGCCTAGCGGTAAAAAAGGAGACATAGTCTCAATAATTAATTTTCGAGTTTTCTTGACACCCAAATGTTGTAGGGTTAGGCGGGTGTCCCATGAGATTAGTCGAAGTGTGCGTAAGTTGGTCGGAGGTAAAATAAAAAAAGAAAGCTTTTGATTACATTTCTACGAGCAACATACCTCTAAATGGAGGCATCCAATAGAGATATTGGCGAGCAACTTCTCTTTTTCTTAAAAAGGCGAGAAATATCGCCGGTATATCCAAAATATTGTTGTTATGTCTATTCATGAATATTATTTAGATGAGTTTGAATAAACATGGATACATCGCTGATATATTGTGGATATTTCGCGGATATTCTACGACTTTTCCATTTTTTTAAATAAATCATTTTTCCATCTTAAATTGCAGAATAAATCTTTCCAAAAATCAACATATTTCATACCCTCAAATTTCAAATTGAAAATCAATATATTTTAAATTCTTCTTTTAGTTTCTAATATATGATTTACTTTCGTTAAATTGAATTTGAAAAAAGAAACATATATTAACCTTAAATGTAATAGAAACCTTTTCTTCCACATCATCTCAAAAAAAAATAAAAAAAATCAAGTTTTCACCTCTTCCAATGCAACACAAACCCGTAATTCTTTCCTCTAAATACTTCCACCAATATCACTTCTTCCACATCTCTCTCAAATCTCAAGTTCTCAAACTTCCCTCTAGTTTTCTCTCAAATTTCCTTTACTTGTAGATTTCTCTATTTCTTCTTTCTATGTAAATTTAGGTTAATTGTTATGAGTTTTATTTTCTTATATATGTTTAATGTTAAGATTTTTGTATCCTTATTACGCCATCTTTTATATCTAATATCATGATTTGGGAACAATATTATCATTACCAAATAAATTATGCAAATGTTGGGCTAGTACCTCTCAGATCATCTTTTGACTCTTGAATCTTGTATTTGACTTTTATTTTGTATGACCTGACTCTATTAATGAAATATTCAGTTCTTAATCATCTTTTCGGTCTTCATTATTGTTTATAATTCCATTATCAACCATATTTGGCTTCTAATTAATCATTTATATGCTTAAATTCATAGTTATTTCACTAAGAAATTCACAATATTTTTATAAATTTCCATGATATCCGTGATTTTCTTCAGATATTTCCATATATTTGGATTACCGATATTTATACAGTTAACAATATTTCGATCCTTGCATTTGTATTCTGCTATAGTTCATATCTAAATCAGAATGGTTTCAGGCAGTTCTTGCTCTCTAATGATACTCAAGTTCGATTGGCACAGGAGCTAAAGGAAAGAATAGATCGTGTGAAGGAAAAGAGCAGCAGGGGAGGTGTTTTTACATCAGAGAATGAATTCAGTGAAGAAATGATGAATATTCGTAAGGACTTTGTCGCCATTCATGGAGGAATGGTGCTTCTGAAAAACTATAGCTCCCTAAATTTTGCAGGTAAATGACTTCAGAGGTAAAGCAATAGATCAATGTATATAAATCTCATATCACCAACATCATTATTATCATGCATTTTCCTTTAGAAGAATGTTATGACTTGTAAATTGTTCAACTTTAGAATACTTGCATGAACTTTGGTCCCTGGTGCATCTTAGATTGTTTTTTGGTTCATGTTCTAACTCAAGCACAAGCAGTTTTACTGAATTATTTTCATATTTTGCTCAAGGGCTGATAAAGATTTTGAAGAAGTATGATAAACGTACGGGCGAACTGTTGCGTCTTCCTTACATGCAACTCGTAGTACGTCAACCTTTCTTCACGACAGAACTTCTCACAAGCCTGGTTCATCAATGCGAGGCAAAACTTGAGCTACTCTTTCCACTGGAAGCAGAAGTTATTGAATCAACACCAGCCTTACCAGTTGATCCGAACCCTCTAATTGATAACTCCACAATTACTACAGCCAAGACACCTTCGGATCTTGGGGAGGAAAGCGAGGATTTATATCGAAGCATTGTTGCTGCAATGACAGCCATTCGTGGTTTACAGAAAAAAAGTTCCACCAATAATCCTTTGTCATTTTCTTCTCTCTTTAAGGGTCAGGATGATGAGAGTACTGGTGCTGTGACAGATGAGAACTCTCCCTCAAACTCTTTAGCTTCTTTGCCTAAAGTTGATGACGATGATGAATAGTTTTTTTTTCCCTCTGTAACTGAGTTTTGATAACTTCTTGTTGTCAAGAGTTCACCTTTCAACTTTGTACACAAATTAGATTTGAATGAGAGATTTCTAATTTTGTACAGTCAGTATACAGAATTCAATTGGCTGATGCGAATCCAGTGGCCAAAATAAGTTACTCTGTTTTATAAATGTGTGGAGAATTGACAAAGCTGTTATTATGTGTTCATCTGATGTAATTCTTCATATAAAATGAACTTGAATTTTCAAGTTATATCAATTAGTGTATCGATATACCTTTCTTTCTCTTTTTCTTTCTCTTTTTACAAATTTCTCCGGATAGACTAACCCTTTTTCTCTTTTTACATTTGATTTAAAATGTAAAGAAAACAAGACATATAGGAATAAAAAAATAAGTCAAGACGATATCTTAGACTAGTACTCATCTTGCCATCTCGTCGTAGTCGAAAGGAAGTGGCACAGAGTTGAATGCCCTGTATTTTCCCACATTGTTTAGGTGCTCATTCTCCAACCTGTTGAGTACAAAATCCACACGTCTATTAGTTATCAAGTGTAAGAACCTTTTCTTTGCACTGACACTGTAGAACGTAAAAACTAGTTGAACTTGATTACATAATTTCGTTTGTATCATATTTTACTATCTTTCAGAAGATTAACTTAGGACATACCTGAAGAAATTCCAGATTCCTCGTCGAATAATCTCCAGCACGGCAACAATGGAAATTAAGGCTTGCCTATGGATGAATGGAGCTTCCCTAAAACCCAACACTGATTGCATCCAAGCAAGTCGTAGCAAGATATTCAGTACCTATAATCCAAGATTCAAGAGATAATTATTATAGCTAAGAAAAGATGCACCATAGTTTCCTACCCCAAGCTACTTTTGCTTTCTAAAAAAGAATAGATAAAAAGAAAACCAGTAATATTCTTACAATTGCCACAAAGTAGACACTCTTGTTGGATATCACTAGTTTGTCTCTCAGCCATGGATTTCTCGAGTTTCGTCGCAGGAGACCCCAGTCACATACAATATCCCAATACGTGCCTGAAATTGTTGCAATAACAGAACTAACTATAGCTAAGGTTCTCCAAGTCATCCCCATGTTCAAATCATTGCCTGTTCTCATTGCAACTGCGATAACTGTTGAGAAGTACTTCAGTCCATTAAACACATGCCTTATATCTTTCTCCTCAATCAAGCGTCGAATGCACTGCAACCATTAAACAACTTTAGCTCTGATGATTGGTACATTGGAGAAATTGGGAAATTTATCTTTTAAACAACAGCTGATTACCTGAAGAGTACGAATCCAATATGGAATAATTGCAACAACAAAGTAGAAAGCTTCAAAAATGTTGCTCTGAGCGCATGTATTTGTTCTTCGTAGAAAGTCACCCCACCCGTAGTAGCAAATATAGAATTCTAAACTTCTGAAGGCTTGCACCTGATGTGAAATTGTAACGGTATTAACTTTGGTGTATAAAGTTTCCCAGGAGAATGAAACATACATAAATCTTAAAGAAGGTTACTGTCAGACCTGGCTGGTAAGTTGATCTGCCAAGAAAAAGTCTTCAAGTGTAACCTAAAGACGAAATGCAAACTTGAATTAGCACTGATAACACGCTTTTTCGCTCAAAAGTAGACATACATATTTGTGAAATACTCAACCCAAGACTACCTTGTAGAACGGAGCACAGACCAAATGAAATGTACTACGAAGTAGGAAGAAGCGGCTGGAACGGAATATGATATCGAAAGGACAAAATATTATAAGAAGAACAGCCTGCAAAATGATTCCAGTTTAGATACGGCTTTAACTCTTAATACAATCGAATAGGTCATGAATAGATAAATGTTTGAAACATGCACTGCACAATGAATGGTGGAGGTTACCATGAGTAGAGCTAGAGGAATTGACTCGGTAAAAATTTTGAATCTCTTGGTTTCAGGATCCATATCCATGTCCATATGTGAGATAACACAAGCCAATGTGAGCACAGCAAGACCTGAACTAAGAAAAAAGACCTCCCGGTGACCCAACTCTGTTCCTTGTTTGAAGCCGAACATAAATGAGTAATTGATACGGTAACGCTTCCAAAAGTATATATTTCCAGAGTACATCAACATGTGCAAGACGATGAAACCAAAAAGGCTGAGAAAGAAAACATGAATATTAACTCATATGTACATTAAAAAGGCAACAATTTATTGACATTAAAATGGCAATAAAGTTACTAATGATTTTTTTTTTACAAGTATTTCCTCGAGTCATCAAAATTGCCACCTAAAATTTACCTATATAGAGGAAATATGTTATCCATGAACTGGCTGCTCCCATTGCTCTCAAAGACATCTCTTAGGTGTATAACTAAGACAATGGCCACTACAAGTGCAACAGCACAGCCGAAGAAAAAACCTGCAGATATTCAATTCAATTTTTTTAGTACAAGACATTGCAATAAAACAATCATTATTAATCCATGAGCTCAAACTTCAAAGAAATCAGCTTTTGCTCTAACAAGTCTTATTACCTGAGAAAAATGTAATTCCATGTCTTTCCCTTCTGATTTTTCTTCTCAAAATGTCCATTCCTCTTCTTCGGTTACCATTTGCGAAGTGCTTAATGAAAGCAGTTTCCACACTTTCTATGAGCCTTGTGACCTGTGTCAGTACAGAAACATTTTGAAGAGGAAAGACCTTCAGGTAAGAATTGGCTCATTATACCACAGTGAAATTTCAGGAATTGTAACGGACCTCTTTAGGGCTGCCAAGAGGTGATTTATCCACCATTTCTAAGTAGACCTTCGATGCTTTACGCGATGTTACCTGTATTGACAAAATCAGAGATTCAGAATTATTTCAAGGAAAAAAATCATTTATTTCAAGTAAATAGATTGGAAGCTGTGGATACCTTATCATACTTCTTCATGATCTTAGAAACCGCCAATGTATTTAAGAAGCTGTATATCCATAAGGAATAAAGTTGTTTATACGTTGACAAATTCAACAAATGAAGAAATACAATCTTCACTGTGATATCAAGACTCATGTATTAGTATTACCTGTAGCCTTTAAGAACTTGAAGCTTTTGGTAGAATTCGATCAAGGCCCGAGTCATCAGTTCTTCTGAATTCCTCAATTCCTTCTTATTATATGATAACCGAGCCTTGGAACTTGCAATCATGTATTTTAAAGTTGATACTGGTGTTTCGGGAGAGATATTAATCCGTACATGGGGTAACAAGTCTAACGAAGCTGGTCTTTCTTGAATGGTCTGAAATGCTCCTCTGCTCTCCTTCTTGCAGCAACTTTTTGGCTCTTTTACTTCCACAACTTCACCTATTGAAGTTGCATCGTCTGCCATCTCAACTTCCTGAGTTGTTTCCAAGCGCGACCGTCCTTCAAAAACACAAACTAGAAAGTAAAAAATAAAATCAAAATTTTCTTGCGCTTGATAATAACTTCACAAAACATTGCATTCATAATTAAATATATCTTTTCCAACTGTTCAAACATTTATGGTATTTTGTCTTCAATCTCACAACAAAAATGTTAACTTACCTGTAGCACTTCCATTGGTTGAATTAACAGTTGAGACTGCACTTCCTGCTAGATCAACATGTTCATCAAGATCTTCAAAAGCAACATCTGGTTTCTCCACCTTTATCCTCAAAGCAATCAAAATATCCATCTGTGTGCTCAATTCCTCTGCCTCCTCCATCAACTCCCCCACTTTCTTCTTATAAAACCTGACCACTTTATTGAATTCATCATCAAGTCTCCTAAAGAACACCACCTCATTTTCACCTCCTCGATCAGATGACATAAAGAACATACTCTGATAGCTCTCTTCAGAACCATTTTGAACTATGTTTGTAATGATAGCATCATCCTGCTTCCTTGGAGAATGCCTTCTTCCAGTAAGCCCACTAAAAGCTCTATACAAAGACACCTTTCTCTTTAGCTTGCCCGAGACATCTGAACCTTTTGGCTGCTTAGATATACTTACTTCAGCCAAAATTGCTTTCAAATGATTGTAATCCAAATAAGCATCTTGCCATTCCGGCACCATTTGGGACAAAAACTCCTTCCCAAACTTCATCTTTAAAAGAACCCAAATCAGCTTTCTTACAATTACAGATGAATTATATATATAAACACAAATTTAAGAAGAAATCAAAATGAAAAAAAAAGAAAGAAAGAAAGAAAGAAAAACTTAAAAAGTTCGTTGGTTTTTACAGGATGAGTTGCTTGTTGCTTGTTGCTTATATGGAAGATGTATTTCCCATATGTGTTTATATAAATATAAATATGATGGACTTTTGACAGTTATGATAGACCTGTAATTCCTTTATTTTGTTCTATTCTATTGTATCATGTTTTAAAAGTATTCACCAAAATAAAGTAATGGAGGGTGGGGGTTTACCTTTTGACTTTGTCGAAATGGTGAGCTGAGAAGCTTCGTGGGTTTTCGATTTGAGGAAAAAATGGAGATAAATTTTCATGGTGGGTTAATTTGTGTAGATGGGTTTGTTCAAAATGTAAGAAAAAATCGAGTTGGGTTTTGGGAATCGTCGGCGGATAGAGAAGAGAAGAGGGAAAAGAGTGAAAACAGAGGAGGAAGTGCGTGGAATCGATTAGAGAGAAGAGAAGGACCCACATTATGAGTTTCGGCATGGGAATGAATAATCCGTAGCTTTGGTCCGCCGCGTGAAGATAAGGATTGCTTGACTGGCAATTGATCGAGCAGTACATAGCGATTTGTCGATGGTGATGCTTTCTTCACAAGCAAATATGAAATTTTCCCGGAAAATCAGTTTGAGGAAAAGTTTTAGTATCTATTTCAATTATTCACTACCAATCAATAATAATCTCAAACCGAAATTACTGTGGATGAAAAAATTATTAAAAGTATTTAACAAAAACATAATCAAATTCAAATTCTATCTCATATGAAATAGACATTGATATACTTCTAACAAAGTAAAATTTACCATATTTAAGTTCATATTTCAATTCTTGTAAATGTAATGAAAAATTTTAAGACGAAAAATAGAAGGATTGAATTTTTAAGATAATTCTATTTTTTACATCTTAATTATTATATTTTCTTCTCGTAATTATTAAATGATATCTATTATTTCAATGTCTTAGTTTTGAAAAATGTGATCGTTTTTTTACTTTTATTTGTTCTTTTAAATTTTATATCACAATAATCGTACTTTACATTATTCCCATTTTACAAGTAGTCATATAGTTTATTATGAAATTCACATCATACATAAATGATGTTGATATTATATACAATCAATCTAATTAAGTGTAATATCTTCTCCATATTATGTGGGTATGAGCAATATATATGTCAATATAGGGCATAGATTAGAGGTAGCTATGGAGGATATGGGCTATTCCTTTTCTTTTTCTTTTCTTCCAAATTCATTTGAGCAAGCTTTTTTTGTTTTTGATATGACATATCAATATGCTACTTGAGCTCGTGTGTAACGTTGTAACAACGTTTGTCTTTCGAATTGACAACAAAATAAATTATCTTTTAGTAGGATTAAAATGTTCGAGAGATTTAAATATTCAACGTTCATCGAAAGAATCCAATTACAACAAAAAAGAGAAGAAACATATGATATGTTATGGATTAAAAGATCTTTTTAGACGAGTAATTATGATTACTCCTTTAATAAAAGAGGAAAAAACTCTAAAAGGTAAGAAATGAAATAGTAATTTGTCACTCAAGATTATAAGGATCAATTCGATTGGTAGAGAATTTGAAAAAGAAAATCAATTACAACATAATTGTATTTCATATGTCTAGATTATAGTAGAGATTCAGAAATTTGATTCTAAATTTAAACAATTATTTAAAATGTGTTTGATACTACATTTATATGTCATATAAATAAATGTCGTTATCCACTAAATATTAGCTAAGAATAAGATATTTATTTATTTACAAAAATATGTAATTTATGTTTTATTAAAATTGTATATAATGATCATTTTGTAACATTATATAATTTATATTACATTACATATAGATATTTTAATTTTAAAAAACAATTCATTTTATAACACCACATGCTATGTTTTTAAGTTTTTTTTTTTCTTTTAGTATAACTCTACATTTTAAAATTCACAATTCAAAATCTCAATACAAATATATATATATATATATATATATATATAATGTTAACTTTTAGAAAATTGCAAAATTTTGACCACCAAAAAAACAAAAAACGTGTAGTTTTAAAAAACGAAAACATGGTTGTCTGTCAAACACGATAGAGGTTGTGCCGATACTACTGTGTTAAGCTCACTTTTTGACCTCACCATCTAAATCTTTTTTGATCAAGACTATTATATATGGTACGGTGTAACTTGTTGAATCAAGAAGATTTTGAGTATTGAACATCGCATTCGTTTTTGTACGGTGTCCCTCCCTAGCTATACTTTGAACTTAGTCTATTTTGACTTTATATATTAGGCATAAATGGAATTTATTTTAAGGGTGTAGGCTCTATAATAATCGTAACAACTAATTTTAGACTTTTTTTTTTCTTACATAATATGATATACAAAATCTATATATAATACTATTCTCTTGATGAAAATGTGGAAGCCAAAGTCTAAAGATAATTAATATGAATGAGATAGCCATATGACCAAAGTCAAACATATATCATTTTTGTATATAACATTCTTGTTGTGATCGTGGAGTATAATTCGTATGTGAAATAATATATAACTTTTTTCGTATATCTATGCAACAATGTGATACTGTTTTTTCTTTTGTAAAAGCTTTTCGTGATTTTTATTTTGATTTAATTATAAGATCTTATGTTAAGTATCGTAAAAACAAAGCGTCGAATGAATTTTGTTGTTGATGGTTGATCTCCAAAGTTAATACAATACCCTAATCGTATGTGTATTCGTGGGAGAAAAATTGAAATAAGTAGAAACCTAAATATAATCCTAAACAATGAGAGAAAACAAAACTTCCCTCTTAAAGAAATCAGGCAAGCAATCTTTTAGAAAGCTAAAGGAAAACCTTTTCAAATCTAAAATTAAATAAAGAACTAATTCTATGACAAGCCCATTTTAATATAATTAAGTATTGATCATTCCCAACAAAATCATATATTTGTTAAAGTCAATAGACTTCTAACTACCTTTATTATAACATATAGTTGATTGAGGAAACTTATGTGTTAATTAGTTCTTATAGTCTTCAATTTAAATTGATATATGAGTAACATCAATCTTTTAATTCTCTCTTATAATGTGCTGTATACTTTATTGTTCAACATAATATATTGATGTTGCCTTTCTTGTGGTTCATCTTAGAGTATTCGCTATTTCGCACATGCACTTTTGTTGCATGTACTTGTCACATTGTGTTAAAGAAAATTATATAGTTTATTCCTAATTAAATTATATTTTTTTCCTTTTATATATATATATATATATTATCTTCGTCCGTTGTTGTATTCTTGGAGTCTGTTTATAATATAATTCATTGTGAATTTAAATCAAGTTAACTTTATTCAATAATATTATACAAAATTAACCAGTGGAAGTTAGGTTTTTAAATGGATATTGTCTCTCTTTCTCTCGTACTTATTTACTTACGATCTTTCCATAATGTAAATTTCTTAACTGACGTATAACTTTGATTGCGTTAAAAAAAAAAAACGATACACTCACCGACATTAATTAAAAAAAAAAAATCCAACAAAAAAAATAAAGGATGGAGAAGTTTTGAAAATGCTTGAATTTTTCTTTGGGCTACGAAAAAATGATATGAGGCTGATGCAAATTTAATTTTAGAAGCCTTTTTTTCTAATTTAGTCATTTTGATATATTAAATGTTTTCTTTTCTTTTCTTTCTTTGAAAAAGATATCTTAAATGTTAAATATATAATTAAGGATTACTTCCAATAGTAGTTGATTTTGTGTACAACTTACGTACTTGACACTAAAAATAGAGCACAACATTGAATAGGTCGTGGCCGTGTCATTATTATTAGGTTAAAATATCATTTTAGAGTATGGTTATTCAATTTTAATCTGTATGCTTTTTAAATTATTCAAAATTATATATGATTAAATATTATTTAATAATAATTTTTATGCAAGAAATTAAAATAAATATGTATGAGCTTATATTTTAAAAAATTTATTGTAATAATTTTTTTAAAAAAATCAATTATGAATCGGTACAAAGACGAAATTTAAGATTTATGGAAGGAAGATACTCATTTTCCTAAACAACCGAAAATAACTTAACTTAATTTTGTAATCATAGAGGAGAGATCGAATCTCTCAATCACAACTAATTAAGCTAAGCTTACTTTGATAACAAGAAAATGTTAATTAGCTTAGCAAACGAGGAAAATGTCATTATAAAATTTGTGAGAAACTTATAAGATTGAGTTTAGATTTTTTTTTTCTTATATTTATGTGGTATGAATAAATCAATTTGTTGGTAATGACCAAAGAAAATTATATATATTAGAAAAGCGACTCTTCAAAATGGGAAGAAAAAACAACATAATTTTAGTTATCAATATTATCATTATTGAAAAAAACAACTAAGAGGGTCCTCTTCATTACCATTTCCACACCGCTGTATGTTTATGACTTTTCTGCATGGACACACAACATTCTTATAATGTCAAAGATTCAGCACATATTATTCCTAAAATAACACACTATCACAATGTGTAACATACTCGGTTTATCAATCTTATTTAATTTACTTAGATATTTTTTTTTTATATAAATGAAGATTTCAAACCATATAAATTAGTTACTAACATGTCTTTTATTGATCTAAATAGTAAGATTTAGGAGACAAAAGAATTAGGAGGCCATCCATGGTTGCTTTAGTTGAATTCTAGATTTTGAATATAGTTTTATTTATATATTATTTTTCAAAAGGTTAAAAAGTCAAAATTATTATCAAAATTACTCAATTTGGGTTTTTTTAGGCCTAACTCAATTATTTAATTATGATATATATTATGAACATTAACAGTAGAGTAATTAGTTGTAATTTGTTTAGGAAAAATATTAATTTTAAGTGTTAGTTGTATCGATTTAACTCTTGAACTAACAATGGACTAAATTTAAAATTTTATTTTTCATGAATGGATCAATTTGTGGGGTTGTAAATTGATTTGGGTAACCACAATTTAAGACTATAGATTTTAATTTACATAAAGTTTTGGGGGGTTGAGGTTAGAAAAAGAAAAGAAAAGAAAAGAAAAGAAAAGAAAAGAAATAGGTTTTGATTAAGAGAAAGAGATGAGGGCCGAGGCAGTGAGCGAGGGAGTGAAAGATTCAAGCACAGAAATATCAGCGACGATGTGCGGAACGAGGTTTTGTTGAGTATTCAAATGAATTAATTGGTCAATGTGTGCTTTGGTGAACTTTTAACTCTACGTAAGTGCTTTCCTCTTTCCCAATAAATAAATAATTAAATAATGTTGTTGCTTTTTCAATGGTTAATTAAAATATTTTTTAAAAATATAACACAATATAAATGCTCTATTAATAATAATAGATGTCTACAACTGCGTATTACAAATAGACATAGTGACTTTTTTGTCATATCTGTAAATACTTTAGGGATTGTGGATTTTGCATGTAACTTCTTTCCATATTTACAATATTCTGCAGATTGATTATGTATAGATTAATTCCTTTCTTCTTCCAGGTTGATTTTTGTGTTATTTAAGTTCAAAGGAGTCTATGTGCTGGGGTTGCTGCATATGTTTGATTTGTTATTCATCATTGTGATAAAGAAGAGTTTGTGATCAAGCATTCATTTTCGTATGCGCATGTGGTTGTTGTTTGTGTGAATCGTTTGCCGAAGAGACTTTTATGAATCCAATCTATATGCGATTGTTTTAGGGGACGATGTAAAACTCATTTTATTGAGAAAGAAGTTCTCGTCAACTTTGGGGAAGCCTAAGTCATGCTCGTGAAGGGAGTTCACATGTGTGGGAGAGGAAAGATACGTCAAGATGGAAGAAAAATTCTACTCCCTTAGGAGGAGCGCCTAAATCTTGAAGAGAGTAAATCTCACATTTGAGAGTCGTAACCTAAGTGTGTCTAGTGAGTTAGCTCTACGATTGTTATTTTTATTGTTGTTGCTCTCTACTTACTAGAACATATTGTGTGACATCATACACAGCAAAAGAGAGAGCCGTCGTTACATAATTTCATGCTATATTTGAAAACAATCATAACAACACTACTATTTATTTAATAATTATACTTCGAAATTTGTTCAATTTTAATCCCCATATTATTTTAACGTCCAATTTGTATCTCCATACTTTCAATAAATTTAGTCCAATCCAAATTATTATTTATTGAAATTTATTAAATCATAATAATAATTTGGTTCAATACAAACCAATGTGTAAATATATTTTCAAGATTTACAATAAAAATACTATAGACACGAGACAATAAAGTAGCATTTAAGATTTATTAAAAGTATAGAGATTAAAATCTAACAAACTTTGTAAAGTATAGAAACTAAAATGATATTTTAATTTTAAAAGAATAAAATATACGTGCAAGTCACATGGGTCGGTCAACAATGATATTAAAATGTATGTGCAAGTCACGTGTGTCAACAGTATTGGACTCATTGAGAAGTTGATAAAACAACCAATCACACATACCGTTTTATATAATAATCCTCAATTCTATGGCTTCGCTTTTTATATACATATATATTATTCCTTTAAATTTTAAAATGTGTTCACAACGCTTTATTTAATCATTAGTACGTGTGGTTTAAATTTTAATAATAGTTTTAAAAGAAAAATTAAAAAATAGTCTCATCGTTCAAAAGTATTATTGAACTTTTATAAGTTGCAAATATTCGTTTTCTTTCGGTTTATCCTGTTCTTAACTTCGACAGAGGTTTTACCCATCAAAGAATGAGAGAAATAACAAAGAATCTATAGCTTGTGAGAGTTTCTTTCAAACTATTATCTCTAGAATTATATTAATAAAAACTCTTTTTTTTCCACTTTTACGAAATCCTTTATATAAAACTTAATTAATTATAATTATTTATTTTTACATCTCATATCAAAACAATTAATTATTTAAATACATAAATTATCTTCTTTTAATTTGAATTTCTTTCGAATCAATTTTATAATAATGTATCTTAGCTAATACAATATAATTTAATTAAGTATGCTGATATAAAAAGGAAAAAAAAAAAGTGAAAATGTGAAAGGAGCTTTTGGAAAAAGTATTTGGAACTCTCAATGCAAACAAAACTCAAGTGGATAGATAATTGATATTGAAAATGAATGAAAGTTTATTCCCAATTTCTGCCTCTTCCAAACTTGCTTGGTTGTAACCCATATTGTTCCTCTTCTTTCATAACCATAGACCCCAAAAACATTAACTCATCAAATATCCTCTCTATTGAAATTGTAAAAATAAAAAAAATATATTAACAAAATATAGTAAAATATTTTTAAAAAATAACAAAATTTCAGAATTTATAAATATGTTTCTGTATCTATCATTCATAAAATATGTCTATTTGATTTAAAATCTTTGAATAGATTACAACCAAACAAGTTTGCAAGTTCATTCATTTTCAATATAAACTATATGCACTTAAAGTATCAAATATTTTTTTTCAAGAGCTCCTTTAATATTTTTTATATTTTGAAAAGTCTATCAATATTTTGATATATATACAAATATAAATTGTTGATGGTTTTGGGCTAAGAAAAAGTGTGTAACCAAACATTTTCCAACCTTATAATATTATAAAAAATATTTAACGTGTTAACATAGTATCAAAATTGTTGTTAAAAGATTTCAAATGACACATTATACAAAATTTCTCCATTTCCTTCCACACGTCTTTGACAAATCTTACTCTTAGATAAAATAAAAAAATGGAAATAATATTATCTTAAATCGTAAATAAATCCAAATGTCTAACTGATTTAGTCCAATTCAACCAATTTAATTAGTGTCATTGAATTGAACATGAATCACCATTTTTATAGTCAAGCCTACTCGATCCATTTGGATCATATTTGTATTGATTGCAGGTATTGATGTATGTTTATATTAGGTTTTTTGTATATCCTATATTCTTCATATAGAAGAAGCTCAGTTTCTTTTATGAAAACCAAAAAGGGAAAAAACTTTATGGTTATGACCAAAACCTCTCTTAGTTCTATGGGCTGATATGGGTTCAGTATTCCGTTACCATATGAAACAATTTATTTGACATGATGCATGTAATATTATGGTTTCATCTGATGTTGCTCTACATGATATAATGTAATAACAAATGCATAGCCATACTGTTCATCTATACAATACTAAAACATCACTCAAAACAGTATTTTCTTTGAGGAAATTCGTAAGTCAAAACTGAGTTCTCATCTCTTTGTCGCTGTATTCAAATGGAAGAGGCACAGAGTTGAATGCCCTAAACTTCCCCACATTGTTTAGATGCTCATTCTCCATCCTGATCATAACAACACCAAACAAAATTTCTTTTAACTCAATACCTTTCTGCTACACTATCTCGAATTAAGGCTATGCATGTTTATCTCAGTGTAAACATAATAAATGACCGAAGTGGGTCTCATTTGATTACGATCGTCATTGTTATTTTGTAGTCGTAATAAAATTTAGAGCCCACTGTCAAATCTATAATCAACAAACGAAATCTGATTGAGGAATAAAGAGTAATCAATCAATCAAATTGCATTTGAAAATCATGTGAGGCTCATTAGCTGATATCGTTACCATTATTGTTATGTGAATCATGAATGTGTCACCATTATTGCTGCCTAATGGGTCCTCAATGGTAACAGTAAATGGTACAACATAGTACAAAGTAGACAACATAATCAGATTACTTTTGCAAAATGTATACGTAAATATGGTCAATGAGAATGTAATTACGTGATTGAACTATCAATGAAATTCCATTAAGATCACACAAATTTTGATTACGAATTAGTAAACATGAGTTAACGACGTACCTGAAGAAATTCCAGATTCCTCGTCGAATGATTTCCAACACTGCGACAATGGCAATCAAGGCTTGTCTATGAATAAATGGAGCTTCTCTAAAACCAAGAACTGATTGCATCCAAGCAAGTCTTAGCAAGATATTCAACGCCTACAACCCATACTTGAAACATAATTAATCAGCCTAAGTGACACCATATAGTTTCCTCTTCCAAGCTAAACGAAATGAAAAAGGTTGATTATCCTTACAATTGCTACAAAGTAAACCCCTTTGTTTGATATCAATAGTTTGTCTCTCAACCATGGATTTTTTGAGTTTCTTTGGAGAAGTCCCCAATCTTGAACTATATCCCAATATGTGCCTAAGATTGTTGCAACAGCAGAACTAATTGCAGCCATAATTCTCCAAACGATTCCCATATTCAAATCATGACCTGTTCTCATTGCAATTGCAACTATGGTTGAGAAGTATTTCAGTCCATTAAACACATGTTCTACATCTTTGTCTTCGACCAATCGCCGAACGCACTGCAAGCATTGAACAATTTATCTCTAATGAATCAACACAACATTGTTATAGTTTGATTTTGTTACAACTAACAGTTCGTTAGCTACTTCTACAAGTAGAGGGAGAATATTTCAAGCACCATTAGAGAGAGTTTATATAGTATGCCAAATAACAATCAAGACATTTCAAGAGATGATCTGCTGAACTAGTAGATTACCTGAAGAGTACGAATCCAGTATGGGATAATTGCAACAATAAAGAAAAAGGCTTCAAAGATCTTGCTCTGGAAGCACCTATTTGTTCTTCTTATAAAGTCCCCCCACACATAGTAGCATATGTAGAATTGTAAACTTCTAAACGCTTGAACCTGATGTGAAATTGTATCTGAATTAGCTTTGGGGTATAAACTTTGGACAAGCATATAATTTCAGTCATCTAAAAGTAGACTTTGAAGTTTAGATGTTAAAAGTTTAGAGAAGCTTTAATTTCAAACCTGGCTAGTGAGTTGATCTGCCAAGAAAAAGTCTTGGAGGCTAACCTAAAAGACAAAATTGTAGCTTTAAATTAGTACTTATTGCATACTTTGCATTTGATATTAGAAATACACTATTGTAAACCTTCTCTTCCTCCATGTACCTTGTAGAAAGGAGCACAAACCAAATGAAACGCACTACGAACAAGGAAGAAGCGGCTCGAACGATATACGATGTTGAAAGGACAAAATATTATGCAAAGAAGGGCCTGCAGAATGAGTTCACAGCTCAGCCATGATATTTATCATTAGGCCATGTTTACCACAACGTAATAAATCAAAGGTAATCGATCTAAAAATAGGTCTCATTGGATTACACTTGTAGTGCTTACTTGTGTCCCATACTCATACTAGCATCTAGTGCCCACTTACAAATTTCTAATAAAAAAGCTATTGAGGAATGGAGGATGATCAATTTGATTCCGTTTGAAAATTATGTTATCGTTACCATTACCATTTTACTGTTATAGAATGAGAAATATGAATTTGTTTCATTTACTATTACCACTGTTGTTTGACCTGAAACGGTAATAGTAAATGTCACAAATTCATACTTCTTCTAAGTAAGCACAGATCAAAAGCAATCCCAATTATGTTGGTGATTGTAATCTATTATGATTGATCAATCAATGTAATCCTATTACAATTGTACCAATTCTCATTACGGATTGATAAGCATAGCGTTATTGTAATAGCTAGATCATGAAGCCATATATATTTAAAATGTGAACAACTTACAATGAGTAGAGCCAAAGGGATTAATTCAGTTATGGCTGCAAAGTTTCTAGTTCTGGGGTCTGCCTCCATATCCAAATTGGAAAGGACACAAACCAATGTGATCACAGCAAGAACTGAACTAAGAGAAAAAACCTCCCAACAACCCAACTCTGTCCCTTGTTTGAAGCCAAACATAAACGCATAATTGATACGGTAACGCCGCCAAAAGTATATATTCGCAGAGTACATCAGCATGTGCAAAACGATGAATCCGAAAAGGCTGAAAAAGTAAAGATTAGTATCAACAATGTTCTTGATATCTTATGGTTACTTCAAAATGTAACGATCTTGAATTACCTATAGAGAGGAAATATGTTATCCATGTATTGAAAACGCCCTGGATTCTGGAAGATGTTTCTTAGGTGTATGACAAGAATGATGGCCACTAGAAGTGCAATTGAACAGCCAAATAGAAAACCTATACAAGGGTAGATGGAAACATGACCATTAGACTTGTATCAGTATAACACAATACAATACCACTCTCGAAGTCAATCAAGAGTCTATCACCGATAGATTTGGTTATACACGTAATTATTAGAGTCTAAAAGTTTTCAAAATAAAGCAGTCAATACATTAGCATTGGATGTGATCTCTGATCTGTCTTCTTACCTGAGAGAAAGGTAATTCCTTGTCTTTCCCTTCTGACTTTTCTTTTCAAAATGTCTATTCCTCTTCTACGGTTTCCTTTTGCAAAGTGCTTAATGAAAACCGTCTCCACCCTTTCTATGAGCCTTGTTACCTGTTAAATCATCAATTGATTCAAGAACTTAAGTTTGATAGATGAAGAAATTTAACAAGCTAGTTGCACATATGACAATCAAATCCAAAATATTAACAAATATAAAACAAAAATTTGTATATATAGCAAAATTTAGATCCAACTCTAATATGTCTATCAACGACAGATCATATCGCTAGTGGAACTGTATCAAGATAGAGTCAATCACTAGTATGAGTTTGTCAATTAATAAAAGGCTATTACTAATAGACTTTTCTATATTTGAAATTCTATAAAAACTTTGTTATACACTTGGGTGGCGCTTGGAACAAGGACTATCTAAGATTTTAATAACTACCACTTGCTATACTAAAATACTATTTGTACTCTTCAATCTCTTACCGTCAACAATATTTTCAAACCCCTTTTACTACAATATTTACTATTTACTATAGTTTTTACTATTTTACATTCATAGTTTTTTTAATAAAAAAATTACTCCAATGTTTATTTATTTACTCTTCAAACTAAAATAGTTTACCCCTCAAACACAAACTATTATAACGACTATAGTAATCAACTTCTTGCCCCAAACGCCCTTTGTTATATCATCTAACAACAATTACCACGATTGTGAGCTTGAAGTATTTACAAGACCCAACAATAGAAATCAATATTAATTGGGAAGGAAATATTAATACAAGAATTTGAACAGAGGAACCTCTTGTCTCTGATACCATGTTAAACAATTGATAGATAAAGACAAATTTAACACTGTATCGTCCAACATCATCTGTTTTAGGAATTGTTGCATACCTCAAGAGTGGTGCCAAGAGGAGATTTTTCCACCATTTCTAAGTAAGCCTTTGATGCTTTACGTGATGTAATCTGCATGAACAATATCAAAAAATTACTTAACGAGAAAGCAAAAATTGTGTTCTTGAAATATATACATTGTTGATTGTTGAGTTGAGACCTTATCATACTTCTTCATGATCTTCAAAACTGCAAGTTTATTCAAGAAACTACAGCAGATTTTCATAAGTAACAACAATCCATTTAGTTTTACAAATTTGAACAAAATCAAATTACATGTAATATCGAGATTATTATTTCATTCATGCATATAATATTACCTGTAGTCTTTTAAAAGTCTAAGCTTTTGGTAGAATTCAATAAGAGCTCGCATCATGAGTTCTTCAGCTTTTCTCAACTCTGTCTTGTTATAAGACAATTGAGGGTTGGAACTCATAACCATGCATTTTAAAGTTGATATTGGTGTTTCTGGCTGCACGTTAATCCTTACTTGATGCAACATTTCTAATGAAACTGGTTTGAGTTTTTGAGTTGTAGGTTGAACTATTCCTTTAACCGCCTTCCTGCGATAACTTTTTGCATCTTCCATAGATGTTTCTTCTGCCATTTCTACTTCTTGTGTTACCTCTAATCGCGACTGTCCTTCAAAAACAGGATCTAAACAGTTCGATTCAGATATATGCTTTGATCTGAACAATAAATTTGTTATGTTGTGTTCGTTAAGTTTCTAATAAATCTTTTAAAATGACTCGTTTCGTGAATTTTCAAAAAAAATTATATCCATGTGTATTTGGATCAGGTTATAGACTTGTTGGGTTGAATAGGTTGAAGACCCAACAATTGAAAGTCAATATTAATTGACGAGGAAATAACATGGCAGGAGATTGAAGACATAATCTCCTAGTCTTAAACCACGTGATCTAATACTATCTTAAATCACCCATTGACCCAAAACATAAACTTCATAAGTTAACGTTAAATAGCTCAACTACGTTAATTTCAACAATGTTCGATGAACTCAAGAAAAATAACCTTGCACCTCAAATGTAGATTTCCTTTTAACTCCAGACTTCATAGCTCAACTCAGTACCCTTGGTTCTATACCTTTATGATGTCATGAGCTTTCAAAATCATGTTTATTAAGTTCTCATACTCTCATAAAGTATACTTTAATGACAAACCAACAACTAAGTTAACATAGTTTCAACTATATAGATATAGACTAAATAGACATACATGGAATAGATATGATAAATTACCAAGTGAAGTTCTTGGGATGGTGGACTTTGGAGTACTTGAGTTAGAAGTAAGACTAACATGATCATTAGAATCTTGAAAACAAGACACAGGTGGTTTCTCAACCTTAATCCTCAAAGCAATTAGAATATCCATTTGTTTACTCAACTCCTCAGCTTCCTCCGTTAACACCCCAACTTCTCTCCTGTAAAACCCCACCACTTTATTCAACTCATCATCAAGTTTCTTGAAGAAATCCACTTCATTCTCAGCTGCTTTTTCCAAAGATGAAACAAGCAACATGCTTTGATAACACTCTTCACAATCTTTTTGAATTATGTTTGTATAAATTGTTGCTGTTGCATGATCTTCTTGTAGCTTTTGGGACCCTATTCTTTCACCTGTTAATCCACTAAATGCTCTGTATAAAGACCCTCTTCTTTTGAACTTACTTATTTGATTTTCTGATGTTGTTTCTACTTGTCTTGCTTGACTCACTTCTTTCAGTAATGACTTCAATTGATTGTAATTCAGGTATGCTTCTTGCCATTCTGGTATCATTTGTGATAAGAACTCTTTGCCAAACTTCATGGCTTTTGGTTTTGGGTTTGGAAATGATGAATCTTGCTAGGTATTGAATTTTGAATGGTATGAACTGAAGGACAAAAACTGAAGTTATAGACTTTTGTTTTTGTTCATGTTCTGAGAGAAAAGTTCAAGAGACCTTTTGGATTTTGACTCATATGAGAATGGCCTACATAGTTATATCATGCACACAACTTGGCATTAATTACTAACTAGATGAGACTCTTTCAAGCTACCCAAGTGTTATATAAAAAGATAATTTAGTACATATATTCTTAAATATGTAAGAACTTTAGTTCTTGAACAACTTTAGTAAGTATCAGTTGTTTACAACCAATTTTAGTTATTGTACTTTTAATAAATCTTTAATTTAGTCTTTGATGTATATATTTTTTTGTTATTTAATAACATTCATATACTATACTTCTTTGCATGAAATTTTATTATTATTATTTAACCAATTTCGATAAAAATTAGCTTCGAAGAATTAAATTTGAGATGTATTGAAAGTACGAGGACTTCAAAACCTTCAAAGTATGAAGACCAAAATGATATCTTAACCAAAATATTATTAAGATTTAATGAAATATCTTACCTATGTAAAACAATTAAATGACTGTACAACAAAGAAAAGAAGTTCGACTGTGCAACAAAGAAAAGGTGAAATTCATAATGTATACAAGAACTTCTCCTTTTTAAACAACAATATTCATTCATTTCTTGAAGTGATTACTCTTAATTTGAAAAAGCGTAACCAACGAAAATAGGTCAAAATTTATAAGAAAATGAGAAGAAAGAGAAGGGAGAAAAAGATCATGACCAAGTAAACAACATTGGCTACAAAGATGGAATAGAATGACAAAACTTTCTATCCCCAATCAAAATTCTTAGAAGAAAAGTTGAAGGTGTGATTGTCATGAATGAGATAGCCCCCATTAATATTGGCAGACTATTCAACAAGAATTATTCATACACATGGTAGAGGCTAAATTGGATATATTTTCTAAAGCAATTAGAATGGTTTTAACTAAAAATTACTATAGTTTAATTAACTATAATAAGAGACTTTGATGATGTATTTGTATACGTTGATTATTAGTATGCTTAGATATTGACAAACTATTGTAGTGATGTAGGTCAATTGGTAATTGAGATATGAATTATTGACCACGATGTCAAACAACTCTAAAATAATTATATATATAGTATATGAGATAGATTAATTACAGTCACTATTATTCTCATCTATTAATTGTAGTCACTAACCTATGTCAATTGTCATTTCAAGTATATCTCCTTTCTAGTGAATTAGAAACTAATTAGTGCATTCTCAAACGTTGATACTTAGATTTCAAATTCATAACTGTTAGAAGTACCGAGTACCTGTATTTATGAATCTCGCTTCATATTTTAAGTAAAACCCAAATAGAATCTAGAGAGTTCGAAAAAGATATGAATTTAATTTTCATCTGTTTCTAATTTTATTTGTTTTTTTCATAATCATTTCTTGTTGTTTGACCAAATAAAATCAAAATTATTCGAATAAGTGAAAATGAAAAATCAACTTAAATTTATTTTGGACCACGGCTTTAAATGCACTTCACAACCGGATGATTATGACTTTACAATTAAATAAAGAACTTTATTCTTTTTTTCTTTAAAAAGTTATCATTTTAGTGTCCAGTTTTGAAAAATATCTTCCTAAATCTCTAACTTTTGTAGATTTACCTAGATTTAAAAATGTATGACGTAATTTTTGTTGTAACTTAAAATAATGATATGATTTTTATTATAATCCAAAAATGATTTTTTCTTTTTCTACCTTCATTTTTAAAAATAAAATGAAATAGACCTATTGGAAATATTATTATATAGAATACTCATGGATGAAGAATTGATATGGCAATGGTTAATACAAAGTGACATAGTGATAATGTGATTGAATTGACCTTGAGTTTTGGCACAATATTAAAACTTTTGTTGATAAAAATTTCAAAAAAATAAATGAAACTTCAAACAAAATATTTGATTTTCATTTAGGAATCACCCCAATTTAAAGCACTAGATTTTATATATTATATAAGTTATAAGTGTTTTAAAAATTAGTATTGAATAGAGGTTTTTGTTTGTAATAATTTTTCACATAGTTTAATATTTTTTTGTCTAGGTTTTTTTTGGTTTTTTTTTTTTTTTTTTTTTTCTTTTTTTCTTTTTTTCTTTTGCTTTTAGAGTTTTATTTTTCACATTAATTCTTGAAAGATTATATTTTTAATGACAAAGAGGAAATGCATTTCAATTTCCTAAATCTATACTTATATAATTGTTTTATTATTTGTTGTTGATGTCAAGTTTTGGACAGATTAGGAGAACACAATCGACTTCTACGTGAAAACCAAATATTTTGTTTGAAAAATAGAGTGAATTAATCTACAAAAGGTGTGACGTTTGCTGCACACAATCTATGCTTTTCTTACTTTTTTTTTAATTATATCCTTAAATTCAAAATCATTCTTACCAATTATTATTATTTATTATGATTATATATTTTTAGAAATAATTTCCTTCAAGTGAAATAATTTTTTTTGGACTGGACGGATTGATTGGGCTTGGATGGAAATGGCTTTAGCTTGGGTATGGCCCATTTAGATACTAAGGCCCATGTCATCGTTCTTTTATTTTCCCGAAAGCCCATGACCATTTCAAGACATTCTTTGATATTGATACGACCAAATTTCATATTCTAAGTTTGCTGATCTTGTATTCAAGTTCAAATCTGTATAATCTGCTAACGTAAAATTCCCTCAATCGCCGTTTCTTAAGATTTTGAATTTGATGATCTCTTCATCTTAACTGCCGGAATCAATGAAGATGCCCAAATGGAGTTTCTTGGTTTCCATTATTTTAGGCCTCATATCAACTGTTGTTGTTGATTCTATGCGCTTCGATCTTCAATCCGGTACCACCAAATGCATTTCCGATGACATCAAGGCCAATGCCATGACCGTCGGAAAATATTCGGCAGTTAATCTCAACGAAGGTTTTCCCATTCCCGATTCTCACAAGATCACTGTCAGGGTATATTCACTTTTAAGTTTATCCATTGCTTATCTTCTCCATTCTGAATTTATCATCTTTATGGTTTGCTTTTGGGTTTTTGTTTTTGTTGATTTTGGAATTTGTTTAGATGATTAATTTAGGGTAATGGGGGTTCTTATTAGGTTAGTTCGCCTCATGGCAACACGTATCATAATGCGGATCATGTGGAATCTGGACATTTCGCGTTCACTGCAGCCGAGTCTGGGGACTATACTACTTGCTTTTGGGTTCCCGAACAAAATCCTCCAGGTTCAGTTTCTGTTGAATTTGATTGGAGGTCCGGTGTTTCTTCTAAGGATTGGTCTAAGGTTGCTAAGAAAGGCCAGATTGAAGTAAGTCGTGAAATTTCTCGGTTGTTTTTGGCTTAGACATGGATGCAATTGCTCATTGTTTGATGTTGATGTTTTTTTTTACTAACTATGCTTATATTCTCTGAATAATTATGTTGAACTTGTGATCCTTGTGGTGGCTGCATGGTAAATAAGTGTTCATGTTAGATCATAATTGGATTTGATATGGATTCAGATTGTGGAATAGATTTTGTCTCGTTTTTTCTTCCTTGCAATATCATTAAAACATTTATGTTTTCAACAAGAATCTTCCTCTTTTCTTGTAAAGAACTTATCATTATGGAATCAAGCAAAAGGAGACCCACATCAAGACCATGTCAATGATATCATTTCTCTCTTGTACAATCAACTGAAAAACTTTGAACCTTCTTTGGGATGTTCATCTTCTAGAGTTTGGCCCAAAAAAGGGGGCCCTCATAAAGCAATAAGATCATTATTTTATTCTGAAGAGTAGCACTAAGGACCACTCGACTAGTTGAAGGTGGACCATTATTTAAATTCCTTTGAAGGTAAAATTGAAGGGGACCCTGGAAGTAAAAAATGCCAAAGAAGCCATAAAATTCTGGAGGAAAGCAAAGTCTTGATCCTTTTAAGCAAGGACTACCCTAATGATATAAGGCAGGATTATCATTTGAATTCCTATTCAAGTTGAAAATAGAGGAAGGGAAGTCTTAATGTAAAATGTACAATATGCACCATAACTGCGAGGATCATGCTTGTGGGTCAAAGTAACTGGGTTAGAGAGATAAAATAAAAGAACAAAAGCAAAAAGGAGTATAAGTTTTTCATATACAATGATGTTTTATGGGTTTTAGTGGCTCCTAATTTATGAATTTTATGCTGATATTTTTATCATATGGTCTCAATATATGAGGCGTGGCTGATATATAGTAAAGATTATATACTTTACCAATGTGCCCTTCTTCTCATTATATTCTCTACCAAATGTAGAAGATGGGTTCTTGTTTTTGTTTGATAGAAAGAATCTATCAAATGATCATCTGATGAAATTGTTCATCTCTTATGCTAGGTAATGGAACTTGAGTTGAAGAAATTGTACGACACAGTCACCTCCATACATGATGAGATGTTTTATCTCCGTGAAAGGTACATTACAATGGATTGAGTCTCTAAAAAGCCTATCAAGCATGGACACTTTAGTTTAGCTAACGTGTCTAAACACTTGTTAGTGTAACAAATGTGTCAGACAAGTTGAGTAGACTAAAAAAAACACGTATATGACAATAATAATAAAGTTTGAGTATGAAATACCTCAAACTAACTTGTTTATGCATGTAATTCATCCTAACCATACATAATTTGATATTAAAAAAAGATATACTAAAATGATATATTCTTTAGATTCCTTGGCATTTGTATATTAGGTCGGCTATGTAGTTTGTAGGTTCATGTGTGTTTAGATTGACTTTCTAAGTGTTTAAATAATTGTTATAAGTGCAAAAGAACACTTGGTAGAAAGTCAATCGAAACGGACACTCAAACTGAGTTGATGGTATGATGAATATGTTGATTGATTCGTTATTAATGTTTGTGTTTATCTTTTTTGGTTTTCAGAGAGGAAGAAATGCAACTACTGAATAGATCAACCACTACAAAGATGGCCACTTTTAGTATCTTATCACTCGGAGTTTGCGTGTCTGTGGCTGCTTTACAATTATGGCATCTCAAGACATTCTTTGAACGCAAGAAGTTGCTCTGATTTTTCTCCCACTTTCTATTTCTAATATATCCTTCTCTAGCAAATTACTTATTAGTCCTTTTCTTTTCCTTTTTAAAAAGTTCAAAATTTAATAATAATAATTTGGCTATTAGATGAAAAAGTTTATGTTGGGCCGTGGGAAGTATTGAGACATCAACGTTCCTTATATTTCTACATTACTATGCCATGTTCATGTTTAAAGATACGTTTTTAATTCTTTTTTTTCCAAATAATTAAAGAAAAATTTATTTACAAATTCCTACTTTTAAACTAACTTTTTTAGACCAAATAGAAATTAAATTTCATCAGCTTACATTCTATTTTGGTCTTTGTATTTTAGTTTTTATTGTTTCAAAAGATTCTCTTAGTTTCTATACTTTCAATTTTAATTGATTTTATTCTTTATACATTCAAAATGTTGGTTTTTGTTTTTATACTTTCAATTTTTATTCTTTTTCTTTCCTGCACTTTTAAAAAGTGAACATTTTGATCCGTTTATTTTTATTTTTAAGAGATTAAAATGATCGATTTTTAAAAATTTCAGAACTAAAATAAACAAAATTGAAAGTAAGATTAGTCAAGATTAGGATAAACTTTATTGATACGTTATTAGTCAGTTTTTCTATCAAACCCACCTCAAGGAAAGTTATAAGTAGAAATAGTGAAGTAATAGAAGATTCCATCTTCTTGATAATCTCCCCGAGTGCCACCTTAATCAAAGCAGAACATGGGAGAAAAGATTAAATTAAAGGAAACGATAAAAGAATATCAACTGTATCGATGAAATGTAATGGAATCGATCCCAAATTGGGAGTTTTCGCATTCCGTTCCGTTTTATTTCTACATTTCGTTTGATCTTCATCTTCAACAATCAACCCACTTCCCAACAACGCACCGGCACGAACTTCGATAGACGATTTCTTCATGGCGGCCCAGCCCAGGGTCCTCACAGTGGCACACGACGGCTGTGCAGATTTCCGCACGGTTCAAGAAGCCATAGACGCGGTTCCATTCAGCAATACTTGCCGCACTATAATCCGTGTGTCTCCTGGAATTTACAAGCAGCCTCTATATGTACCCAAGACCAAAAATTTCATTACTTTCGCCGGTCTGAACCCTGAGACTACTATTCTCACTTGGGACAATACTGCCACCAAAATTAACCACCACCAAGTCCATTTCTCATCTGTTTTCTTTTTTTATCATTTCGTATCTGGGTTTTCTTTTAATTTTCAGAATTTGTAATGTTCTATTCATATTTCCGTCTTTGGTGGTCAGGCTGCTCGTGTCATTGGAACTGGGACTTTTGGTTGTGGAAGTACAATTGTGGAAGGAGAGGATTTCATTGCTGAGAATATCACGTTTGAGAATTCTTCCCCTCAAGTACCCTTTTACTTTTAAGACACCTTTGATCATCTTATCTTATCTTTACTTTGGATTTTGGATTTTGGATTTTGGATTTACTTTCTCACTCATTAAACATATCAGTAATATGAGATGGAACTAATAATTAAAACCCATTTGTATTTCAATTTTTGAGGTTGATTTTTGAAATTGTACCATGAGGATCTTTGTACAAGCTAATTTGCTGCGTTTTTCCGATCAACTTCCTTAGTGTTTTGAAGTTGGTGTTGTTTTAGTTATGTTGTGATTTCTTTGTTTTCTTCAGGGTTCTGGACAAGCTGTGGCTATCAGAGTTACAGCAGATCGTTGTGCCTTTTACAATTGCAGGTTTCTTGGTTGGCAGGTATTCCAATAGTGTATAGTTAGTTCAAGAAGTCTAACAATATTAAAGGCCTTTTTACCATAGAAACTTGTGCTTGGTTTGTTAGGGTGGATGTTTAACTTACCATATTTATTCAAAGAGGTATTTCCTAAGCTAATAAAGAGTGCCATCTTCTATGGTCCTGGTCCTGGTCTTGGGCTAAGTTCGAGAGTAGGCCTGAATTTCCTCTCTTAGCCATTATCAGTTATCTATTGTTGAGGATTCCATAATAGAATAATGAGGGACCATAATGTTTGCAAGATACTTGGGCTACTCCTCTCCTTGCTAGTTTTGAGAAGTAACCCCATGTTATGTAATATCTATATTGTCCAACTTTTAATGAAGTTGGCTCAATTCCATCAAGCTTTCTTTGCTTTTGCTATCTATAACTCGTGACTAGGATCAACAGTTTGATGCTGTTGTTGGCTACCTCAATCAGCCAATGCTGTTTGCGACGAAAGTAGATTGTTTTTTTGTACCTCTATTGCCTGCTATTGTTTCTTCATGTGAAAGACTTTTGGATGCCCTGGGAAGAGCTTTGATCATTTCATTTTCCCCATATTATTTGATGCAGGATACTCTGTACCTACATTATGGAAGACAATATTTGAAGGATTGTTACATCGAAGGAAGTGTGGACTTCATATTTGGCAACAGCACTGCTCTGTTGGAGCATTGTCATGTCCACTGCAAGTCGAAAGGCTTTATTACTGCACAGAGCAGAAAATCTTCTCAAGAGATGACAGGTTATGTGTTCTTGAGGTGCGTTGGTGGAAACTGTGTTCCTCTTCTTAGAAATATCTGGTGTCTCATAGATTGTTGAAACAACGATTCATGTTTATTAGGTTATTATAAAATAATAAAATATAAAGTGACAATGAGATTATGATTCAAACTCAATGCTGCCCGGCCAGGTAGGAAAAGAATTAGGATGTTAAAATATGTTTTCTAACAATCAAATATTATAAAGTTAAATGGTTCTCGTGTGATATTAGTTGGAGGTGTACTTAACTAGTTAAGATACTCATATTATATATAAAGAAAACTCTTTGGAAATACTGGATCTTCCAGTCTCTAATTAGTTCTTTGCTGTTATGAATCTGACTTTGAGATAAGATTTTGAAGCACTAACCATTAATTTACCCCAAAAACCAAGATATGCTTTTGTATGAGTTATTGCAATCTACTATATTGAATAGAGTTTCAACGAAGGTCGATACTTTATCACTAGTGTTCTTTTAAAACGTTCACTGTTACATTCTGAAATGCTTTCTCGTGATAGCTTAAAATTTTGTCTGACTGTGCTAAATCTTCATCATATTCTTTTATTTGGAAATGTTTTGACTCTCTTTCCATTAATGTAGGTGTGTGATCACAGGCAGTGGTGAGACTTCTTACATTCATCTCGGGCGACCATGGGGACCATTTGCAAGGGTGGTATTTGCTTACACACACATGGATGTATGTATCAAACCAGCAGGCTGGGATAACTGGGGGAAAGCTGAAAACGAGAGAACTGCTTGCTTCTACGAGTACAAGTATGTTGTGTTTAATGCTTTTTTTCATCTTATCGACAACGTCTATACGATGAATGAATGTGAACATCGTCGAGTGATCAGCATTGATCACCTGATAGGAGACGTGTGTTTTCCGGTGCAGGTGTTTCGGGCCAGGGAGTTGCTCAATGAAAAGGGTGTGTTGGGCAAGAGAATTATTGGATGAAGAAGCTGATGAGTTCATTCTGCATCGATTTATCGATCCCGACGTGGATAGGCCTTGGCTATGCCAGAGGATGGCACTGAGGATTCCTTTTTCTGCTTAAGAATATGGGATCATGTTTAAAGCTTTCAAAACAGAAATCAGCAAAATCGTCAAGGTTTGAAAGTTAATTCACCAGCTGAAAAGTAGTATCCAAATCTTGAACATTTGGATAGTTGGTGATTGCATAATGCTTCTTCAGTTCTTGCCCGAGATTGTGTTATTAGCTAATGTATTCACACCTTTTTCATATCACTATTTTATCTCTCTCTCTCTCTCTCTCTCTCTCTCTCTCTATCTATATATATATATATATATATATCAGTGTGGTACATGAAATTTCATTTCCTTTTTTGTACTGCTAAATATGTTTTGCATACAAAATTTAGCTAAGCCATCAATTTTGTATAAATTTGTAGTAAAGATGAAGTGATTTGTGGTTAAATGATGACGTAGTTTGATGATGATTAATTTATTTATTTTAATTATCCAACTATTTATTTAATATAAATAAATTTACATTTACAAACAAGTTGAATTTCTTAAAGTCAATTTTAAAAATTAATGTCTTTGACTTAAATTTTTTTTTTAATTATTATTATTATTTAGGTTTGGACTTTCATAATATTATTAAAGTAGGGGAAAAAAATAAGGGTAGAAGTGGTATTTTGAAGTTATAAAGAAAAAACTAAATGGTTATCGAATTGAACTAAATAAAGTCATTTCTTTTTTGTTCTTTAGTTGGCATTTCTCTAAGCCTATTGAGAGAGAGAGTTTTCTTTTTTGTTCTTTAGTTAGGCATTTCTCTTAGCTCTATTGATAGAGAGAGTTTCGGCGTTTCGCTGAGTTTGGGTGGAGGATTTGAAAATCTGAATTTGTGTTTGGAGTGTTGGTTTTGAATTCATGTTTTAGCTAATTTGTTTAGTTATTATTATTATTATTAATTGTACGTTTTAAGTTTATTTTGTATCAAATTTTTAATTGATTTATTTCTCTATATTTTATCTCTAACACAATTTATTAACTCAATTGTTTTTAACGATAATAATATAAAAACAAGAAATTTTAATATTCTTTAACAATAATTTTGGTTAAGCAACATTAAAAATGGTAAAGCATAACAAAAAAGGTCATGTAAAAACGAAAGTCAAATATAGTAACAACATAAAAGTATTTTAATTTAAACCACTTTTATCAAAAAAGTCTAAATAAGAATGAGTTTTTTTAAAAACACTTTTTTCTTAAGTCGATACAAATAAGTCTTAATTCTTCTAGTTAAATTGACTAATGAAAAAAATGAAAAAGGTTATTAAACTAAAAATAAACTATATATGTCATATATATTTATAATTTTCACTATATTACTAATATATTGATATTTGATTTATACTCGAGATCACAATAGATAGGTCATCAATTTTCACCTGGTAAAAATATTAACAAAATAAACAAAATCTCCTAAAATGAAGGAAAGATTAATTTTAAATAAAGAAAAAAAAGATATTATTAAAAAAATGATCTAATAATAATAGTTATTAAAAAAACTCAAGAAGAAAAGAAAATAGAAGAATGAAAAAATGTATATTTTAAAAAGTATTATTGTGATTAAATAAAAGGCGTTTATTTGATATGACTCACACAAAACAATAATAAAAAATTCATTTTTATTAATTTTTCAAGGTTTGCAGAGGTTGCAAAAGTTGGTGGTCGGAAGTTCGTTAGTGAAGTTGTCATAAATGGCACCTAGTGGTCAACCAACAATAATCATTAGGGCTGGTGTTTGGAGTTGGTCAATGAATTTTCTAGATTGAATTAGAAAAAAAAATGTAATCTATGGGCTTGAATAATGTTTACTATTCAACCCATGGAAAAGAGTGGAGGAAGCCTTGGTGAAGACAGTCAACGATAGTCAATTTTAAGACGATTGGTTGGTCGTTGACCATCATGACAATTAGTCGCCAAGGGTCATGGCGTTATTGATCATTGACCATCGATCGTTTGTTAATAGACACAACATCAATAATTAATGATAATGATTGGTTGTGATCGATCATGATCTGTCGTCGTGGTTGATCGTAAAGTTGGCTAACATTTGTTGTCAAAGATTATCAATGATCATTGATAAAAATGTTGAAGTGAAAAATTTTCTAAAACATATGACATTCAATAAAATAAAAAAAAAAACATATTCAATCTTAATCCAAGGAATTTTATTCCAAGTGTCCAAACATGGGTTTGACTTCAAATGTCGAACTCCCTGATTCATCAATAAAGTAATATTTTCTAAATAAAA
Organism: Cucumis hystrix; assembly: GCA_025688845.1. Lineage (NCBI taxonomy): Eukaryota > Viridiplantae > Streptophyta > Magnoliopsida > Cucurbitales > Cucurbitaceae > Cucumis > Cucumis hystrix. The sequence continues at coordinate 1,867,153 of CM046891.1, read as the reverse complement.
CCATAAGAATTAGATCTTTAAGGGTCCTTTGATCTACTAACTTTTTAAGTTAGGCGTAAAGAACTCACCTTCAATAGTCCAGTGGTGAAAGAAAAAGACATCATCGGAGTGTTGCACATTTATGGTGTAATTCTATATTCACAATTATTGATACGTTTTGTTTTACAACTTGAACTAACGCAAACTTGTTAACTCTAACGTACTGACTTCAAACATATTCTGTTACCTTTCTCCAGATTCAAAGGAATATATCAAATTCATAAGATTAGGTAACCTAATCTATATGACCATATTATATTGATTGTTAATTTATGAACGTAACCCCACGCGCCCTAAGGAATTATTTGTAAAACTAGAATTAAAATCAAGAGACGTGACCATCTTCTTCATGTTCCCCCTCAATAAGGTTAACTTAATTCATAATTCAAAATCAAAGTAGAAATTAAATACAGATGGCATTATTATTATTTTTTATTAATATTATTATGGCAATTAATTTGTATTTAAAGGCAACTTGACCTCTTTCCAAATCAATTAAGCTTTTAAAAATAGAGAACAAATTAATTTTGTTGTTTGAAAATAGTTTCTTAAGAAATTAGTTACATAGAGAGAGAGAGAGAGAGAGTCCCATGACGATGCTGTGCTCAAATACAAAGCCAATGTGTTTGCATTATTTTCAAAGAGAAAGCAGGTTGAAGAAACAGAAAGTTAAGAACTGGGAGTGCTTTGCTATCGATCCCAGAAGTCAAAAAATTATTCATCATAATAACCTCTTATCTGTTTCTTTTGTATCTTTTAGTGACTTACCACTTTATGAATCTCCTGGGGTATATTTTATTATATTCTTTTCATCACATTCTATAGACTATAAATATTTTTTTTTTTTATTTGATTTGATTTTATTTATATAATATATATATATGTATATATATTTGGTAATTTGATCTGTATAGAAAGCTTCATTTGATGAATATTTAGAAGATAAACCCAGATTGGTCAAAGCAACATTTCCTGGAAAAAATCAACAGCTCAACCAGGTAATTCATCCAGCCTTTATTTTTTATGGTAATTAGTTTAAGGGTTGTTTTAATTAGTGATAATTAAAGAGTAATTAATGGGCAAAAGTGTACTTATTCTGGACTTTGAAATGAGTAGCACCTTTAACATTTATAGAATTAAAAAAAGGTTAAATATAGCTTTAGTTTTGAATTAATGTTGGATGATCAGGAAGAATGGAGAATTGAAACACCAAAAGTTCAACTATTGTTCCTCAAGATATGCCCAACCATTGATATGAAAATAATCTCCAAAACCAATGGAGGAGAAGCTTATCCATGTGATGTTCCTCATTACGTCCCAAAACTTCTTCACTTTCAAATGGTAATCCTTACGATCACTTTCACGATGGAACCATATTATTTATTTCTATATTATCTATGCTTTGATTTGGTGGTTTTTTGAGCAGACAAATTGGGAGATCAATGGTATCCATAAAGAGTATAGGCCATCTTCAGCCAACGTTTGTTCTCATGGAGTTATATATAGACAAAAAATTGGAACAAGAAGCCGCCTTAAGTTTCAACTCGTAATCGATCTCAGCTTTCTTGTACCGGACGCACTCCATTTCGTTCCAAATGACGTTTTACGGGGCATTGTCGAGACGGTAAACACGCCATGGAAACTGTTGAGTTTTGTTTATATATATATACACATATAGAAGATTAATGATTGATTTATTATGTATTAAGTTTATGTTAAAATTTTGGTAATTGAATAGGTTATGAAGGCAATGGTTGAGGACTTGAAGCATAAAACTATACATAAATTGGTTGAGGATTATAGTAAGTTTAGGATGGAGAAAGAAAATATTGGAAAAGTAAACACATCCAAATGATAAAAAGATTGTTAACATTTTCATGTCGATGTGAGAGATAGATCGTCGGTTTCAATATATTGTCAAAGAATAAATGAAACATATATGATAAAAAATATTTACTTACATCAATATATTGATATTCCTATGTTTTGAATGGATATTTTCATTATATTATATAAAAATCCGTAAAACACAAAAAACTAAAAATCAAAATGTCAATAATATAAATAATAGATATAAGTATTTATTTGAAAATAATAAAATAATTATTTACTTATTTATTTATTTTTTTGATACATTTTTAAATAAGTAAAATAAACCAAAATAGAAACTTAAATCTTGCTAGGTTAATTTTTTTAACAATTTTTTCATTTAAAAACATTTTTTTAATACAATTTTTTCATTTAAAATCATTTTTTTAATCTTTTTATTATTTATCAATAGTTGTATCAAAATTTACCAAATTAAGATTTCAATATTTCCAACCCATATGATATTTTAAATCTTGATAGTATAAAAGAGTTTTTTTTCCAAACAATTATTTATAATTTTGGAATTGTTACCAATAATTTTATAAGAAAAAAAAAGGCAAAAGATTGAATCCCATTAGAAGTTTGATTCTCTCATTTTATCACACACATTACATGGAAAGAGACAAGAATACTAAAAACAACTTTTTTTTAAAGAAAAAAAGAAAGAGCTTTTGGTTTGCCAATCAAAAGATAAACCAAGTTACAAGTGATTCACATGTTTAATAAGCCACATATATTCCACATTTGGCATATCTTTGAATGCACCATTTTAATCAAAGTAAAACAAAATATGTAAGCTCAAACCATCTTTGTAAATTATCAATTGAAGCTGTGAAAGTAAGCAAATATATGGATATCCCACAGTAGGCAAATATGGAGGATACAATATTAAAATTGTATTGTGAACACTTGCCCATCTTAACTAAGACAAAGATGCTGGCAAGATATATTAATCATGACATAAGCCATGTACAAACTCACAACAGACCCAGAAAAATACAATAAACCATGAACTCATGTTTCAACAACACTCAACAACAATATGACAAACCCAAATGAAGAAAATATATATATATATATCCTTACTATTGAGTAAGTTTGAAGTACAATATCAGGATGATGGCCAATACAAGAACAACAATTATGGATGTAACAATCCATTTGTTCTTGTTCATCCTTCTTGACATGTTGGTTAAAATTCTCTTACTCTTCCCTATGTTGTCATCTACTCCATGAAGCTGCAAAAGGTGGGATTTGAGAAGAATCAAATAAAAACTATACGCAGACACAACTTCTAAATCAACATAGTTGCAAATGAAACAATTTAAGGTTTTGCATGACAACGATAGAGGCGGGCGTGAGATACATACATTTATTATTATCACAAGAAAGTATGAACTAAGTCCTACGCTCCCTACAACATCATTTACTCAGAGAACATGAAAAGTAAAATCCCATACCGTATTATGAGCATGCAAGAGAGACTGTCTCTGCGAGTGCAAATCTTGAAGAATTGAAACTCCAAGTTCTTCTGTTTCTAGCATAGTTCTTCGACTTTCCTTAATTCTATCACTAGACTTACCGAGCCTCTCTGTTGTGCTCATTAATCTCGATCTTTGGTCAGCTGACGCCTGGATGAAATGGCAACCAGGCATGAGTCATAGCTAAGTAATACGCAATTACGAAGGATAAGAAATTGGTCACCGGAAGAATTAAGGAAAAGGAAGCATGTCTTATAGCTTAAAATCTATAACCTTAACACCTAAAAAAAACATAGGAATGACATATTCATAACCGGAAAATAAATTTTCAGTGTCTAAAGGGTGTTTGGGACGATAAGTTGGTTTAGACGGCAGGGTTTAGTGCATCCATGTCTACTTTCTTTATTATAGACCTGTCAAAGATTTAGATGATTCTATGGAGATGACAGCGATGAAGAAAACAAGTAATTTCAACAAATATGTGACGGTGAAAAATCCAAAACAATTAGGGTATGAGTGGATGCAGACATACCGTCAATGTATCAGCCATTCCTGATTCCAGCAACTCATCTCTAGTGGCTGCACTTAAGCTTCCAGATTCAATGCGTTTAACTTCACTTTTTAAGTTGTTGAGGTCAGATTTGTACTCTCTCAATTTAGCTAGAAGGACAGCCTTGACATTAGGCGGCAAACTTTTGGCCTCAAGATCCATTTTCCGAATCTAGGAATCATGAAGAATATATCATTAACATTGCAAGATGAAGAAATCTGAAGGCATTTTTCTCAACGAGAACGAGTCAGCTAGGTACCAGAGCTTCTGCTTCATCAATTCCTGTCTTTACTTCAGAAACCTTTTGCTTCTTTTGCTCTGGAGGAAAGATATATTCATGTAGCAAATAACATCAGTTTCAATTTTCTCTATATTAAATCAAATAATATAAAAGAAGGTTCAATTTGAAAGCACTAATAGCACCTAAAAATTGATTTATGACTTTCAACATCACTAAGAAAAGATTATAGATCAGAATCTATAGTTAGAGCAGCTCTGGGAATGAACCAATTCATCTCCTCACAGTAAGAGTATCCTTCATTACAGACAATCTAAAGAAATAGTTTTGGCTCCAAATAATTAGTTGAGCTCAACAATGACAGACAAAGTTATAACAGCTGTAATGGAAAACAATCTTTGCCCAAAAATGAAAAAAATTGAGAGTGAAATATATCAAACTAGTCTATTAAGCATATAAGTACATAAAACTCATTGACTTTGAATTTCCTTCTTGTATAAAAACAATATATATTTTAATAGACATCTTTTCGTCATATCTGTGTCCTAGATTTTTAAAAAACTGGTGTCACTCTGTCAAGATCATATCCATATCTGTGGTTCAGAGTTCCACTATTCCTCTGAAGCCAGACCACAAAAAATAGCACAAAAACAGGCATGTAACAAAATTCTTCCTTAATCATGAAAGGGGAAATTCAAGAAAATCTTCTCCATCATCAAACGACAGTTTTTTTTCCTATAATATGAACACACATGAACGTTCCCTCTTTTACATGCCTCTTTTACATAAGTTTTGGAAGTGCCCAACAGGAGACCGTTACCACAGGTAATGGATTTATAATATTGTTCTTATGATCTTTATTAGAACTAACCTCATGTTTGATTTGTCCACAATAAACATCATATTGAAATTCATCTACTGAAAAATACTTTAGGTATAAAATTTGTTCACATCCAACAACAAATCACACCAAGTCCTGACCAGCTCCTAGATCAATAATCATAAATTGAATGCAAAATAAGAGTCATCCCCCCAAACAGATTTAAGAAAATCAGATTAGATAGTCACCCACTCACCTATTAGATGAATCATTTAACATCTACCAACAAAGTGATTATAGGATCTCCTACATAATATTATCATCAAAGACCCTTGAGAGAATTTCGGTTCCTTCCTACTCAGAGTTAGAGACATGTAAATCAAAAACCAGTCCTATAACAAAACATTCTTTGCTCCCACTTTAAAAATAAAAACCATTAACGCAAAATGAAAATGCACCCTAAGGATTACGCTCTTCCTTATTTCCATTTAGAATTATTTCCCAATTCAAGAATGAACAAAAAAATCATAAAGAGTACGCAATCGTCATATTAATAGAACTTACAATTGTTCTAGGTTTTAACAATATGTATAAATTCTTTTCCTAACAAAGCCATAATTCTTTTCATTCAGATGAATTCGCTTATTAATTCATACCACCCCCAAAATTTTCACCAAGTTTTAACCACAAATTCGATTATCATTCCGCATCGAAATTACGCAACTCCACAAACAAATACACATAGAGAAACCGTGGAAACAAAATTCATTAATCAAAAAGTGGAAATACCTCCATTAAGGGCACTAGCCGAAGTGCATTTTCTTGACAGATTCGCCGAAAGCTCGCAGTATTGCCGTTCATATCCGTCAAACACCTCACTCATCGTGCCCAAACCTTCAAAATAAAAAATCAGCATTTCAATTGAATAACAGATCCAAACCAATGAAACAAGATTGGCAGGAAAACATAAAAACGAGGCTACAATTTGATAAGGTTGATAAAAATCACAGCGATCAACATGTAAAAGACCCGAATTCTGGAAAGAGTGTAAAGAAATAAAGATGGATCGATGGATTACCAAATAGAATCAGAGATTGGAAAGGCCAGAGGATGGGGAATTATGTAGAACGAGAAAATTGGAAGAATTAATAAACAGCAGGTGGAGTGCGCACGGACCCCGTCACGACGCACCAAAATTTTGTGGCTTTGACAAATGAATCGACGCTTCGATGGCCAACGGCGTCTCCAATAATAAATAATTTACTCACTTAAATATGTAATTCTTTTTCAACCAAATAATAATGATTTATTCGCATCGAATAATGATTATATCAATTAAAAACCCTAAACTAATAATTACATCTATTTAAACCACCAACTTTAGTACAAATGTTTTAAATTAACTCTTAAGATTACTTTTGAAAATCGTCAATACATCAATTTTTGCTCGTGTATAAAACACTTCTTCAAATTTTAGATAGATAACAAATTGGTTGTGATTAGAGTTTATGTATGGACAATATTTTTAATTACTTAGAGGTAACGTTGTATCTATTTTCAAACTTCAAAGCCTTATGGGTCTTGAGGTCTTGAATTTTCTACTGGAAATTATCCATAAGCTCAATGATCCATGACAAGTTAACATTTGCGAGAGAGAGAGAGAGTTCTTTATAATTAAATATAAAAAAAAAATTCAAGAGACTTGAAAATGAAAATAGTTAGTGGCTCCTATTCCGCGTTGTTGGGTATTTATATGAAAGAAAATGGTAGATGAAAAATTAAGGATAAAACTCTCGTTATTTAATATGAAAGTATATATGTATGGTTTTTTTTTTTTCTCTCTCTTACTCTAAAGTCTAAATACAATATCAAAAAGGTATGGTGAGTATTGTGTGTTTGACAAATGGCTACTTAAAGTGAAGGTTTTTAAGGAAATAAAAAAAAATGAACAAAATGTATATGTTGGTAGATTGATATTGTAGTGACAATTGACAAATGGGTTATGAGGTAATGAAGGAGAAAAGAAAGATTAAAAATAATAATATTTCTATTCTTAATCAATCTTATAAACAAATTGGATTGGTGTGTGAGTTTATTTGAATGTGGCATATGAAGGTAATTGGATAGAGGAGGAATGACTTGGTTTATGAACATTTTGAAGTCTAAGCCTTCTAGCTTTTGGAGCATAATCAAATGGGTCTTTTTAAAGATGGTTGGGCCATGTCTTTCAAAGGAATGAATTGTGTGTTTGCAAATATAAGCCCATGGTGGAATACAAGGCCATTCGAGAAGCCTTTTATATCTAGTTAGTACAACAAACAATCGAATCTCTCATCTATAGAATATAACTTCATCATACCTCATTTTGATAAGAATTGGCAGCTTGAATAGTCATGATTGGAATAATTGAAGAAAAAAAGGAGGATCCTTTAATGATGTAAATGAAGGTTTAATCGGTATGAAACGTGATAAAAATCGTCATCATTTGGTGCAGCTTATCTAATATTTTTAAGAAAAAAAAATTAAACAATTGTTCATCTTTGTATGTAATTTGATCAAATGATTGAAAAGAAAAAATATGGATAATTTGTAATTTAAATTATTACACATAATTATCTTATAAAGATCGAAGTCAAATATTAATACAAGCTTGTATTTAATTGTTTATATATCTATATCCTAATATTTATTTGTTCGACCTTACCCTACTTCATATGATAATTAATTTATTTTCTATGATAATACCGTAGAATAATTGAAATCAATCTCAAAAAATTTTAATCTCTCCTATCCATAATATCATTTTTTGTATTTTTGTATTATATTGTGAAAATATAAAAATTTCAATGAAAATATTTGTGATAAGTTGATAGAAATTTAATATCTTATATTTAAATATGGAAGAATAGTACTAAATAATTATTGGTAAGATGTTAGATGCATAGATAATAATTGCACTTTGTAGACTTTGTGTGATTAAAATGAGTTATCTAATTACAATAATTCTTTCTTCTTGGAATGGGTTTGATTTTTCTTCTTCTTTTTTCTTTTTTTTAATACAATAACCAAAATAAATAAGAAATTAATTTAAAGTCTATATCTAGAAGTCTCCTAACAAAAAAATATTATCCAACCTCCTCTACAATTTTCTAAAAATCATGTTAATGGAAGGAAAATTCTTTTAAATGTAGATTTTTTTTTATACGGTATATTAGCAGATAATGATAGACATATCAATGTGAGTTTAGTTCAACTAACGTTTTAACAATAAGAGGTCTTTGGGTTCAATTCTCTCTACGTCAAGTTTTATTATAATATTTTTTCAGAAAGAAAAAAATAAACCTTATTTGAATCTCAATAATTAAAGCTAGAAAAAAAACTACAAAGTATTAAGTTTGAATTGAGTTTCGATTTAGTTCCTAAATTTTAATATTTATGTTTTTAACCTTCAAAACCATTTTTCTTAATATTTATTAATTAATTAAAATTAAATATGAAGTTAAATTTTGTATTTTTTTTAATATGATAAAAAAAGAAGAGAGGAGATTCTTATAGATAGAGAAAAAAGAGTAAAACTTAATTAATTATCGTTCTTCTAGTTCTTTTAGATTAATTAGTAGCTATTAATACAAAAAATTGGAAGAATCTAAGACGGTAAATCTTGAAATCAGTGATAAAAAAAATTAAACAAAAACTCAATCTCAAAAGTAAAATTAAAGCATTTTGAAGCAAAATCAGCTTCAAAATATTAAAACATAATGTAAAAAATATGCGGGTATAAAAAAATTAAAATCACCAAAAGACGGTCATATTTGCAGTTATTTTAAAAACATTGTTATACGCTTTTATTAACCATAAAAGTGTTACACATTACAGTTATATATACTCTAGAAATCAAATTTAAGACTTAAAATAAAAATTACGTATAACATTTCAAAACACGTATGAACCAAATAAAAACAAATTTTGTCAAATAATTAGATTATATGTTTTACTAAGTAGAAAGGTTACGTTGAGTTGGATTTAGATTTGATTGATTCAAACATCGTAAAACAAAAATAAAAAGGTAAAGCCAAATCTCTCTTAAACATTGTGAAAAGTTGAGGATTTTGGTTAATTTCAATGTAAAAGAAATCATAGAATGATGAGTGTATATTGTGATCGACATAACTTAAGAAAATTAATTATTATTATGAAATTACAATGCAATCTAACTTTGTTTTTTCTTTTGTCACAATTAATTAAATCATAACATCTCTCTTCACACTTCCCCTAATTACATTTTCTATATTCCCATATCAAATCTCTCTCACACATTTCATTGTTTTTCTATCTTAATTTTATATACAAAACCCTCTTCTTTTTTTTTTTTTTAATTCTAACTTTGTTGATTTAAACTACTTTTTGTGAACAATGTGTTTATGAATAGATCACTATTACAATTCTCATTCAACCAACCGTTTAAAAATCAAGTCCAACTTTCAAAAACGAAACAAAACAAAAAAAGCTTTCGAAAGGTTGTGTTTTTATTTTGAAAGGATGATACTTAATTTTAGAAAACAAACAATAAAATGATTACCAAGCGGAGCCTTAAAATTTTGATTGATACTTCCAAAGTTTAGGAATATAAAATAGTAAAATGAACAAAATAAAAATATTTACAAATTTTTTCGTTCATAATAATTTTTCAATACGAAAAAAATGATATTTGTAAAAGAAAAAAAAAAAGTTGTTTTGGTGTATTTTTGTTCGAAGAGTTGTTTTATAAACTAAAATCTATTGAGATTTTTTCTAATTTTGCCAGAGCACAAAACTTTTCCATTTGGATTTTTCTTATTTTCCTCTTTAATAACAATATAATCAATTGGTCATAAAAATAATGAATGTGATAACATAATATATGAAAAGTGAACTTAAAACAAAATATGAAAACGCCAAAATATGGTTTTTTTCCCCACTCTTTAACTCTATTAAAATTTAATAGTTTATCAAATCAATCAAAGCAATGTTTAATGTATTTAATAAAAAAGAAAAAAGAAACCATTTATAAATTAGATTTCGATTTTTTTTTCTTTTTCCTATCTTATTTTTTTAGGGTTTATTATTAGGTTGTTGTCTTACTTGATTGTCTTGATTTTTAAAATCAAGGCTAAAAAACGAAAAAAAAAAAAAAAAAAAAAAAAAAAAAAAAAAAAAAAAAAAAAAAAGAAGAAGAAGAAGAAGAAGAAGAAGAAAGAAAGAAAGAAAGAAAGAAACCAAAGATTTTAACTTTTTGTTTGTGTTTGTTGCTAAAAAATTAAAATTAAAAAAATTGCTAAAATAGAAATTAAAAAACAAATTGTCAACATCTTGATCTTTTTAGGGTGACGTAGCAAAAAATAATTAAAAATGGTAATAATCCAATGATTGAATTTAAGTATAAAGTTTGAAATTAAAATTATGGGGTCACCATTTGTGGGGAGAAATTAGAGAAGATTTTATAAATATTAATGTTATGAATATTTTTTTAGTATTATGATAATGACATTATTATACATTGGATAAATCGCTTTCGTTTTGACGTTCATCCCCAAAACACAAATTATTAGAAAGCCATATGGTTAGGTTTTTAAATTTTTTTTCTTCTAAAATTTATATGGTTAATCATCCAAAGTAAATGTTTTGGACCTCACTTCCATCTTGATAATGACATGTAAAATATGAGTTTTTTTTTATACGACGAGCGTTCGAGCAAATGTTTACATACTTTATAACGTTAATTGAGTGTTAAGGAAACTCGTAGGAAATTAAATTCTAACTAGATAGTAAGTAACCATGAACATAACTAATGATAGTTCATTTTTGTTTATTTTAGTCCTTCAACATTAGGTTTAGTTTATATTATACAAATTAAATGATACATGTCTTTGGATAAACTTTCTTATCTTGTGGAGTGATTTTATCCATGAGATACAAAAGCTTAGAGGTTGAAGAAGTCAAAAGTTTGAATGATTTGGTTTTTATTTTAAAGAAATGTTCTTTATGTTGTTGATCAACTAAATGAGAGTATGTGTATTGTGTTGAGGGTTGTTCAAGGCAAGACCTAAAGCCTATGATCAGACGTGCAATCCCATAGGGTATTAGAAAGAGGCATAGGAGAACACATGTTCCAAAAGGAAGAAGTCAGAACCCGAGTTTCAATTCTATCAAATGAGCTTAATGGATAACTGAGTCAAGCTTAATTAATATATCTTCGAGTCGACTAGTCAAAGGGGAGGCTCGACTTTACTATTTTTTGTGCTTAGTTAAATTAGTTAGTTCTAATACTAACTTAAGCATTAAAGTGGAGTATTAGGCTCACACCACATCGATACAAGGATCTCTTACGAAAGTCAGTTAGGATGGACGAGATCTGAAAGTTAGACCAAAGGCAAGCAAGCTAGAGGTTAAGGCCGCCAAACACTCTCTAAGTAGCACCAAGAATACGAAACTTAGAACACAGGCTACCCAAAATTAGAATTTAAGATTAAAATCTAAGTGCAAGAGAAAAATGAAAATTTCTCAACTAACAAATCAAACCTTATAAACTTGTAAGCTTTTCTTGTAGTATAAGAAATGAGTATATACCAATTATTATTGTTTAGTCGTGTTAAATAGTAGCATCAACACTTATAGTTTTCTCCCGAAATGTTTTACCATTTACGTTGGTTGTTATGCATGTGTCTTTCCAAGTTAAAAATCAGTTTTACCATAGTGTTCGTCGCATATAAACGCATAATTTAGAATCAAGCTACTTATATATTTATTAATGACACTCATTATTAATATTATTTAATCAAGTACAAATATTAATTAGTGAAACTAATTTAAAATTATATAGATAACATTGGTATGAACGAAGAAAAAAGAAGTCTAATTTAATCTCATCTACATCTTTTTTAACTATAAGCAAGCCAATGCAAGTTAGTAAAAGTTGATAGAATCTCCAACTCTGTCAAGACAAAATTATAACAAAGTATATTATTTGTTCATCATTACATATGTTACCCTACTAGTTTAGATCATAATAATAATAATAATACAGTACAAACACACAAAGTATAGAGTATAATCAATTTTAGTCTCTTTCTTGAAGTGATAACTTCAAAGTTATGCCATCTAGATGCCAAAAAGATCTTTCTTCTCTCCAAGTACAAATAAAGAAATAGTACTTCACATTAATGATCACAAGTGTTTTAATTTGGAATGAATTAAGAAACTAATGGAAACAATCCTGTTTTGAATTAGTCATAAACTTCACTTGGTTTGAACTTCAATTTTGCACTTTGGATTCCACTGCCATGTGTCTTTTTATAAGATGAAGCCAATTTTAAAAACAACAAAAATGTAAGACCAAAAGTTGAATGAAAGACCATTTCAAATTCCCCCCTTCAACCATAAAACTTCATGCTCTTCTTTTCCTCCCTTATAAATATGCACTTAAACCCAACTCAAGCTTAAGTCAAGCAAATACAAAGTTTTTGAAGTGACCAAACCAAAATGGCAAGAAAGAGAAAGGCTGTTGAAGGAATGGAAGACAAGAGCTCAAGTGAAGGAGGAGCTTTGGGTTGGGATGAGATGGTGAAGGAGGCAACGGCCACAGCAGCAGTGCTAAGCGGAGGGGCTCGAAGGGCCCGAAAGCGATTCGTTGGAGTTCGTCAACGACCGTCAGGACGATGGGTGGCGGAGATCAAAGACACTATACAGAAGATTAGAGTATGGTTAGGAACATTCGACACGGCAGAGGAAGCAGCTAGAGCGTACGACGAGGCAGCTTGTTTACTTCGTGGCTCGAACACGAGAACAAACTTCTGGCCTTGCTCCCCTTTATCATCTTCATCACCTGCCCTTCCTTCAAAGATCACTAATCTACTAATCCAAAGGCTCAATGCAAGAAACAACAGCTCCTCTATACATAATCTTCCAATCAATCAGCAAGAACAAAAACATCAGCCAGTTCAAGAAAGGATGTTAAACTCAATTGATCATCAAAGCAGAGAAGAATTAGCAACAACATGTTTCACTGACAGAGTTCTAAGTGATTTACTCAATGATCAAGAAGTGTTCACCACAAATCCCAATATTGAGGAAATCAGTAGAAGTTTTGAGTCATGTTTGACGGAGAAAGATGAATCTGACAGTGGAGAAATGGAGAGTAACAACTGGGTGGGAATGACCCAAATGAATAACTCAAATGGGGGAGATGAGAAAAATGAACTTGTTCAAGAAGAAGAAGAAGAAGAAGAAGAAGAAGGATCAAATGTTCTGGATTTTCATTTCCTTGATGACATTGGGCCACCATGTTACTACTCACCATTTGAGATTGCAGAAGAAATTGGTGAGCCAATGGAGGGAGGAGAAGGAAATGAAGATGAACCATCTTCAATGTTGAGAGAAGCTATGAAAAGGATGAAATATGAGAGGAAAATTTCAGCTTCTTTGTATGCCTTTAATGGAATACCAGAGTGTTTAAAATTGAAGCTTGGGGAAGGAAGTGGAGTAAGATCTAATTCTGAATTGATAACAAGCTTGAGAAAAGCTTGTGACAGAAGAAGATCAAATGAGGAGAAGGTTGAGGAAGAAGAAGAAGATGAAGAAGATAAAGAAGAAATGAAGTCTTTTTCAAGCAATGAAGTTGATTTGTCCATTTGGAGTTCATTAGATCTTCCACCTATTTGCTTTGTTAACTGAGTTAAGTTCTTAGCCATTATCAAAGAAAAAATTGTTTTTTTTTTTTTTTTTGTTGCTGATATAAAAAGCTGAGGTCTAAAATATATATTTATAAGTTTGACAATTAACCATATAGATCTGCAGATTGAAAGAGAAGAACAATTGGGATGTACTGTTAAGTTCATATATTATCTAGCAGAAAGTTATTTTCATTTTGATTTTCAATCTAGTTTTTGTGTATGACAAAGAAAATGTCACCCTCATCATTATCAAAACTTGAGTGGTTGAAGAGAAGGGGTGATATTAATATGTTGGAAAATGAGGTCATCTTAGAGGATCCGAAAGTGACCAATCAAGAATGAGAAGAGTTCATTTCTGCGTTAGACGTTGTGTCCAACACTGCAGGTCATCAAACTCATTAACGAGGCGAATATCTCATTGTCTGAATTTCAGGTTTGTGCTAAAGAACATTATTTTTATTCCTCTGAACAAGGTATTCATGCGTTTGTGACTCATTGTCTTTATTCGAACACTATTTGCCCAATCATTTTGTTTGAGAAAGTCAAGTTGTAAATTGTCTTGCTGCCATTGCTAACCTCAAATTCTTAAATAAACAAACCTGAAAAACATAGGCGAGAGTATTTTTTTCTTTTTTTGGTCAATGTTTATATCCTTTCCACCATTTGATAAAATAAAACAAGAAATAGACTAAGACTCAAGAAAGCAACTTGAAGCCTATGTTCACACACTTGTATTGAAATATTTAATTAGCATCCCTTTGTTGTGTAAGCAAAGCATGTTCACATACCAAACTTAGCCTACATTCTCTTGTAACATGAAGTTCATTATCGAATCAAATTGGTACAAGAAGATGTTAAATTGAAGAACATAATTCAAAAATGAATCATTGTGTAATCAAAGAATTAGTGTTCTTTGCTTTGGGTTTGCCGTCCAACTTTAATACAAGTATGTGAGATTGTAGAGATCCTCCTTCAAGCCATTGAAAGACAAAGGTGAACAAATCTTTTACTTTGTCCATTGCTAAAACAAGAATACGCTATTGAACAATTCTTCGAGCTACAAATGGCTTTTGCTTGTGCTCAAATGGGAACACAATAATATGAGTAATAGCGCCGTTAGAAAATTGACCGTAGAGACCACATTTATCAATCTATAATGAAAATTGGTCCAATCGCAAAATTAATTAGATTGTTTTTTATAGCATTTACTTAGAACTATGAATCTACCACATTTTTTGTCACTGTTTGAGCCTAACGATAACAGTAACAACGATAGTAAAAATCTCACTAAATATGACATATTCAATCATTTTCATACTATTACAGGAACAATATTCAACATAATATTTCCACCCCAATTAGACTAGCATCCACAATTCCTCAATCAGATTGCATGTTTTGATTTTAAATTTGGAGGCAAACCCAAAAATTATTACAATTATGAAACACAGGTAAACAACAACAAATGTAATCAAATAAGACTCACTTTTCATATCACCGTTGATTTAGTTTAAAAACTCAAGAACTCTTACTAGATAAAAATGTAATTTTGTAAAAGAAAAAGAAATCACACTTAACAAAAAGGTTAAAAGCAAGAATAGTTGCAATGCAAGATTAATCTAGTCTTTTATTATGAAGCCAATGTTCTCTTCTAATCCAAACTCCAAATTCATATCCAAACTTTTTTATTAGTACAATAATTGTGAGAATGAAGATTAAACCTCTTATTTTTAGAAATCAAAATCACGTTGATTAAAGTTGACCTAAGCTCACTTTGACAATTTTATGAAAACTTTACTCCACACCCTTTGTCAAATGGAATAATCTCACTAGCAAGTATTCTCATAGGCATAAAGATTTTGAGTTTAACTACAAGACTTGTCAAGCTAAAGAATTAAAGCTAAATCATTTATCACTTTCCTGACCCTACACAACCTATGAGAATGAGAAGAAACAAAGGATAAATACGTTACAAACTCAAGAGACGTGATTCTGTACAAACCATTTTCTGACTTTAATATGATAGTTTTTACATTGAAAGAGAGATGGGACAAGCATACACCATTGGGATAGGAACGCTTTAGTAATCGGGAATGGATGCAAAGCGATATCCATTGGCCCCTCTCCATGCATAATATGCAATCCTAGTCTCATAAAAGCCTGCATCAACAAACCAAAAGTTGTTCAGATTATCAAACTTAATGAACAGGATGAATCAACGGCATTTCTACTGATGTCATATTGAACGATAACAAAACTTTGCAGGTTTTTTGTGATTTGATTTTAACAGTCACATGATTTGGTTTTGTATTCCAGTGGCTTTATGGTCAAGTATAATAAATATAATGATAGAATATAGAAAGAGTCGGCCAAAGAATTGAATACACTCCCATTGCCAGAGTCGATGGTGTGACAAGATTTTACTAAAAATTGTAATTATTCCTTTAGTAGGAAGCCTGATAGTTGAAAGTATATTAGAGTTCCATAATGAAAATATCGATATTCAACAAATTTCTAACCTATGGACCACTTTTCACTTAGAGTACTCGTTAATAGTTTTGTGCTTTACCAAACTTAAGTCACTGTTAATTTAGTTTTGGTTTGTGCATCTCATGCAACTGTGGTACGTGCTTGCTTCTGGCTGGAATAAACCATCGAGATAAACTTGAATGGCTCATAGCATGACCACATATCACAAGTTTTTGTGGTGTCGAACTAAATTCTAAACTATTCATTATTGAATTTCTAAAATATCCTATTTTCCCTGTCCAGATTGATTACCAATCCAAAGCACTCCTTTCAACATTCTCCTCTTGATATTGTTTAAGCTCTTACCCGAATAGGGAAAGATACCTAAAATTGACATCGATCTTTTTACACTATTTATGAATTAGATCATCGCAATCCAGGTGGCAGCTTCAAGCTGTTGTGACTAACAATGAAACCATTCGACCAAAACTAAGAAAATTCTGCTCGCACCAAGTCTTATATGGGTTCTTGAATGCTGAGTTAAGCTCAACAAACAAAAGCCAAACGACTACACTTTGCATACCATGAAAATAAATGACAAAGAACAGCACTCAAAAAATTATGAAACAGAAAATTTCATCAATACCTGGGAGGAAGGTAAGAAACCCCAATGCTAAAAGACCATAAGCTTGTGATTTCTCTCCTGCCATGTGACCGGTTAATACAAAGTACGAAAGAAAGAGAAGCAACGATCCAAGAAGTAACAAGAAGATAGCAAGAGCAATGGATTTCCACGGGATCTTGTCAAAAGCTTTTGGTGTATAGTAAAAGCGAGGATCAGATTGATTTCCCTCTGAATCAATATCGTTATCATCAGAGGTAAGGGGGCTATAACGAACATTCCGTCTAGATGCCATGACAGTGAATATCAACAAGAATGCAGTCTTCAAATTTCAAGTAAATCAGCCACCTTTGAAATCAAGAATCAAATACGGTAAAAAAATCATCAAAACGAGGATGAAAATTACCATTTTCACATGATTTTCAATGTAAAGACCCTAAATTTCAGCCTAAATTAGTAGGCAATACTTCATACTTAATTGAACAAATGTATTAAAACCAACTAAGCTTCTACTATTTACTCAACTCGTAGAGAACTTTATGTTCGTACGTGTTCATGTGCGTGGGTCTCAGATCTGTTCGTGGGTGTTCGAAAGGGACCGCCGTTCACTCATGAGAGAGAAAGAGAGAAGAGATTGAAGGAGAGAGATGAGAAGGGATTTTCCTTCTTCAATCCTAAATAATTCATTTCAATCTAATGAAAAACAACTACTCGCTATATACAAATTCTTCTTTCGCCCAATCAGATTTAGAATGAAAACACATAAAAATATAACGAAGACCCATATAATCAGCAACTGAAGCCATTAAAAGTATGAATTGAATTGAATCCCCACAATTCAGAGCAAAATTAGAAGAATGTGTGTACCTGGAATAGAAAATGAAAGAAAAAACGCAGAAATAGCAGCGGTGGAAAGAGGCGATGAAGAACCAATGGTGCAATATCAGAATTCGGGTCAAGTTGAAGAGTCTTGAAATCTCTCACCGGAGCTTGGAGGTCGGGAAAAAAGTCGTCGTTTCGTTCAGGAGAGAAAACAAAGAAGATGCTAAAAGGTATAAAAAATAAAAGAATTTGACTGGGCTCATCATATTGGGCTTCGAGATGGGCCCAAGCCTTTTTAAAACTATTGGGCCGATCCGGCTACCTATCTTTCCTTCTTCTTTCTTCTAAATGTTATAAGTAATCGAATGATTAAATTTGGCGTTGATAGTTTTTCATAGAAAATCAAACTATACTCTAAATTTAAATTTTCAATTTTATGATTCGGTAAAACACTAACCTCTTAATCTTATTAAGGTCCCAATCAACTCAGATTTATTTTCAATAACGTTGACGTTTAATGGGATGGTAGGTCTCAATGGAACTTTGAAAAATTACTAATAATGAATTTCTGAGTGAGTTTCATTTTTGAATTTTGATAATGTTGTAATCATTACTTGGCAAATTTGGAAGGTAAAAAACAAATTAGTGTTTCAAAGACACCAAATCGATTTAGAGTCTATTAACAATTCAAATTTCTGTATTACTTTCAGTTGATACAATTGAGTTAATACTAAATTCCACTATGTTATACAAATCTAAATAAATCAAACAGTCAGAAAAATATTAATTCGAAGGATTTCGTTAATTAAGCTTAATTGTGATATTGATGTGACATGTTAAACATTTTAATGTTCTTTTTTCATTACAATAAATGAGGCGAGGAAATTTGGTCCTTCGGCCTAAAAAATGTAGTGCATGAATTTCAATTACCGTTATGTTATTGTCATTTAAATTTAAATCAAAGGTTAAAATATTTCATTGTAGTTTCTTACGTTAGTTTAAGTTCATATAGCTCGACTAATTTTTTATTGAGAAATCTAATCCTGTTTTAGTCTATTTGTAATTTGTATTTTTTCAAGAGGACAAACTAAACATTATTGTATAATTTTTAATACAATAAAAATAAAATAAATGGACAAAACCACACTTATCTTTTACAAAGATGATATTAAATTAATAAAGTCATTAATGCAATTGGAGAAAGGCTCATTCTTGCTTCCATATCTTCATTAATTTCATTTGTTTAAAATATTGAGTTTAGTGCACCCATGAATAAAATAATGATAATATAAAAACAATTAAATAAAATTCCCCAAACCCTAGAAATTGAATAATTGGAAAAGACTAATTGGTTTGGAAATTGTTTCAATTTCCTAGAAAGTTTCATTGCATATGCTAACACTCTTTAATTATTTTAATCAATATTTGGTGAAGAATCTTTTTCTTTTTTCTTTTTTTCTTTTTAATTTAATTTCATATATTTTCCATTATATATATATATATATATATAATGCATCTTAATTCAATTAGGCCAAAATCCAAATTCCTTTATTATAATTAAAATGGTTGTGCTTCCAACTACTAACAAATGAAAATTCTAGTGAATTGTATTGTTTGCAAATAACAACCCTAGAAGTACTTTTTTAAAGAAAAAAATCATTATATTTTTGTTTGTTTGCTTTACCTGAATTCTTAATTTTTCTTTTTTAGAAAAACTATTCTTAATGTTGCTTTCCAATTTGATTTCTTGAATCAAATTAAGGTGGGGTGTAATTAAAAAAAAAATGTTTCCATATTTTTAAATAATTAAATAATTTGATTTTCTTAAATAATGTTGTTGTCAGTTGTTTACCACTCACTCATCATCAACTTTCTTCTACGACCATCTCCAACAACGTACCTAAACATTATTCGACAACCATCTTTAATTACCAACTTTGATAATCATCATTTCCAACTTTAACATCGACAACAGATCAACTCTAACAACTATTATTTTAAATTATAATTAGTTCATAGTCTTTTGTAGTAATTTGAGATTAATAGATATACTTTTATCATATAGTAATTAAACTAAAGAAACTTGGACATAAAAACAAGTATAATTACAAAGAAAAATTTATCCAAACTAAACCTGAGCTTAATAAGTACTTTTGAAAATATAGATTACTCTATTTCCTTAAATCATACTTTATGTTTTTAGAATGTGTTAGCTAGTCTCATTCCGATCACTAGTACAATACACAAACCTTACCTTACGTACTATCAAATGATGCCTTTATATTTTACTAAATAATTGGTATAAGTTACCTACCAAATAAGAATTGTACACCAATTAGACTACAAAAAAATAAAAGCAGTATATATACAATCAAATAAAAATATATGATTTTGCAAAGTTTCCAATATATCAAAATGCATAAGATCGTTTTTTCGATATTATATAAATTTTAAACATTAATATACGTACGTTTTGTTTAATAATATATTTTTAATATTTCTGTTAGCACATTAACTTATAAATCACACCAACAATTAGAGTGAGACATGAACAAAATCGAAAAATCAAGTAGATCGATCGACTAAACCAAAGTTGGTCCGTCGAAGAACGAAAGGGGTCGATGATTAGTCTCAATTTGAGAAAATTTCAAATAAAATTTTTTCCATATTTATAATTCAAAGAAATAAAACCAAACCATCAACCGATTTTTATTTCTCAACGGTCCATATAGGTTCGAACACGTATCAAACAAATTGTTGGTGGTTTGATAGAAAAACCGAATCCGACCAACTTGCAATCACCCCTACTCGTACAAGATATCTCAAAATAACAAAATATGTGATTATTGTTAAATCAAATTAAAAAACTCCAAATCCACATGTTATGTTCTTTTTCTATGGACCAAAAATATGGTTTTTCTTTGAATTATAACATAAGGACAATAATTTTTCATAGGGAAACAATTCAAAGATATTTCAATCAAATAAGTTTAAAAAATACTAAAATTTATTTGAGATTGGGGTGTGGTGTGAAAATTCTCATCCAAAATGGTTCAAACTATTGTAATATTCTCTCAAATTAATTTTCTTCCTCCAAAGTTGTTATTGCTATAAATTTTGTCATTTAAAAGAGAGTTTAATTTGATTCTTAGTGTAAACAAATATTTTTTTAAAACCCTAATTCCTAATTAAATTTGCATTTTGATTTGGATGGTTTAAGAAAAAAATAATATTTAATTGATTCCATGATAGTAAATAGGAAAATCACCCAAAAAGAAAATAAAAATTTATTTAAAATTTTTGACCCAAAATGTTGTTCATTCTTTGTGATTATATGTGTGTTGTAATTAATTATTAAAATAAATAAAATGTTTAATATTTAATATAAAAAAGAACAAAATTAGATGTGAATAATTATGATTTATGCAACACAAACAAGTTTATTTATTCTCAAATCAAAACTAAAAGATATTATAAATTTTGATAGCTTTCTATAATTCCAAGAACATAAAAGTGGACAATTTGGTACACTTTTTAAGCTTTAGAACTAAAAAGGTTGAATTTAAACTATAATATACAACGTAAGTTAATTAAAACTTTGGTTATAATAATATAATTATTCATGACTGAAAAAAGAGAGGAAAGTGTAAATAGATTTTATTTTAATCTACACTTTTAATCATATAAACAATATATGATATGATTTTAAAGATCAATTCTTCTGTATCAATCTTGAAATCAACTTTTAAACTATGTGAAAGATACTTTTGAAACATATCCACCATAAAAATGACCTTTAAAATTTGGTCGATTCGATACTATATTAGAAAAGCATCGATAAAGTTTCATTCTAAGAGTTTTCTCAACATCTCAAGAGATTCTAATAAGGTCGTTATACATATTTGTTCATCATGCATGCAAGAAGATGATAAAATTTTACAATACATATATAACAAATGCATGGAGAGTGAAAAGCCCACCGCATTCCAATTCCGACCCGTTGTGTCTCTATACCTAATTCAAGTGATCAGTTGTGGGGACATTTTATTTTTTTTTTCTTTCCTAATTTTGTTTTGTTCTATTCTCTTCATTTCTAAAAAAAAATTAATAATAATAACAATAGGACACAATCACGCAACAAAGATAAGAAACACAAAAAATGAATGATTGCATATCGTATTGTTTAAAAGAAAATTATAGAGAGTTGAATTAATAGCCTCAATCAATTGGATCTGACCAAATTTTCATTACTTTTTGTTCATCTTTAGGCAGAATAAAGCTACACATTTCAAATCATACCAATTCTAAAATTAACAAAGGTTGTGACTTGTGGGGTTAGACAAATTGGGTATATATATATATATTTTATATTTTTAGATCATATTGTTTATAACATAATTATATAAATATGGAGAAGAGGCATACAGCTATATTTAAGTTGTAATTTTGGCTTATTTTGAAAATGAAGCATTGCCATATATATATATATATTGGTTGGGCCATCCCACACATACATATATAGAATAGGTTATTATAAATAATGTGTTACATGTGTTGCCACCATATGGTATGTCTTTTTATTATGATGATGAATTCCATATAGTTTGTAATTTGCCTTTTCCATTATATCCATTTCTAAACCCTTTTTTCTTCTTTACAAATGTATTAATTTAACTATATATTTTGATCCAAAGTTCGTCTCCTAAGACATCAATCAATCATATATATATCTTTTTGTGTGACATATGTGGTTTTGGTTTTACAATGTTCACATGTTTATCATATGTAATTGAATTTTATTGTAGTGCTTTTTTAATGATTGTGCTAATTGAATTTAAAGTATCTTTTTAATTAATTCACTGTTTAACCAAATTTTTAATTTTTTAAAACAACTTTTTCAAAGTTATATCAAAATCTACCTTTTAAAAGGCTAATGTTATTCACAATTAAGTTCATGAATTCATACTTAGTATCATTTTTTAAAAAACAATTGTAAGTGTTTAGGTCAATTTCTTCGGTATACTACGACTAATTTTAAGAAAACAATATATCTAACTTTATAATATTTTGGTACTAAGAAAATTCATAATATATTATTAAGTAGGTGATCGTATATATATATATATTGAACCCGAAAAGCTAAGCAAAACAAACCAAACTGAGAAGTAGACGAACCAAAATATAGTATTTAAACTTTTTATTTATTCATATAATGTATTAATAATTCATAATTCAATACAAATTTTGTTTTAGATGCTGTTTCAAACAATTAGAATATGAAAATTGGAGGTGAGAAAAGCAAAACGATATATCTATATAATCATAATCTTATTTACTTATATTTGTGACATATCAAAAACTTTGGATCTCATTTTCCACTCAAACTCAACCTTTTATATGTTATTGATTGTGTAGAACAATGACTAAGAGGAAGACTTATTTGATTTTTCATTAAATCAATCAATAGTGCGGAAAATATTGTAATTTTTTTAGACAAAATCATTGCCTTTCTTGTCAAATTTCTTTGTACTAACAAAAAAAAATTCCACCCATCACCCCCACAAAATGATCCTATAATTTGACCACAATGATCCTAATGATTTTTGGAGGAAAATTTTTAAAGTTTAAAGTATAGTCTGAATTGCACTCGTACGTTTCAATTTGATTACTAAATTTTAATATTTATATTTTTTTATATTCTTCTATGTTTATGTATGTTAATAAATTTAAAATAATGAAATGAGTAGTTGTGTAATTAATTAAATTTTACTATTTTTATCACTTTTTAAATTAATGGTAAAATTTTATTTCATAATTACTTTAAATTAATTAATATTAGAGAACAAATCGTAACAAAAACTCAAATCTTAAAAATTAAATTATAACAGTTTTTATACTCAAGGACTCAATTGAAACAAAATTAGAACTTACAAACTAAATGTGTATAATATTTGAAACATAAGGACTAGAAACTAAACCAAAGCTTAGGGAATCAGAAATGTATTTTTTTCATAAGATTTTTAAAAAGAAGTAAAGTAAATTTTTACCACATGAGAAATAATAATTGAACAATTTAGTGAAATGCACAAAAATTTGAGACCGATGTTTTTCTTTTTCATTCGACTTTTAAAAACTTATATACCAAACTTTAAAAAAAAGGTGTTTGATGCAAATGGCATCTTAAAATCAAAAAGTTACATTATATTTTGTCTGCTTCTTTTTTTTAAAAAAAATATTTTTTAAAAATTACCTTTAAAATCTATTTTTAAAAACTCAAGAATTATAAAGATACATTTTAAAAGTTCACGATCAAATGAGTCTATTCTTATAAACACATAAATTAAAATTATCTAGCTATTTTTAAAATTCAAGGATCAAACACATATGTTCACCGAAACATAATGGACTAGAAAGGCACATTTCTATTAAATTTTATGTTTTAAATATAGAGTATCTACACATTTTGTAGATTTGTTTAAATTTTAATTTAATTTATGAACCAATAACCAAACATATATCTAAAATACAATTTTCAGCCACGTTTACTCCAATCTAATGGTAATTTACATTTGTTGTAGTTTACTCGTGTTCTACATATGTGCTGACACATGGGATCCATATCCAAATTTGTAAAAAAAATGCAAATCGATTGATGTGCAAAGAGTGATCAATCCAATTTCGTCATACGTCACCATTATTCTTACTCTTTAGAGAAAAAAAAAAACTTGTAGTTGTTGTTACGATTATAGCTTGACTCTTATTAAATGAACAAATCAAAAGAAATCTAATTACATTAATTGATTGTATCCCATTATAGTTACATATCAATCCTCGTAACGTAACGATAAACTTGATCCTATTTTTAAATTTTCTATAAAAAAGAGTTGAATGGATCATAATCGATGTGAATGCAATTACATTTGAAAATAGAGAGAGAGAGAGAGAAGAAGAAGATGGATATGGAAAAAGGTGTGGGATTTGGTGAGCAAATCTCAATACAACTCTTGACTTTATTAAGTCAATGCTCATTATTATGATCAATTAATCACATCAACACATTAAAAAGACTATAAATTAAATAATGCATCCTCATTAATGCCCCCACAGTAAATCTTCTATATTTTTCTTTTTATACAAAATTAAAACTATCTTTACATACATTTAAATACTAATCTAGCTTCTATCTTTTAGTTAATGACATCAAATTTATACCCAATTTATGATTTGCATTTAATAATTATTTATTATTATCTTAATTAATCAATATTTGGGTATAATTTATTGGTGTACTTAATTAATAATTCAATTTAAAAAGAAGAAAACACCAAAGTTCGTTGGTAGCAACCTTACTCTTTGATGGTGCTGGTGGGAGAATTATTTTAATGGGATAACTATATATATTATATCAACACCTAATATAAACTATATTAATTGAAAATTAAAATTTAAAACCAAAAATTAATTAATTTCACACGTAATGGACAAAAGTAGATATTGTTATTATTATAAACCATAAAAGTATATATTATAAAACAATCTTATATATATGGAGCAAATGGATATGGCCTAATTCCTAAGTCAAAATAAAAATCAAGTACTTGCTTCCTTCTATGTGTTTTTATTTAAACTTAATTGTTTCGTCATGTTCATAATCTTTGTATATGTATATAGGATGATTATATACGTTTTACAACCTTCTAAATGTTTTCTACGTGATTTAGACAGCGAGAGAAAGTATCCATTTATAGAATTCCAATTGTTTTATGCATATTTAACAAATTTGTTGTTGGATTATTTATCCTTTCTACGTGGGAATAAAGATGACGATTGTTCATGATTATTTAGATAAGTTTTAAATTATGTCAACTATATTTCGTTCCTTTTATCGGTTTCAAACACTCAACTTGAATAGTTTTCATCAACATCCAACCGAACGTCCAAACCCACTTGGCTAATTAAACGTGTCTCAAATTCTCAAAATTGATACATATAATATATAATATTAGGACATGGAGTTTGTTCAAAAGAATATACTTTTGTACTGTATATCTATACTTATTTTAAAAATTCTAAAAGCGAACTAATGTTTTGAAGGATTAGATAGTTACATGATCGAGAATTCAACCTTTCAACATATAGAAAATAATATTAATGTTTCAATCGTTAAAATATATTATAATTGATCGATGTTAGGAAATTTCTTCTAAAATTACAATTGGCACAACCCCATACCCTAATTAGAAAAATTCTATCTTTGTACAAATGCCCATAGGAAAATACATACTTTCATATACATTATTATATTATCATACAAATCTCCCTGCCCCTAAATTCTTCATTAAGCTTATCATTAACATTATTTTTAACTTTTATATCTCTATCAACAACATTATATTTTAAGATAAACATTTTACACAAAAAGAAAAAATAGAACAAATAGAAAAAAGTAAAAAATAAAACCTGGTGAAGTTTATTTTTGGATTTGTGTATTTAGGATTAGAATATCGTTTTGATTCTGGTACTTATCTCTATTTTGAGACATGTAACTTTAATAAATCTTAAATTTAATTTTAAATACTAAATTATTTAATAGTATTCATACTAATAATTATGAAAGTTATTTCACATGAAAATTATTATTACTTAATTTGGATTTATTAAAAAAGAAAAATTAAAATTGAACGTTGAATGATAAACTAAGATGAAATAAACTTACTAAAACTAAATGATATTTTTAATATTTATTCTGTTTACATTAAAATGTCAGTGTAGTCTTCGTATTTGTTTAATTTCTATACTTTCAATAAATTTTAGATTTATTTTTATTAAATATCGAGAATAACCTCCATGCATGCAAGAGAATATAAGTATACAAGTATATTTTTAGAAGATATAGTAAAAATCAAATGGATAAAAATCGAACAGTAGAGACTAAATTTGAAATTTATTGGAATTAGGTGTAACGAAAAATTAGATATTTGAAAATATGGAGACTAAATTCAAAAAAAGTATTTAAAATTTTTATTTATTAATAGTTTAATTTGAAAATATAAATAGGAAAAAAGTTGAAAAGAAATAAATGGAGGCAAAGACTGAAATTTATGGTTTACGGAAATCCATGGAAGACAACTCCTGAAGGTGGAAGAAGACTACAAAAATAAAACCCTTCTTTTCCCTATTTCTCTGTTTTCGTGCCAACGAATTCAGAGACAAAAAACAAACCTAAATTGAAGGAGAAAAAAAATGGGAAGAAGATAGTAAAAACACCAACAAATAGAACCTTCTCAATCTCCTTATTACTCTGCTTCTCACGTTCCCTTTTTCTTTTAACATTTCTCATTTTGCTTCTTCTTTAATCCCTTTTCTTCCATTGTATTTAACCCCCATTTCTCACCATTTCTTCGTTTTTTTGACTTTGGGCATTCTGTTTTACCATTTCGAGGAAGAATCGCCATCTGGGTATTTTATTGTACCTCGATCCGATTTCTTTTTGGACCTACCCACGAACCCTTTTCACGATTCCACTCTCCCTCTCTCTGTGTCTTTCTTTTTGTTTCTGGGTCGCAGAGAAAGGGAGCTAACTTCAACGAGAGATCCGTAACTCCTTTATCTGTTCTGGTTTGTTCCTGCATTTTTCTTTTTGAAGTTTTGGTTCTTTTCTTCTGTTTGGTTAAGTATGCTGAATCACGAGATTTTTTGTATTGTGGGTTTTGTTATCATTGTGATACTTATTATTGTTGTTGTTGTTAATCGCTATCATCATCTTCAGGAGCAGTAAAACGCAATTGGGTTTTGTTCTGTTCTGTGAAATGGCTCTGTTTTTCTGAATCACTGTTTTTTTCTTCTATCTTTTTATTTTACATTAACGTCAACGTTGTTTTCATCCTTTTGTTCTTTTCTGGAGTTCTTACTCATGAAACATAATGACCTCCAATTCTTTTTATGTGGACCCTCTGACTTTCTCTATTAAACTTCCTTTTTCTATTTATTTGTTGTTTTGTATTTGGGTTTTCTGTTTCGAGAAAGCATAGGCAAGAAAAGAGGACTCTTCTTTCTCTCTTTCTCTATCTTCCAATTTATCTCCAGAAGGAAGGTTGAAACTTCAAACTTCTCTGAATTTTCCACTTTTTAGTTTTGGGATTCTGGCTCGTTTATTTTTCCTCTTTCTTTTTGTATCAATTTATTAGAATTTGTGTTGTGCGTTTTTTCTTTTTCATGTACATGTTCACTTGGGAAATTCTTCTTCTCAACCAGATTATGCACATGTAATGATTTTGATGTGTCTTGCTTCCTCTTGTTTTTCTTTAGGAGAAGTAATTTGTGAGTTGTGAGCGACTATTCATGTATATGAATAGATTCCAGCATATTCAGTAAAATTATACAGCCACATGAGGTGTGTGTGTGTGCCTGTGTGTATGTGCGCGTCTTTTGGTGGTCCTTTCGTAATGAACATTGCAGTCAGAGACTTGAGTCACTTGACTAATGGTCCTTCAGCATTCTTTTTACCAAAATTTTGTTTTAATCTCTGTCCCTGTTTCTTATCCAAAAAATCTCTGTTTCTGCTTCTATTGCGTGCTCGCACTTGGACACTTATAGCATTAGATATATGGTAGAGATGCACGTTATCAATATGTAATATGTAACCAAAATTGATCATTGGTATGCCATTTTCAGGTATTTTATGAGGTGAATTGAACTTGTGGAGATCCTTTTTCTTTTTTGGAACCATTGCTCCTTTCGCTTTTTTGAAGGCTATCATGGGAGGCTGTGTATCAACTCCATCAAAAAATATTAAAACTCGGAAGAAACTGCATCATCAGTTTGGAAAATATGGTAGAAAGATTTCCAGTTCTATCCCAAGAGCTATCATAAAAAGAAAGAGCAATGCAGGAAATCGGGTCACTGATTATGCTGTCAGTGAGTTTGTTCATATGGATTTGGAGAGCGGTGCAACCACTACTTGTAGAAGATCAGAAGTTTCTAATTCAACATTCCACCTCACTCAGTTGCAATGGCTACATAGTCAGTATGATGCAAACAGTATGTCCCCTCCATTTTAACCATTTTCCATTATCTGTTTGCCGTGTGACTTATGCTTCTCTCCTATCAGAATATAGTATTATTTCATTGAGTTCTCTGATAGATCTTACAAAATGCATCTGGCAAACAATTTATATTTTGGTTTTGTGGTTTTTTTTCTTTTCCCCTTATTACACCATGCACTGAAGATAGAACTACAACTATACATGATTTTGTCTAGCTTTTCGAGTGTGAAAACTGAAATTAGGATTAAGGTTGTTGAGAGTGGTTTTTGGAAGGTCTTGTCATTGTTGAGAACATAGGCTTAGTAAAAACTTGTTTAAAAGTTCCTTTCCTTCACTTTTCTTTTCCCGATGGCAGCCAAATCTTTTGAAAACCAAATGCACCATTATTTAACTATGGTTAGTCAGCCAGCCATTATTCTTGAAGACATATGCCTGAGATACTGTCTTATGAGTATTATTTGATCTATACAGTTCCTTTTTAACTGTTGTTTGTTCTGGAAATCGAAGTTGCAGACTCATTGAACTTTTATTTTCAAATGCTGTGTTTCAGCAATTGGCCAAGATGAAGCTTGGTTTGACTCTGTCAGTGTTCTGGACTCCGATTCAGATGATGAATTCAGCAGTTTGCATGGAGGTAATATGAACGGTGGACTTTTCTTTTAAACATTCATACTAGTGTGTCAGAAGCCTTTGGCTACTTAAAATATTTTACCACCATTCAAAAGTCTTGTGCTATAACTGGGCTGCTTAGAATTTATTTCTCAATCTTTTTTCTTTGAAGCATTTTAGTACTCATTTTTTAGTATTGACTGTTTGATCATCTGTTCTTTGCAGATGGTTTTCCATCCATGGGAAATACAACTGGGAACATCTCAAATGGCCAAGTTGTTCAGTATGAAAGATCGTCATGCTTTCTAGATAATAAGTGCAAATATGAAGAATACCATGAAAGCTATCTGAAAATAGATGGAGGAAAACCAGAAAGTATCATGAACAAGGATGAATATGGTTTTGGTCTGATGGGCAGCCAAGGTAATGAAATTTCCAGCAAAAAGAGGTCGATGTTAGATCATTCTTATGGCAGCTTCAAAGGTCTAAAAGAGGATTGGCGTAATTCTGTAGAGAAGAATCAAGAGACTATTATTAAGTCGGCCTTACCACGTATGGTTCCTTCTATAAGTTTCAATGAGAAGATTCTGAATCCTCAGATTCCTCAGGGGCATAAAAAGCAGTCAGCAGTTTTCAGGCTTTCTTTTAAGAGACGGTCATGCGATGGAGAAGAAACCATAGAAAAATGTAAGTGGTCTAATTATTTAAATCTCATCAGCTGAAGAGGGAAGAGTGAACCTTTTATGCTTGTCTTGGTTTCTGAAAGCCAAACATTTATCAGAAATAACTTGTTTCTGCATCCTTAGTCTTAAAGGCGTTCAATTTAACTAAGATCTCATAGAATTAGAAAGAGCTTGCAGTGGTAAATTTAAGAAATTACATATCAAATATTATTTGATCAGCTGGGAATTCTTGTTTTGAACTGGGGACCTGAATTCTGGGAAATAGTACAAAACGTCCTTTCCTGGCCTTGTCCTTTGTTCAGATGAGGTTTATGTTTGAAGAGAGCAATAATAACCTGTCTATTTTATGGTATGCAACAGGTCAATCCAAGAAGTACCTATTCCGTCCTAGAGCTGGACATATACCATGTTTTTCAGGAGAGAAAACACCCCCAGGAAGCTGGTCCGAGATTCCACCATCAACTTTCAAACTTCGTGGCGAAAGCTACTTCAAGTATGCAATTTTGTTTTACTCAATATCATCCTGGGCCGTGCCCTGATTTTTCTGTTATTTTGTGAAATTTTTA
The DNA here is from genome assembly GCA_025688845.1 of Cucumis hystrix. Lineage (NCBI taxonomy): Eukaryota > Viridiplantae > Streptophyta > Magnoliopsida > Cucurbitales > Cucurbitaceae > Cucumis > Cucumis hystrix. Next base: position 1,836,632 of record CM046891.1, on the reverse strand, counting down.
ATTTTCTTCTGATCTTTACATGTAGAGATAAGAAGAAATATCCTGCTCCAAATGCCAGTCCTTATGTTCCAATTGGCGTTGATTTATTCATGTGTCCCAAGAAAATCAATCACATTGCACAATACCTAGAGCTTCCTTCGGTAAAATCTGATTCAAAAGTGCCTCCACTACTCATTGTAAACATTCAGGTAATTATTCCGTAAGTCAGTTCAGTTTAATACCTTCTACTTTTATGACTGAGATTCCATTTTTCTATAGTTTTCTTTAGCTTAAAATGTTATTGCATTTAAAAGTCTTCTAATTTGATGTAGTTGCCTATTTATCCTGCTGCAATGTTCTTGGGTGATAGTGATGGGGAGGGAATGAGTCTTGTTTTGTATTTCAAAGTATCTGAGAAGTTTGATAAGGATATCTCCCTTCATTATCAGGAAAGTATCAAGGTAAGCTCCTTTTCTTACTTTTTTTTTTCCACCAAGTAAACCAGCATTCATCAAATTCAATTTAGTATGCTGAGTTCGTTGGCTTTTAGTATGCTTGCTTAAATCTTCATAATCACCTAAAGCAATGAGCTTTTCTATTCGATTAAACCTACGATTTCCTGCCCTCATTCTCACTCTATCCTTTTCTCGTCTTTTATGTTCTTAAGTTGCTAAGTGAGTTCCTCATTCAACATGGGTTTCCAATATATCTTACAGCACAGATATTCTTTGCTTATTCTACAGAAATTGGTTGATGATGAGATGGAAAAAACCAAAGGATTTACAAAAGATTCCACTGTTCCATTCAGGGAAAGGCTAAAGATTATGGCAGGGGTGGTTAATCCAGAGGATCTTCATTTGAGCTCCACCGAAAGGAAGCTTGTTAGTGCTTATAATGAAAAACCTGTCCTCTCACGGCCTCAGCACAATTTTTACAAGGTATATAATTCGAGTTATTACGACAATTTACCTTTGGATGTCCTGATTCCATTTTAGATTGTTCCGTTGTGTGAAAAACCAAACTCGGCCTTACTTAAATTTGCCTGAGTATGTTTAACCTCTGAATTTTAATTCACTGGTTAACTATTATTGGCAACTTGGAGGATAAGCGTGGACGCAAGTGGTAGGCCAAATTGATAGGCTCTGCTTTGAACTTTCATGTCTTTTCCTTAAATATCTGGAAGCATAATCCTTGATGTGCTTCTAAAGGGATTTGGTTTCCCTTAAATGTTGGATTGGGAGAAAAAAAAAAAGGAAAGGGAAGAATGTAACTTTCAACTGCCATATTTCTTATAGGCTATATAGAAGCATTTCTGACTTTTTCAACCACCCTTTAACAATTGCAGGGCCAAAATTACTTTGAGATTGATCTAGACATTCACCGATTCAGCTACATATCAAGAAAGGGACTTGAATCGTTTCGAGAACGTTTAAAAAATGGAATACTTGATCTCGGTCTAACCATCCAGGTATTTTTCATATATCAATCAGAAGAGGGAAATAATCCAGTTTTTAACGTGAAATAGCTTATCCTTGACCTAAAATATTAATTTGTCATCAATGTCAAAACGAACACTGCTGAGAAAAACATGACTACTTGGGCAAGTTTAGAAGCCTTGGTTATTTCATTTGGTCAATCAAGGTGTTCAATGTGATCATCAGAATTTCATTTGAAAATTGATGAAACCTTTGTAGTTGAACACATGTTTCAAACTGTAAACAACAGAAAACTAGCAGTAGCGAACATATTCATTGAAAGAGGAGGGAAAAATAGTGTTATTCAGGCAAACCAAGTCTCTTTTTCACATTCTTAATTGCTTCTCTTTTGTAAACAGGCACAAAAACCCGAAGAACTGCCAGAGCAAGTTCTCTGTTGTGTGAGGCTGAATAGAATTGATTTTATAGATAATGGACAGATACCTACATTAGTGACCCTCGATGAAGGCTAATACAGGGTCGCTGACCATACGGTACATTCCTCAAATGGGTACAACATGTCACTCAAGCAGCTCAATGAAGGCGGGCAACTACATCCATTTTAACGCACTGAAACACCAACCCTTTGGTTCTACCATATAATCCAAAAGATCCTTCAGTTTTGTCCAACGAATCATTTTTCTTCTCCTTTCTAGCCCATAGCTTCTACCAATAAGGAAGCAAGCCTTCACTGGCAATGCCTCGATGTGCTGTTGCAAACTTACAACCATTCCTTTCCTCTCTGTATATGTTTATTTTGTCGTCGTAATAACGAGACCCTGAGAATTCATATGCCATCCCGATCGATCTGAGCATAGAGCTCAACGGCCGAGTTCGTTAGCAACCTGTCTTGCTGATCATAAATTCAAATCCCATTTCCCTATTGTTTGAATTGTTATGTGTAAAAAGAATGTATGCAATGACTTGTGTACTGTGATCAATTAACTGAAATATTCTTCAACATTCTTAAAAATTTGTGCACTTTTCTCCCTTGTTGGATTCAGTAAGAAAATTTAGAAGAGAAATAGTTGTTTGAAATATAACATTTATAAGCAACAAAGTATAAAGATTATAATGGAATAAAATATACGATTTTGAAAGTTTGATTGTATACAAACATCAAAACAAGTATTCAAATTTGCAATTAATGGCTACTTTTATTCATTTGTGCTAATTTTCTATTAATTAAATCAAAGAAAACTAAATTAATTTTGACTGATTGCTCTTTTTATATATATATAATTCAGTTACATTGGTTGAATTAAATTTTTAACAACAAATTTAAGAATTAATAAAAAATTTAAAAACTAAAATAAAATGAAAGTTAAAACTACAAAGATAAAAATAATATTTTAACCTAATAATTAATTGAAAGTTAAGACAAGGAACAAAAAACAACATATGGTTAATACCCGAGGGATAAAAATATAAAATAAAAAAATTTTAAAAACTTAATAAAAACTATACAAAACAAATTCAATGTATAATTATAACATTTTAAAATCTAAAGATTATCAACCTTAAACATTAGAAATAAAAATGTAACCTTTTAAAACTTAAAACCAAATTAAAATTATACTTAGGAAGTAAAAATGTTATTTTTAGACATAGAGAAAAGATCTCAAACAAAAACAATATTAAGGATAAATTTATAGTTAACACTATCTTCCCTTCTACATCTAAGGGTCAAGTGATAATGTTAATATCAATGATAACCGTTATAGTAAAGTATAATATTGATCCGTAAGGATACCCATAACAATAATGGTAACGATGAGGTATACATTTTATAACCAATCATCAATTATATTGATTTTAGTTATACATTTAAAATTACCTAAATCGGAAGGAGGGACTTAAAGTGTCAATTAGAGAAAAGAAGAAGGACAGAAATGTAAATGTGTGAATTAGGGTTTACGAAGGTTTGGCAATAAAAGAAGAAGACGAAGTGAAGCAGAGCCGAAAAAAGCCCGAGGCCGAGCGCTTCCCTCTTGAGTTAGGGGTGGCGTGGTATTCCACAGGGAGAGGTTTTTTCAAATTGTGGCGCACTCTCAGTTGCGTTGGGCTTAATATTATCACTTTCCGGTGAGGGCTTCCATGGCCGCTTTACTGCTCTAGCTTTTGCAGTCAAAGCGAGGGGTTTCGCCCTACATTCAAATTCTTCTTTTTCCCTTTTTCTTTATTCTTATCTTTCATCATTCGCTTTCTTATTGTTATTTTGACCACTTGCTCATGTATTCATTTTTTAATTATGTTTTTTTTTTTGGGTAGAATGTATATTTTGTTTTTATTAATCGGCGGAGTATGATAAATTGAAATTGGCATTTATATATTTATATGTTTTCGGGTTTTCATTCAGATGATGAGAACGATGCAGGAAAGTTAAAACCACGTTTTTCAAACAAAAAAAAAAGTTGATCAATTGCATCCGACGGGTGTTTTTTTTTTTTTTTTTTTTTGCATTCAACTTGTCTGAAAATTTCAATAAATGTATGTATATCTCTTGAAGCTTCTTGTTTTCTGCTTCCTTTACGCTTGTTTTTTTGTTGTCGGGTTTGCAAATGGTCAATCTGATCTCCGTTGTGGACACAGGTCTTGGAACTGCTGCTGCTAAAGTGTGGTTGTTATGTACGTCTATCATCTGACTATTGCACAGGATAATGCCCGAATCACTTATCTGGAATTAAGAACAGAAGTTTTTTCAATTGTTGATTGATTAGATAAATGAAAATTAAGAGTTTTTTTAAGTGGGGTTGAACTTAGAATCTCCCCCTTCTTTTTACCTTTTTCAAACCTGGATTTTCGAGCCACTCGTCGGATATGACTTTCATTTCTTTGAAGGAGTTCGTCTATTTTATGGGGTTGTGTTAACAGCGGTCCTGAGAATTCAATGTGTGATTCTGTGTCATCGTTTTCCTGTTCATTTATGAGAGAACAACATCAATTGGACTAGTCTAGAAAAGAAGTTATTGTTGTGTAAGTGAGTGGAGGGATGCTTACGAGGTTTGCTGTGGTGTTGGATGGTGGTTTTGGATATAGTTCATTGGACATATCCAAGAATGGGTATGCTTCGGATGCATCAAAAGATTCGGGGAAATTGTGTTTTCTTCTATGGTGCTTTCGTAATTCGTAGTCCTGCGTGCCTGAACTGACTGGAATGTGTGTGTGTCCATTCTGTTTTTTTGTTATTTCAAAGGTGTAATTTGCAAAGGATGGATCCAGAGCACTTATTTGGCTCTTAAGCCCATCTGATACTGTAGATGTAGCTTCCTCTTTGCGCTTCTTTACCCAAGCAAATCCACTAGATGCTGAGACTGGTATTGGGGCTGTGAATGCGCTATCTCCTCGCTGATTCGGTGCTGTTGCAGCCTGGGACTCTGATGTTGTATCAAATAGTTGCTTCTGAGGATCTCTTTGGAAAATGTCACCTTGTTCTTTGGAAAGATTGGCCGTATTGCTGCCATTCCGTCGAGAAGGTTGAATGTTTTCTTCTGCTTCCTGTGGAGGGAAAATTTCCATAAAAGTTGGTAATAGTTTTTGAATGGAGAGTCATGTGGTAAGGAAGAATGGGTTAAGAAGGAGAAACCTCTTTGATTGGCACTTTATGACTGTTCAATTCTTGGAAATTCCTTCTAACTCTTCGAGGCCTTTGTGTTACCCCCGTCTCTTTTGCTCTTGCATTAGCCCTCTTCCTGCAGATATTCGATAGGTATAGTTCTTCAGAATATATTGAAGAAACTGGATTTTGCAGCCAAGTTGGAGAAAAAGAGAGTGAAAGTTTCACCTTCGCGCATCTTCACGATTTTTGGCATCCATTTCTTTATTTGGTGGATACTTAGGCAAGGTAGATGGATCACAAGCATATGGCTTCGTTTTGAAATACTGGAAAGGAAGGCAAATCATTAACCCAAAAGCATTTGAGATATTGAGTTATAGTTGTCAGGATAGCAATCATGTTTGAGAGTAAGTCTAAGTGTTCTCAATCAAAAGTGATTTACTTATAATTTCCATTCTTCTAAAATAAAGTTTTGTTAAAAATTTGGGGAGACTCAAATTAAGTTAGATGGTTTGTTCCATTTTTTAAAGTAGACATGAGTTCATTCAACTGTATCCGACCCATAAGCTACGCGGACATGCCTGACGGATTACAATGTTATTTTTTTAAAATGCTAAATTATCATGATTGTTATAAACAGTGACAGAACACTTTGGTATTTGTGAAGTTGAATATGAAGGGGCAAGAGCTACCTCAGACATGAGAGCAGATGAGGCTGTTCCACGCTTGTAAGGTTCTATGGCAAGAAAAGATTCTAATAGGCTCAATGCGGTTGGTGCAAATTCTTTACACTTTTCATTAAGAGAACTTTCATATGCATGTTGGGGTTTGAACATAGCTGCATGAGGAAGCTTTGTTTTTTTCCAGAACTCTTCAGGTGGGGAGCCGCAAAGTTTGAATATTTTGTGCAATTGTTCAACCTGTTTTGTTTTTTTCCATTCGTGTCAGATCAAACGCTAAGCAACAATCAATAAGACAAAGGCTTCTATTGGAAACCACCATCAATATTACCTCGGTTCTTCCTTTAAGAAGTGGTTTTCCCAGGTGCAATTCTGCAAATACACATCCTATACTCCAGAGGTCCACTGTTAATCCGTAATCTGTTGAACCCATCAGAAGCTCGGGTGGGCGGTACCATAATGTCACCACTCGACTTGTTAGCGCTTGCTTGTTTCTTGAGTTTATGACATTTGCTAAACCAAAATCTGCCAACTTCAGAACTCCTTCATTGTTTACCAAAATATTTGATGCTTTAATGTCTCTATGCATAATACCCCGAAGGTGGCAATGCTCAATTGCAGATAGCAGCTGTCTCATATAACACTTTATCTGAAAAAAAGAACACAATGGCTTCTTATATATATAAAAAAAACGAACACAATGGAAGAGGAAATAAGATTGTTTTTTTATTAACACTTTGCCAACGCTATTGATTGTGCACGTAAATCAGTGGATGAAATACCAACCTGTGCCTCACTGAACTTGATATTAGGAGAAGACACTAGCCCTGCAAGATCATGATCCATGTATTCAAATACAAGGTAAATGCTGCTAGACATTTTGGAAGTAATTATTCCTTCTAACTGCATGATGTTTGGATGTTCAAGCCTGCGCAAAATCATAATTTCCCTTGCCATAAACCTAATGCTCTCCGGTTGAAAATTGTCAAAACGAACCTTCTTCAAGGCAACCATCTTTCCGGACTCAACTTCTCGAGCACGAAACACACTGCTGTATGTACCTTGTCCAATCTAATTAAAAAACAAATTTGTTTAATCTTTCTGGTAATGTGTACAGAAAAAGATGCACATCAAGTATTCAAGAGGAAGATGCATTACACAGGCCATTGCAGATAACAATATTTATAGACCTTCAGAACATACAAAGAACAGAACTTGATCTTATGCTCGAAGAGACATATTTGGGGTTCGATTAATTCAAATCTTGGGGCATAAAACTTGAACATATTCATCTAAGATAGCATTTGCTAAATGCTGTCTTCACTGAATGGTGTTGTTCTAAGTTCTTGTAACTCAAAGCCATATATGAATGTCATAAAGACCATTTTAACAACTGCACAGAAAGACTCTTAACGCAATGTGGTTGGTAAATCACTCTGTTTTCATATGAACCTGCGTTAGATTATTAGAATCAATCTCTTGGGAGTAGGCCCTTCTTTGTAGTTTTTTAAGGTAATGTTCTATTTATTCTAGAAGGAATGAGATGGTTCATTTATGATATATCTTAATGATAGATCAGATTGAACTTTAATTGAATCAAAGCTCTGATTGTATTTCCTTTTTTCCTCAGGACAAACAAAGAAATCATGAGTGTCATAATTCGTACCTTCTCCAACTTCTCGAAGGAATCAGCTCGAAGAGGAACCCATCCATGTACGGCTTCACCGGCAGCACTACTAAGCCAAGAGGGCCAGCCGGCGGCAACCTGCTCAGCTTCAACGTAGCGTTGCGAAAACCCTAATCTGAAAGAACCCCCCTTCCCTCCTTTAGATTTCTTAATATCTCGACTTCGATCCTCCGATTTGTCCTCCCCTTTCTTCTCATAATCAAGCGTCGTCACCGAATGAGCTTTGGATGAAGGCGGCAGGGTCACAACAGAACCATTCTCGGCGGCAACGGTGGCTGTTGTAGTGGTGGTCGGTTTATTGGGCTTTGTCCGATGATGATGATGGTTATAAACGGGTGATGCCGCCGCCTTAGCTACGTTCTTGGAGCTAATGCAACCCATGAACCACCAAATCCCGACAGCATCGATCGGAGAAACGACACAAGGGCGATCAAGATCAACCCTGATCGGGAAATGGGCTGCTCAGCACAAAGGGGACGAGAGGGGGATCGAACGCCTACATCCAACGGCAACTCAAAAGGGTTTGCTGGATTATCTGAGGATGGAAAAAAAGAAGGGAAAATGGATTGAACCCATCTATGAGAACCATTTTTGGGTTAACTTGTTGGTTGGCAACACAATGACCTCGTGTTCTTCATACTGCGAGATCTGCAGTATGAAGAATTGGCCAAATAGTTTCTTTCTTTTGTAAGAAACGGTCCGAAAGCAGAGGAACGAAAAGAAAGAGAAACATTGTGGGTCCTAACTGCCTTCTTCTTCCTTTTCTCTGCTTTTTTTGTAATCTATACCGTTTTTAATTTCATCTTTTCTTTTTTCTTTCCTTCTATTTTCTCTTTGCTTTCCCTTCATTTCACTGATTCCGCCATTAGAGCACTGTAATACAAGCTTTGAGTTTCAGTTCCTTTGGGAAATTTTGTAGCAATAACACAACCCTCAAAAGTTTATATCTTTCACAATTAGCACTTTGGAAATCCTTTGAAATTGTTCTGATCTTTTCTGGTTTAGATTTTAATAAAGGATTAGTTTTTCAGTGTTATTATTCATTGTTTTGGGTTTTCTCACAAACGATCAAAAGTTTTCGTACCATCTTTTTTGCTTTGGAAAATCTGTTGGGTAATTTTTTCGATCTTTTCTGGTTGAGATTTAAATAAAAAAAAATTTCTTCATTTCATCTCGCATTCAAGCTATCAATAGTTTTAGGCTTTCTCGGTGAAATCTTATTGGGATGAGGACTCCACCAAGAAAACCAATCGATATCAGATGAAAATCTTAGTTCTTTTTTTATTGAATGCTTGAGAGTCGGTCTAGAAATAGTCAAGAACAAGTATTTCAATGATTTTTTATTAAAAAGAAGACACTATTTTAAAGTCACTTCTACAATTTTCTCAATTCCAATCAATCCAAAGTTCAATCTTTCACTAATTTCCCATGTGGGGTTTTGTATTTGGAACAGAAAAGAAAAGAGTATGATATCCAAAGACAAAACTCTTCTTTCGGCTCATCATTTCTCTCTTTTTTTTCCTTTCTTTCTTTGCTTTTTTCCTCATTAGTTTCACTCATTTCTCTCTTTTCATTCTTCACTTAATCATTACAATCATCCCTTATTCCTACATTTTACTTTCTTTCAACTCTCTTTCTCATTGCTTTCACAATCATTGCTTACATTTTTGTTGAATATGAATATGCTTTAGGTTAAGACTATGGAGAGCGGTCGGGGGAGTATTACAGTCGGATTACAATAGTGTGTTTTTGGTGTAGATTATTTTAGTTTGAGGTGTACACTGTTTTTCATTAAAAAAAATTGATAAATATAAAATAGTAAAAGTTGTAGCGAAGGAAGGTTTTGAAATGTGTTGATGGTAGCTAATTGAAAATTTTTAAATACTATTTACGGTAGTGATATGTGGCTATTATATTCTTAAGATAGATCGTTTTTATCATGTTTGAGAGTATATATACATGCTCGTTATATATTCACTCAAAATTCTATTTTTAAAAGAAAGAAATCGAAATTGTTGTAAGTAATGAATCGTGTGTTTAGTGAGTGGTTATGATATCAAGTCATGTTGGAGATCAATCTCAATCATTCCATGGACCAAACTAAACATACTAAGGATTGCTAACACTACACATATCTCTTAAATGTATTCTTGTCCCCTTATGTCATACTTAAAGCTGAATTTATTACAACTTTAATCATTCAATCTTTAGGTTTGTGTTGAATGAGTCTACTTGGATGAATAAATATAAACAATTGTTTAATGTTTGAAACTTCTATTTTTGTGTTTAATAAGTTTGAATTTTAGAACTGTACAGTAAATCTTTCTTTCGCTTTTGATTCTATGTTTAACAAACATAAAATGACTTACTCATTGATTACATTGAAATTAAAATTGGTGTATTAAAACATTAACCTTCAATTATATGTATAAGCCAAAAATATGTTAAAAACTAAAATAAAGTCTAAAAAATTATTAGATATTTTTTAAGTTTTAGAACAGATGGGACACTGTTAAAGTTCAAATTTAATTATCCTTTAGAAACTTATTAAACTTTTTAAAAGACTACGAGTTCATCTATTAATGATTTCATTTCGGTTTTTAAAAATTAAGTTTCTAGCTCTACTTTCACTTACCGATGTATATATTTTACATTTTATTTTCTAACAATCTTTTAAAAAAGCTAACCTGGTTTGAAAACTAGAAAAAAGAAATAGTTTTTGAAACTATTTTTTTTTTTTTTTAACTTTTAACTCGAATGCTTACGATTAAAGTAGATGATGGTAAGGAAATCAGGAAGAAAACAATTATAAACTTAAAAAACAAGTAACTAAAAAAAGATGGTTACCAAACATGATCTAAACTAGTAATTTAAGCTAGTTTGGACTATGTACCGAATAGGCAATACTTTCATACATAGGATGTTCGCCTTCTAAAGTATACATTATTATGTCCAATACTTCATCATCAGGGTAACTTCAATCTAATATTACTTTTTTTTAGTATAACAACTAAGTGCAGAGTGGTGGGTCGGACATTCAACCTTTTTGTAGAAAGGTTTTGCCGATTACTGTCAAACTAATATACCTTCTTTTTCTTTTATGAAATAAGATATCACATTGAATTTTTTAGTTGAAGGGGTCTTAATCTTTGGTGAAAGGGATCTATCTATCTATAGTAATACAACCATCCTACTTCTTAAGAAGACATTTTGTAACATAAACATTTGGCAAAGGACATGCATGATTTACAATCAAATCATAATTATCTTTAAGGATACGATCCATTCTTAATTTATTTATCTATCTATAATTATTCTATCTTTTTTTTCTAGAAAAATAATTCTAAAAGTATCCTTTGGTGAGACTATAAAGATTTAATTTAATAGAAACAATCAATATAGGTGAAAAATGAAGTTGAAACATTTAAAAGAATAAGATGAATTCGGAGGAAAAACTAAGATCTAATTTGGTACTTGTTTTGTTTTTTTTTTCTTTCTAAATTATACCTATTTCGTTTAAATTTCTTACCATCATCATCTTATTTAAGTATAAGAGTTATATTCTTAATCAAATTTAAAAGAATAAATAGATAATTTTTCTTTTTAGTTTTCAAATTTTAGATTGGTTTTTTATAACATTAGTAAAAAGAATAATTGCAAATATAACAATTAGATTCAAAATAATTAAACATATAACAACATTTAAAAAATTTGTAAATATAACAAAATCTGTAAACGTCTATTCATTATATAAATTTATCACTGATAAAACTGATAGACCATAAGAGTTTATCAGCGATAGAAGTCTATCATCGATAGATTTTGTTATATTTGCAAGTTTTTAAAATTGTTGTTATACTTAATTTTTGTTCCTAAAATTGCCATAAATTATAATTACTCTTAGTAAAAGGTAGATGGAAAAGCGAGAAATTTAATGGGAGAAATAGCGTGTATAGATTTAGTTAAACAAAACTAAAAAGTAAGATTCTGTTTAGTAATTATTTGATTTTTTTTATAAAAAAAACAAACCTATAAACACTACTTTTACTTTCAAATTTCTTCTTTTGTTATTACATAATTTAAAAACCAAAAATCAAACTCGTTTTTGTTTTTTAAAATTAGTTAAGAATTCAACTGGAAAAAAAATAGTCTTTAACTTACAAACATAAAAAATGATTATGAATCAAAAGCCTAAAAAATAGAGATTAAAATATATATTTAGCTTACTATTGGGGATCTTAGAGCACTTAATATTGATAAAAATTCAAAGATCAATAAAGAAGTAGACAAATATTCAAAAATAAAAGCAGAGAAGATGACAAACTCTCCTTTGTTGTTTTATTAATATTATTGTTTAAAATAATGTGATTATTGTAATTAATCCACCAACCTATCTAACTATACTTTGTTGGTTTGGAGTAGAAAAATGTTAGACCCCTTTGATGGAAGGTTGTTTTCTTTATAAGCAAACTTCCAAATTTTGATAAGACACCAAAATAGTGGGTCCTTAATTCATTGCTTACAAACTAATGAGCTTTACAAATCAATAGCTAATTTGTTCCTAACATATAGTTAGTTATAATTAAATTAGAAACCCGATCTATAACACGGTTGCCTCCTTTAAAGACTTTCGTCCCGACTAAAAACTAGGTAACGTGAAGATTTGCAGAGCGTAAGGTGGATTGATGAAAAATATCCAAAGTAGAACAGACAAGGCAACCATTCTCAAGCAAATCAGGTACTCTTTCTGATGTAAAGATTGGAAAAGGAAATAATAACAGAAAAATGTGATGATGAAACATAAAGTAAGAAGCAAAATGTAACAATGGCCCACTTTAAATCCAACTTCTTTTTCATTGTCTTTCCACAAACAAATGCAGAGATGTATATAGCATAGCATCTTCCCAATGGAACAGTGTCAACTACCCATCTTGATCAATGATTAAAAAAAAAAAAAAACAATATAAAGATTCTCAACTTTATACACACAACTACAATTTGTACAGTTCATATTTTGGTATAAACTGAATGAACAACTACAAAACAATGAGCTTATACAGTACATAACAATGTCTAGTTTGAATTTTTTTGAAAGTCACACTACACAACAGGTTTCTAAGATTATAGGGAAAGTTACCCCACTTCCTCTACTTTGTAGAATGCAGTTTATATTATACTCTTCACCTCAGCTGCAATGGTGAAATGGGCTCAGGAAGCAGAGATATAAACAAGTAATAACATTATTTGTGATCACATAATATCAGTATGACTGACCTCCTTGTATCTCCCTTGGCATCAGCATGATTGAAAATAGTTTTGGGATGTAAATTGTAGAAGGCACAAGGCAAATGGAGCTCTTTTGACTCAAAACACAAACATAGACTATAAGATTAGAATTCTATGTGACTGGCAAGTTTTTTTTTTCCTTTTCTGTAACCGGTTAGTCATTTGAAATCAAACTACTGACCTTCTGGTTGCATGAAAGATATTGTTGTAGTACTTTACACGGTGATTTGTTCTTCTTTAAGCTGCAAAACGGCAGGTCTCTGGTCATTAGTTCCAAATTCCATCTCTTTAAGTAATGGATGTTTCTGAGCTACAACTTTGAGTGGTTTGATATGGTGGACAGTGTTGTTGACAGTGTGGTGGCTGCTGTTTCTGGCTGCAGGAACATCATGGTTATGTTTCCCTTCGTATGTAGTTACAACAGCTTTCGAGTCCGTTGAAGACCTCTCAACATGCTTTCGGACGTTGCACCCAGCACTAGTGCATTTGTAGTAGCTCCTGTTGACAGGAATGTGTCAGAAGAAGTGAGCATCCTAGTTGTCATAATCAACAAGCTTTGGATTATGTGTACAATGATTTAACACAGATGACTTCACCTCATAAATCTTTAGGCTGATTTAACACTTATCGTAAAAAGAAGAGAATGTAAAAGAAGAATTGTTTTAGAGAACATGAGATGGTCAAAACTCCAAACCAAATGTCGATCCTAAATTCTAACTATCATAGCAACAAAATCACAGTGAGAGATGAAATCAACTTGGATGTTTTCTGTAATCATACTGAAACGCCACCACCATTTCCCAATATTTTACAATCAAAAGGAGGCCATAACCTCAAAACCCAACATTGTAAAACCCAAATTCAAAACTAAAATGCACTATTCAAAGAATGACAAAGTTCTGTTGTCTCCATATTTTTCTAGAATGAATCTAAGTATTCATTCTCCTATTGAATGAAATAAAATATTTGCCTAATTGACAGAACAAAAAGTAAACAAGCTGGAGTACAGGAGAGTCAGCTGACAAAGATAGCTCAAAATAACAATAAAGCTGGAGTATAGGAGAGTCCAATATTCTTGAAAAGGACAACCTTTTCTTTTTTAATCAGGGAAAGAAAAATAATAATAAAAGATAAATAAATAAAAAAAGAAGGATGTCAAACTTTGAGGGAAAGAATCAAGTAATTACAAGTTACAGCGAAGCCATCTTCCATTTGTCAATAAACATTATCTATAACCTAAAGGAATCTGAGCCATGGGCGTATAAAATACAAACTCAATGCATGTTCATGAATGCAACCAACGGTAACCCAACCAGTTTTTCAGGTCAACTGCAGGCCATTCCAGAACCTTTAAATTTGACACCAGGTCTAACTTCTACTTTCGTTATAGTAATCATAATTCATCAAATTGAAAAAAAAAAAAGTCAACAGAAAAATGATGACCCAGGGATCATTTTTTACCTTGAACAATATCAGGATCACAGATGTAAAAATCTTAAAAGCTCAGAGAGAAAAAGGATAGCATGCTTATCATAGGAATAATAATGATTTCCAGGGTAATGATATGGCAAGGCGTAAGCTTATGCCTAGAATAAAAAGAAGTTAAAGTAACTACCTAGGGTTAGGATTTCCTTTAACCACTTTCTGCCCATACTTGCGCCACCTATAACCGTCATCTAACAGGTCAACCTCACTTCTCGTTTGGACAATGATTTTTGGTTCTGTGAGTGTTTTATGTGACAAGGCAACTCCAGATGTCCCTGCGTCAATGTTCCTGCACTCATGAGGCAAAGCCACAAAGGTTTAGTTTTTTCCTTTTTATTTTTTTTCCCTACAACCAAAGCAAGATAACATATTAAAATTAAAAAATTTTACACATACTGCCGCTTTGGATTTGGCTCATCTTCATCTCTGTCATCCGTTATCTCGGTATCAGCTCGTCCTTCACTGTCACTAGACCCTAATTGCACATTTTCACTTGACTTGTTCAAAATTCCAGCTTGGTTTTGCAAGCCACATTCAGGCTTAATCAATGAATTTGTACATCCAGCTGGCTCAATATTATCTCTTGCACGTTTGTTGGCTGGAGGAGGTTCATGGTTGTGCTGGCCTTTGTAAATAATTTCAGTAATTTGACCATCAGGTGAGCGCTCAATCTTCTTTTTTACGGGACAATTCAAATGAGTGCATTTGTAATAGCTTCGTGGAAATTCACTGCCCTTAACCAACTTCTGCCCATATTTACGCCAGTTATAGCCATCATCTGCAGGTTTATCAGAGCCATGGGGGGGAGGAGGAGGTTGATATTTTCTATCAGAATGAGAAACTTCTGTCGATTCTGCAATCAGACTTTTTGTGTCTGATGTGGAGGGTATTATGGCCAGTTGAGATGCTTCATCAAGAGAAAATGATGGATCACGCACTAACGGTTCTGTAGGAGCTGGTACCGAAGAATGTTGGTATTCAGCTTGCTGCATATGCATATGAGAATTTGCCAATGCTGCTTGAGCAGTAACTTGAGCCAATGCCTGCTGATGTGACATTCCAAATGGACTCTACAAGGAATTTAACCAACAAATCAATAGGAGGCATACAAGTCACTACCCAAGTTGAAATTTCAACAAAGTTTCAGGATGCAAATCTGGTTATCGTTTGTATGACACATTATACAAGATACTACTATAACTAGAAGGTTAAATCATGGATTTGATTGCAAGACTTTCAAAGTTGTGGCTACTGATCCATATATATTGAAAAGTTTAAAAAAAAATTAAACAATCTAAAGAAATTCTAAATTTTCAATTATGTATCTAATAGGTCCTCTCCTTGCAATTAACCAAACCTACCCAAAATCAGCTTGCTATATATATATATACATATGATGATGGTTTCAATTTCATTTTCCCTTTAACTTTATGCTTGTTTTCATTTTTCCTAAAAACACATTGAATTTCGTATTAAAAAGAATCTTAGCATCAAAAGTAAAACAAGATTTTAAAAACTATATTTTGAAGTTTTCAAAAATTCTTAGATTTTGAATATGTTTTTAAGGTAGAAAACAAAAAAAAGAAAGACATGAGTGGAAGAAGTGTTTATAAACTTGATTTTTAATAACAGAAAACCAAAAACAAAATAGCTATCAAATGGGGCTTAAATAATATACAATCAAAGTGTCATATTGATAGTCGTAAACGACCAAAGTTAATGCATCATTCTATTAGACACAAAATTAGAAGTATTGGTCGCTATTAGAAACTCATTAAAGTAGAACGACTAGATAAACATAACTTTGAAGGTTTAAAGACCTATTAGAGATTTTTAAGAACAAATATTAAATAGACACAAACCTCGAAAGTTGGATCACAGGATTGTTAATTTAACCAAGCTAAAATCAACATTGTGAAGGTAAAATATATGAAAGTTGAAATTTTCTCTTAGTTTCTTACCGTTTGTTTGTTCAAATCCCCAAAGTTATGATACGTTCATTTCAAATATTCAAATGTTATCCAAACATGTTCAACATCAAAAAATTTTGCCGCAAATTTCGGCAATTTCATTTCTACCAAAAGAGAGCCAAAAATTCTCACCGTAAATAATGAATTTTTTTTAAAAAGAAAAAATCTAAAACTCAAAAACCATTCTCAACAAGAAGAATTGGAAAACCCCTTTCGAAAACAGAACACAAAAACTCTCATTTCTCCAATGATTAACCAAAACCCATTTGATAAAACCAGATTTCCACCATCAAAATCATGAATACATAAAAGAGAGTAGCTAACCCAAAAATTTCAAAGCAAAAGAAAAGGAAATCTCAGAGCAACAGAACAAAAACAAAAACCCCTCTAAGTCAAAATTGGGAGTTGGAATTTTACCTGAGGAGGATAAAACCCCGGCGAATTAAGCAACCCAGAAGGACTAAGCCCCGGAGGAACCGAGAACAAAGGAGAACGAGCTACCACTAAATTCACCGGCTTCGATTGTTTCATCCCAAATTCCAATTCCGAGGCGGGTCCATCCTTGGCGTAATAATTGGGAGTAGACCCAGTTCCGAAAAACCCCATAGCCATCGGAGAAGCCATAGCTCCAGCGAGAAGCTGGGAGAAGGAAGGAGAGTCAACGGCACCGTCGGCGAAGTAACTTGAAAGAAGAGTCATAGGACCAGGGCTAACCCCAGTGGAACCGCCGGTGAAAAAAGCCTCCATAGAAGGACGAGGCGGGAGAGTAATAGTGGGGCGTTGAAGTGGAGGTCTTGTCGCAGAATCATCCTTCTTAGCCATTGAAGAACTTCTTCAAAAGAAAAATGGATTTCTCTCTCTCTATCTCTCTCTTACAAAGTTCCGTATTTGGGGCTTTCGTTTTTGGCTTTCTCAATATTTCGTGCTATCTTCTTCTTCTTCATCTTCACTATAAACTCCACGTAACCTCCAATTCACCATTTTTTTTTACCTTACTTTGACCTTCTCAAAAATTTTACCTTTTTTTAAAATAAAAACACTTTTCCCCTCCAAAATCCTTAAAATTGAAAACAATTCTTTCTACTGTCATCTAAATAAAAAGAGCAATAATCTAGAATTAACAGTCGTATACAAACAAACAAACATTTGAACCACAAATCTTCTAGCCTTTAACACATATTAGCTATGCTTTCTTTAGAGTGATTAAAGTTTCACATTTTCTTTTACTTATAGCATAGAATCTAATTCAACAGCTTTAAAGTTAGTGAATGTCCTAACAGTCATGTGAAAACTCATCGACTATTGAGAAAATTTCAACTTTAGGTAAGTTGGATTATACAAAAATCATATCCTAAATTTTTCTATGTGCGCTATTTCATTTTAGCGGTCTTTGTTTTCATATTCACTTTCTCATTCAACCTTTACAATCACTATTTTACAAATATAGTGTGTATGGATTGCTATGAGTTTTTTTTTTTTTTACCATTAATCCATTATTTCGCTATGCTGATCAACTCGATATATAGTTTAAATTTTGCCTTCATGTGGATCCAAAGAAGAAAGGTAAGAGACAACTATTTTACATTGAGCTCCGTTTTTAAGTTATAATTAAGATTTGCAAAGTCTCTTTTTCCAAATTTTCAAAAAAAATTTAAAAAATCCATAACTAAATCACTTTAAAAAGTTTTGTCGTACTTTCCATTGTCACAGAATAAAGTTTGTGATGTATAGCAATAAGTTTGACGTTAAGTTGTCAACTTGAACATAACCAAACTCAAAAATAATTTGTAATCATTATAAAAATTTAGATTTTTTGTTTTCTTATTATATTTTTAAAAATATTCATAAATATAGCAAATTTTATTTTGATGAACTCAAATATAATAGATATTTATTACTGATAAATTTTCATCTAAATTTATCTCCGATCTATCAACTATAAAAGTAAAATTTTGCTATATTTTTTTAAACACTTTCAACAATTTTCTTTGTTTAAAAACAGTATTGGTTCTATAAATTTACTTCATTGCTCCTCTTTTTACTTGGAAACTTTATTATTCATTACATTGATCTAATGTCTTATCTAATTTAAATTTTCCATAGTCAACCTTTTATTTTTGTTATTGACACATTAATTTAAATGAATGTCAACTATTTGCCTCTTAACATATTATAACATGACAACATGAATAATGTTTGAGTATTTAATATTTAACTATAACCAATTAAGTTAAACTAATCTTTTTTTTTAAATAATAATTAAAATAATAAATTAACCTAGTGAAATAAATAAATATGAAAAATCAATCACATATTTATCTTTATATTGCAAATATTAAACCAATTTGTTTGATCCCTAAAAGGAAGAGAACATAACTATATTTTATTTCTTTCTTTCACAACCATTTTATTTTCTATTTCTCTTCTTTTTTTTATTAATTAAATTTCAATAAGTTAACAATATTTCGCATAGTGAAGAATTTGATTGTTTCCAGTTTTATCGTTTTCTTTTAATTTTTTTATTACGGTAAAGTGGGTAGATTTTTTCCAACAAGATGTTGAGATCGGGAGACTCATAATTAGAGAGAGTTAGAGGAGCTTAAGTCACATCAAAGAGTCTCACATATAGAGAATAGTCTAAGTTATTGCTCACTAATTTTTTCATGTTTAGAGAGAGCTTAAGTTTCATTGAAAGATAGTCTCAGGCTTGGAAGGGCCCTAAGTGATAAATCAAGAAATCTAGCTTAAGTTTGTCGCATGTTAGATAATATTTATTTTGAATGTTAAAAGAAGAAATAATGTCCCTACAATAATGTTGTTATGAATGGGTGAATTTCTAATATACATTTCAACGTTCATAATATATTACCAACCTATATGTAAGTCTAAGTTTGATTTAAGTGTATAAATAGGGTTACTTTAGAAAGTAAACATTTGTGAAAGAAAGAGTAGGGTGGTAACTAAATGATATATTTTAACCTATTGTTAGTAGAATGTTACCAAAAGTAAAAAATAATAATAAAGAGAATATATATATATATATATATATATATATATATATATATATATATATAATATGTAAATTATTCTCAACCAAAACATAAAATTAATGAATTAAAATATTTGGTGGTTTAAAAGTTAAATTGACTTTTGTGGGCATATAAGGTGTTCATGAAGACTAAGGGCATTGAAGAAGATGTACAACTTGACCTCAACCACACTCTGCTAACCTCTTTTCTTCATTTATTCTTCCATCATTACTTTTTCCTTTTCAACTTTAATGCTCTCTCTCTATATATTTACATTTTATATTTTTATTTTGTTTGAGTACCTCTAGATATTTTATTTTTATTGGCGGGCTTTTAAATTATCATTTAAGTTTTTATAAGCATGTGTTGTTCTTTACCTTTTTGTCTCATATATTAGATGTATGAGTGTGTTTTATCTATTGACTTAGGTGACTCAGACTTATCTTATGACGTTTGAAATGTAAAGGAGCCTAGGATAGTATTGAATGTGTGCTTCCGGATCCTAAGGGTGCAGTGGAGGAGGGATTGTTTGAAATTCGTTTTTGGTCTGCTATTTGTCGAGGTTTGGGTGATTGCAGTTAGTCTAGAGGTTGTCGCCTCAATTTTGCGATTTTTCATCAATGATGGAGAGTTGGATAATGTGATAGCACTTCCCTTGTTGATAGGAGAGGAAAACGTGGTAACCTCAGTGGAATACGTGGTAGTGGAAGACACACTACAAGAAATTTGGCTTTTAACAATGAAATAATTTTGTCACTAAGTTTGTTTTTCGTTGCAAAAAACATTCAATGAAGAAAAATCTGTCACATGCAACCGTCACAAAAGCCTAGTCAGTGAAAGGTTGAGCTGTTTAATAAGAATCTTAAAACGCCATATGTAATTTGCTGCGATCGAACATAAAAAGTATGAATATGCGATGTTTATTGGGGATGTCACTAAATTGTTTCTTTGTAAAAGTTAGAGATTAATTATCCCATCACTTTTTTTTAGAATGTTAAAAGTTAAAAGATTATACCCTAAAAAATATCACAGTTATGCCACAATGTACTTATAGACACCTAGTACATTACACTTCTATTAGTGTCTATAAGTATGCATTGTTAAAAGTTTATATTTTAACAATGGTAAAAGTTTATAAGTGTTTATAATTGATAAAATTTAAAATTTTGCTAAATTTTATATAAATATTTCGATTCATTTTGCTATATTTGAAAATAAGATTTTAAAGAATTATAAGTACAACAAAAGCTATCAGTAATAGACTCATAAATTCTACAACTAAATTTTATTATAAAAACAATTGCAAAATCTATAAGAATCTATTCCTTCACATCAATTTAACTAGAAGATGTATTATAATTTAAATTGTTTTGCATTTCATAAATTTGAATTAGGACACGTAGGATTATTAGAAATGGGGAGTGGAAGTACGTGTCGTGTACGTTGGCAAAGCAAATTTGAGAATTAAATTTTTTAAAAAAAGAATAGAAATGAGAATGTGTGGGGCCCCATGTAACAAGAGAAAAGAAGCATTTCCCAAATGGATTCTTTGTTTTGTTACTTTTGAAAATGAAACCTTATTTTTCACTTTTCTTCTTTCTTTCTTTCTCCCATTTGCTTAAACAAACTAACTTTTTTACCTTTTAAGAATTTTGTGAGAATCACTTTCATCCTATCTCATAATAAAAAATACCAAAAAAAAAAAAATTCATTTTATCGTAGTGAACGATAGATATGGTTATCATCTCTATAATTATAAAATACGATAATGTGCTATGATATAAGTAAAATGTTAGTTTTTTGTACGTTTATGAAAGACCATGAGAATAAGTAAAAATATTTTATGAAGAGTTTGTATTAGCGATTTCAAAGTTTAAGGTTTGATTTCTCTATTTCATAAAAAGAAAATTATTGTTTTGGTCTTTAAAATTTGACGGTAGTTTCAATTTAGTCTATAAATTACAAAATGTTACACTTTTAGTCCTTAAATCTGTAATTTAGTTTCAACAAGTCCATAAGTTTCAAAATGTTACAATTTCATCATTGAGATTTGAATTCTATTTCAATTTAATCCCTAGCTTTCAGTATTTACACTTTTAGTTTGGTTTTAACTTAAGTCCATAAATTTTAAAACAATATAATTTTACGGTTCACATTTCAATTTGATATCTAGGTTTTGAGATTTATACTTGTACCCATTAAATACTTATCACTTTTTAATTAATTCATTTTAAAGAATCATGAAGTGAAAAACTAAAGTTGTATTTTAATTTCAAAGACTAAAATAATGTTCTCAAACAAATTGGTTAAATAATATTCAAAATGGAATTTTCTGACAAACATATTATATTACTAAACTCCATAAATGTTAATTAAAACATAAAAGAGAATTCATATGGCCAACCCAACAAACAAGCTTTTGATTTTCAATACTTTGTTAGTTTTTCACCATTATTGTGTTCTATTACAATAATAGTTAATGATTAGCATACATACCTATATATACACATATATTAACATATATAATAAATTGGACAACATGTCTCTCATAGTTATTTCTAGGACAATTTTTTTTTTCTTTTGAAGAATTTCTAGGACTTTCTTATATATATATATATATATAAAAGGTTATATCTTTTGCCCCACCCATTGAAACCCTAAAAGGGCATATAATATGTAACATCATCAAGTTAAAGAGTCATTCATATAGATGTTTTAGAATAGTTTTACAATTAATTAATTAAGCAATCCAAGTGCATTAGATGATTTAAATTTTGAATTGATGAAATTAAAGAAAAACAATAAAAGAATAATTAGTCAATTAAATATATAGATCCAAAATGTAAGTCAAACCCACAACTTGTCTACTTGATTTGTATTGATTGATTTGAGTCTATATATAATCTATCTGTTTTATTTTTAAATGACTTACAATTTTTACTTCATCATATTATTGGTTTAAATCTTAACAAATTAAAAGCCAATTGGATGCTTTAAAGAAGAAGTTCATGCACTTTTTTTTAAGGCTAGAGAGTGAATGTCTTTGTAAAAAATTAAAATTGTAAACCACGAGAATTTAGGTTCAGTTCAATTAAAACGAGGGTTTTTTTAGTGTAAGATGTTAAAGGTTAATTTGGATAAAAGAGTAAAAGGATGTTCATAGTCAAGGAAGGTCCAAGAAACAAAGATCTCATATCCCCTATTCGATTCTGTCATAAGTTGAGGTCGAGCCGAAAGAAATCTCAAAGCAGCACACACTACTTTGGTTAACCTTAGTCCAAGTCGGGGTCGAGCTCAAAGAAATCCAATAAATTCTAACTCAATAAGTAATAGGGGATTCCCACTCTAAAAACGGTTGAGAGAGGAAAGGTTAAGCGGAAAACCCTAAAAATAGGTAGTATGAGCACAAAATTAAAGTAGGTAAAGGGCCTGTTTGGTTGGTAGAGAATTCGGAATCTATTTTATGTTTTTAGATTCATTGAATTAAGCAGATATGTGATTGACAGACAATCTGAATTCTATTTTTGAAAACTGTTTTCGGATTATATGATCCAAATAGTGTAAATTCTGATTTTTTTAATGATTTCGTTGTATCAAGAATTTGAATTTTACATTTTGAAAAACATAATTATATTAAATACATATAGAAACATTTAGAAATACAACATGTCATGTTATAAATTTAATTCATTTTTAATATAATATGTATTATGTAATGTTTTATAAATAATATAATAATAACAAATAATCATTATATAAATTTTCAGGTTAAATTACAAATTTTGGTCCATATCGTTTTAAAATAATAGAGTTTAGTCTTTATGTTTTATAACTAAAATTTAGTTTTCTAGTTTGATAAAATAATAGAAATAGTCTCGCTCGTAGAGACTAAGGTTTTACCAAACTATAAGTTATACTCTAACGTTCCTCAAACAATCGGGACTAAATTTGCAATTTAACCAATTTTTTAAACATAAGTTTTATTCATAGATAAATTAATAACAACTTGTTGTCAACGAAATCTTAGTAGACAAGTAAGACTAGTTTTATAATTTATAAATATATAGTATGAAACACATTTAAACATTTATTTTAAACTATAAATCGAATTTTATATCTGCCATCAAATACATATCTAAAAACATAAAATAGAACTTTGTTTTTATTGAATCCATCGTCTTCAAATTTCTGTTTTTAGATTCTCTACCAAAACATGCCAAAACATGTCCAAAAAGTTTTTATTCTTTTTCTACTCTATAGTTCTCTTACTTACTTAGCATTTTTTTTTAAAAAAAATCAAGTTCTTTCTTCTCTGAATTACATATTTATCGTTGTTGCAATGTGAAAATTTGATATCAACACAATAAAAAAAAAAAAAAAACTCAAATCATAAATCTTTTATATTGAAATATTACTCATGGTAATAAAAATAAGTTTCTATACTTACAAAAATAGATAATTATAATTGTTGAGAATTTTAAGAATAATAATCAAGTATATAATAACATTAAAAAAATATATAAATATAACAAAATCTATCCGTAATAGACTTCTATCATTGTTGATAGACTCTTATAGTCTATTAGTGATAGAGTTTAACAGATTTTGTTATATTTGTAAAATTTTTAAAATGTTGTTATATAATTAATTATTTTGAATCTAATAGCTATATATATATAACTATCCGTATGAAAATCAATAAAATTAATTATACAAAAATCATAAATAACATTTATAGATCTCTCCATTTTTTAAGAACTCAAACCTCTATTATATTATTTTTATCGTTCTTTTCAATCTAAAGAAAGAAGAAGAGATTTTCTTTTAGAAAAAAAAAAAACAACAATCCAATAGTTGGGTTTAGGGTGGTGGTTGTGAGTTATAGTTCGTGGGCTCAACTATGAAGTTTTTTATTAGTCAAACAAATGAGATTGTGGAAACACATCTCTTCCTATTTTTTTAACATTTTAAAACTAAATAAATTAAACTCCAACTCTCTTCTGTTCTTCGATCTGTTTATTTAATCATACATTTTTATGTTATTATACACAATGCTTCCCTACTAATTTAATTAACCCATCATATTTATCACATCATCTATCATTTCTTTAACCAAAAAGAAATACAAATGAGATCAATTTAATTTTCAAAATCAAAAAATAGAAAATGAAACGATTACTTCGACATATTTTTGTTATATTTATTGAGGAAATAAAAGTATAGGATTAAGGTTATACACGTTTTATAGTGTAGAGTCCAACTAAAAAGTCAAGTTTTTGAAAAATCGAACCTCTTAAGTTTGAGATTGTTTTGTGTACTTGTGGTCAATTGAGTTATGCTAATTTGACTTTATATTAATATTATTATTAATGTATTTTTTTAATGATATTACATAAATAATATATCCATAGCATAAAAGAAAATTTTGCACATTTACCAATTATTCTATACAACAAATTTACAAATATGGAATTGCCACCTTTTATTATTACCCTAATAAATGACCAACAAAACCAAAATACATCTAATCTACTTTTAGTTTTTCCTAAATGTACAATTACTTCTAAAATTATTATTTACATAAATTTAATACAAACTTTTTTTTTTTTTTGTTTACATTACAATTTAAGACTATCTCCTTGGGATTAAAAATGAATAATAAATATTAAAGACTTGAATCTTATGATGAAACACAATTTATCATGAGCCAAAAAGTTAAAAGATTTAAATACTCACAGTAAATTTACAGGTTGTCTATTCACGTAGAAATTAAAGACCGATTGTCCTAGTTGAATCGAAGATAACAAAATTCACAAGTGAGAGTTGAATATGGTCACGACTTTATAAGCAAAATCACTTTGCAATTTTAGTTCACTGCACCAAAATTGAGTTCAATTTTGATCAAAGTTATAACAGATTTAACTCATTGAGCCATAATCTTGTTGACAAGCAACTATAATACAAAAGCAATACCATCATTGGAAAGATAAACTTTTCATTTTGAATTGATTGCTTTATAACCATTAAATCCATTAGGTTAAATTAAAATTGTCAAAAGTAAGATTAACTCAAATGAAATACGACTGTCTCACGAGATTTGTGATTCTAATCCTCTTATAAGATCCAATAGGATTGTAAAGCTACTGTCGTTGATATCATTTAAGAGTACCACTACAGCCAAGAGTTAAGAGATGATGGTATTATTAATCTTTCTATGGATATTCTTCAATACATAAGAAATTGTTCATGCATCACAATTTTGATAACAAAAATCTGGCTTCTACCTCAAATAATCTAAGTTTTTTTAAGCAAACATGAACTGCTATACATCTGGGATAATTTTAGGATTGCTTCTTTCTAATGGAGGTGCAATGGATAGATGGACGGAGCACTCACAGTTTGATTTCAGAAAAATAGGTTGATGAGACAGCCAAACCTTCCACGTCGTAAGTTCGGACCAGCCTCTGTCTTTTGCCTGGGGCTTCAAGCCAGCAGAACTCAAGGTGGAATGACTTATTATCTGCTACACTTTTGGCTACATCACATGGACATCCCATATACATTCCACCAGGCAACAATGTAATCTGATACCCGCCGTCAAACGTAACCAAGTTGTCCAATTTAGTACCGGTCCAATGCACGTTTGTGGTGACATCTCCATTCATTGATGTTGTTGTGATATCCTGACAGTAGAAGAACAGGTTGCAATTTAAAAATAGAATCATAGATTTCAAGTCCCAGTTTGATGGTAGAAGGTCTTAAATCACCGACCGACTAAAAAGCTTAGGCTGATGGTGAGTGTAAACTTAATTAAATCAGATGAAACCGACATGTTCTAATACTATCTTAAATATCAATATCATCCAACCGAGGGAGTACTTTGGTTAATGTTCAAAAGATGGGGGAGAGTTCAATTTCAGTGAATCATACCTGGATAATCTGACCATTGTCGTCCATTTGAAGGGATGAAAAAGAATCAGCCTCAGCAATCGTAGCCCCATAAACACCACTTCTTTTGGTTCTAGAATGACCTTTCCAGTCACCAAGAAAAGGGAGAAGCCTGTTTTCCTCCTCCTGCGACCATATGATTGTTAGTTCAACACAAAAAAGACGGAAAAATGTTGAAACAAAGAGTGAAATTAAGTCCATCACTTTACTCAAACCAATGCTACAACTTACAGACACAGAATTTGAATTGAGAGGACGATGAAAAAGTTTCCCATCAGCCCTTTCCTCGAGAAAAATAAGCAGCATTTCTATAATTCCTTGTGGGTCCATTATGTGAAAAGCTCTTGCCCTCAGATCTCTGTCTGGAATATACAGGCAATTCTCGCATACAATGGAAGGTCGGCGAGAAGGAAGCTTGAGGTTTCTGCATGTTTAAGGGGGTGGAAAAGAGACTACAGATAAGGATTTTGTATAAGTTTGAACAGTTGAAAAAAAAAAAGTGCTATGCATTGAACAAGAAAAAGAAACTACAAAGGACTTTGTATAAGTTGAAAAAGTTGAAAAAGAAAAACTACTATACATTGAGCCAGAAAAAAATGGCTGAACGAAAATACGAAGTAAAGAAGTGTGTTCTAGAGAAATATCAACATCAGTTCATTGGCGACATGATTGAAACCAATAAAGGATTAAAGTAAAATGCAATCGTTCAGGATGATTATGAACGCTCAAGGAAAAGGACTTCATTCAGGATTATTAAGAACGTTCATAAATAATTTCTGTTGGTTGAGCCAGAACAGGAAGGAGGGACAAGCATGGGTAATTTGCACCTGATGATCACGACATATTGATGGCAATGGGAATCTAACTCCATGAGCAAATATTGAGTTATATAAACTTAGAGCAGTATATTTGCTTTATACACCTTTATTTAGTTCATTTCTGGAACTCCAATGAGCATGGTATGTTCGAGAGCAGATAGGATCACGAATACACAGAAAGTATCACATCTAATCCATTTATACACGAATGCAGATAGGACTATGAATGAACTCTTACTTGGGAAATTCTTCACCGGTATCATCCTCACCCAGCACCCCTTCCCTCAGCACAGTATCCAACATTCCAGCAGTCTGGTACCTTAGAGAAAATGCTTTTTCATTGGGGAAAAACCCAATCTGCAAGCTAATTGTAGCGGATATTCAAGACAAAATGTATTTTTTGTGTATAAGCATACATACATTGGAATTGGGAGGAAAACTCACCTGCTGATATTTGTCCACAGTGAACATGTTGGTTTCTTTAATTTTATACTCCGCCCACTCCGGCTCGTCGTCGTTACGAGGAAGCGAAACACTTGATTTCTGTTTTATATATAGTCTATAAAGTACCATAGAATCAAGAAAACAACAAAATTAGCCGGTGTATTTGTTATGGTAAGTCAGTGACATTGTAAATAAGAGTTGCATTAAGGGCTCACATAAATTGAAATTGAAAAAAGATGAAAACCCATAAATCAGAATGATTTGCATTTACGTTTGAATGAGACTGATAAGTTCGTCTTCTCCATAAGAGCTCACAGCTAGCTTCGTACTTATTTCATGCAGCAAATTCCCTCGAACGTCATATTGCTAGACAAGTAAATCAAATCTCAATCTTAAGTAAAGAATCAAAACCCCAGATCCCCATTTCACTAAAAGCTTATAAATCAATAGAACAAGCACTCAATTTCGAATAAAATTTGATTAATCGCATACACAACAGCAACTGCAGAAGGAATTAAGCACAAAGGAGAGAAAGAGAAAATTAAGACTGACAAAGAAAGAACCGTTCCACTTTCCGGAGTTGAGTTCGAAGAAGCGATAAAGATTATCGATGCTCATTGAGCCGTCGTTAGGTTCCCGAGCATCTCCAACGGCGGTGGATGACTTTGAGGTGGAGGCTTGAATTTTGCAGCTACGAAGTGAAAGGGTAGAAGTTGAATGGGGAAGAAAGGGGTGGATAGGTCGGAGTTTAGTGATTGTAGAAGGAAGCGAAATTGAATGGCAAATGGACGCCATTGAAGCTGAAGCAGAGATTTCTCTGTTTCAGACAAAAGGTTGAAGAAACGATACTATTGGATTTAATACCTTATCCCTATTTTCTAAATTGCTCCAATTTAATTTAATTTTCAGTGAAAAGTTCTATTTATTTTATAAAATAAATTCAAATAAAATGTAATTTCTTTTCTTAATTTTAAAAATTTGGTAATGGAAGATCAACAAATTTTGTCTAACTTTTGTATATTAGTTTAAGTGTTCTTCATAATTATTCAATATCAATCACTTTTGAAATTTTGTTTAGTTTTAAGGGTTAATTTCTTTTTCCTCCGTTTGTTTAGTTCAAATAAAATGTGATGGAAAAAATTTGACATATTTCCTCAATTGAATTAAATTATGTATGTACGTGCAATTGAATGAACCAAAGACAGTTGATTGAAGATAAAAGAGGTTCAGTCAGTGTCAATTTAAGAAAAACAAACAATAACATTTAAAAAAATCAGACTTAATCTAACCTAAACCGACCAATTATCGATTTGTACTCATTCATGGTCAGAATGCATTAGAACATTCAAATTGATCACAATCGATTTGGTCAAATTAACTCACCCCTCACAAGCACTATAAGTATAGAAAGTCTTCCTACATGCTTTTTAAATACTTGCGTGCATATAGATATTTTAAATACTTGTGTGTGTATAGATGTTTTGCATAATTTAAATAAAGCAATTTGCAATTCCAAAATTCATGTGTTGTTGAGGTATTTCGAAGAAATGTATTTTATTAGAGTTAAATTTGAACATATTTGATCTCTAATACTTAATTATCTTATTTTCTTTGCACTATGTACACGCTTGATTTAGAAAAGCAAAGCACGTGCAATATTGAATTAAAATCTTGGTAGAATGTTTGTATATTCAAATTTCATTTGTTATTTCAAGGGTGACTAAATCTTTAGGAGCTTAAATCTTTTTTCTAGGCTCTCTGTTTCCTACTCTTTTCTAGAACACAGTAGAAGGTATCTTCAAGCCTGAATAATTCCCACCACAAAGTAATCCACCGAAACCAAACGTAAATTGAGAACTAAAACAACCACAAATCGCTTTTGCTTTTGCTTTTCGAGACAGAGAACACATACAACCACAAAACTTTGAAAAAGAAAAGTTAATTATTTTATTTTAGCTACCAAAAAACCTTCACAACAAAAGATAACTTACAACGTACTCTCTCAACTCCATTCATCTCAAGGTAGATAGAGCTTTACCAATTTGGTGAATAGATGTATATTAGATATATAATACAGTTAAATAATAGTTGAAGATAATATAATTTATTTATGATACATAAATGTGTAACAATCATACCTATAATGGATTCAATTAGTCTAATTTCCATTTTTTCCGATATTTCTATTGGAAGAGACAACTTTGTAATTTATGTTAAGAAGGAAGAGTAATCCATTGCAGCATAATCAAAACTTGTGAAATTTGAAGAGAGTATTCTAAAACTAGAGGGAAAAACTTCCATAACAGATCAAAACAATGAGAAGTCAATTCTTTCCCCTCAAAATCAATCTATATATACCATACAAGTCCTGGAATCTTCCTATTGAGAACTGTAAGTTTGTCAAAACAAAAATTCACAATAACATGCTTATAACAGTGAACCATCAGGATGAAACTACAAGAATATAATGATAAAAGTTCATGAAGGGGTTGAGAGTTTTAGCTTTCACCTGCAGGGCCTACTAAGACTCCTTGGGCTGCACCTTCTTTCCGCCCACTGTCTTCCTCCTTAGTCTCACCATCAGGCTTTCTAATCCTGATCTTGTATTTGGCCTCCAAGTCAGATATCTCCTTCTTCTTCTTCTCCAATGCCTCATTGAGTCTCGAAATAACCTCCTCGAGTCCCTCTTTGTTGCGTTGGACAGCCGGCAGGACCTCTTTGATGGTTCTTTCAACCAGCACTCCACCGATCATTCTGTAGCATCTTCTTGATGGGTCAAGTGGCTCAATTGCGGAAATAACCAGAGAGTGTTCACTGGCTTCCATTTCGAGTTCTGTGATTTTTGAGTATATCTGATTCAATTCTGACCTTAAAGCGCCGTACATGTTTGCAACCATTTGCTCGTTCACTGGTTCCTGGCGTTCACTCTCACTTGAGCTTGCCATTTTAATCTGTCAAGTGGTAGAAACTAAGTTAAACAATTTATAAAACTAGAATAAGAATTACTTTTTACTTTCATCCCCATGAAATACCCAATAATTCTCTCAATCCTACAAATTCTACCGAGAGTTGCTCATGGAGAATAAGAAATGGCTCTCTAATGGAGGATGGGATCACAGAAGGTGAGGTGGGTAGCTGAGTGAGTTTTTTGGTTTTACATGAGTATAATTCCACCCTTAATTTTAGAATGGAATGAAAACTCTACAAGAGCATTTTTATTTCAGATCGAAACTGACTTTTTATATTATACATACTGAAACCATCTTGACAAAAGAAACACAAAATCATTAATATTACAAGTATAAATAAGCTCATGGTATAGACGAGGGATCCACAATAATATTACGTATCCATTAGTATATCAAGGAAGCTGTCTTACATCAAAAGGGTAACCTCATGATCTTCGTCTGTCTATGCTAAAGGTGGACTTCCCAACTTTCTGGGTCTCTTTTGCTGCTTAATTTTTACCTTAACATTAATCCCATTATCAATAACAGACTGAAGCACAATTTGAAGCTTCCCTTCTATCCTCTCACCTTTTCTTGGCGTGTATATCAGATTGTGG
Source organism: Cucumis hystrix (assembly GCA_025688845.1). Taxonomy (NCBI): domain Eukaryota; kingdom Viridiplantae; phylum Streptophyta; class Magnoliopsida; order Cucurbitales; family Cucurbitaceae; genus Cucumis; species Cucumis hystrix. The sequence goes on along the minus strand of CM046891.1, from coordinate 1,805,710 downwards.
ATATCATCAGCCAATGCTCTCTGGGCCAAAACAGCCCCTACAGCAGCACAGGCAGAGGAATCCTTCCTTGAAGTCAGGTCAAATTTCATGTCTTTAGAAATTGAATGTGCCACAGCAACAACCTTACTAGTCACTCGGTGAATGATGCAGGCTCGAACTGAGGCCTTTGATATGAATATATCAAGACAAAATGGCTCATGGTAAGGACCGGTAAGTTGATTAAATGTGGGTGTCCTAAGCTTCTTCTCAACATCATCATTCTCCCTTTCAACTATTACATATTTGTTCTTCAGATGTTCAGGAAGCTTTACTTGGCCACTTGCCAAACACTTATCGAGTTTATCATTTACTTTGCTTCTGCTTTTCACCATATCTTCCTTTTCCTTTATAGACTTTTTCTTCCGATGAAAATCAAGGCTACATTCTTCAAACTCTTTGGATGCTTGGTCAAGTTTGTAGAAGAGATTTCCACGTATTCTCATGTTGTCAATATCATCAAAATCTGAATCACAATAATCAACTGGGTCATGAGCCTCATCCTCTAAGGAGTATCTATTTTCAAAGCCAGACCAGCCCTTTTCTCTCGCTTCCCATGCTCTTGCTAAACCACATGAAACTGCCCAAGTATCATCATCTATAAGTTCAACATCATAAGCAACTGAACAAGGTTTATCATCAGGGAACAATTGAGTTAGCTGAGGCCTGGATGAACCATTTGCAATACTATTTGAATGAGCTACTCTTTCATTCTGGCTTACAATGCTTCCCCCAGGAAATGCTTTTGAGCAAAAGCTGCAGGCCCTCAAAATAAATTGAGGGCTAGTAAAAGCAAACCCTCTCCTCAAGAACATGAAGCCACTTTACAACTTTGAACAAGAACAACCACAGATCCCAACCACCTACTCACATGAACATTATATGCCTAAAGAAACAAAAACAAAACAACCTATAGTGAATGAATTAACTCATTGAACCAAAGCATCAAACAAATGGGCGGCATTATTGATACTGTAAACTAGCACAATTAACTTCGTGTTTTTGAATTTGATGTACGAGGGAAACTCATAAATGTCTTAGTTCCTCTAGTAGCATCTAAATTTGCAATCTGGGTGGATTGTCTTAATCAAACTTTGACCTCAACTTTCTCCTCCCATTTCATCAATAGTGGTCGGAGACTCGGAACTCAAAACCCAGAGCCAAAAGTAAACCAAGCATAAGAAATAGCCACATCTAATGCCCAGTAAGGATATCCCTCAAATCAATATTGCAATCCACACATACTTCCTTCCTCCCTGTTTACAATGCAGGATATATCTGGCAGTCCACCTCGAGAATAGATAGGATGAAGATCATGAAGTTAAATTTTAAGTAAGACAAACTTCTTGATAACTCACATATAGATATAGGTACCCTTCAGAGTTTAATTTCAAACGAGGCAGAACCAAACAGCTAAAACATAGTCTTAAATCACGCCTTATCCCCCAACTACTAGAAGTTAACCAACAAATCCTCGAAACAATAACGTAATTTCATTGAATCAAAACAAAAGCAACATTAAGCACGGAAAGGTAAGTGGAGCAGTTTAGAAACGCAACACAGTTTCAAGCAATAAACCATGGATTAAGTAACTGAGTTCTAGGTCAATATATTGGCATAAAGTCTTAAACGATCGCAACAAGAAGCACCTGAGATTCTGATTTCAGAGAAAGAACATAACGAAAATCTATGGAGCACAGACACAGGTAAGGATGCACAGAAACAAATACGTCATTTTGTTATATATATATATATATACATAAATTGCCCTTGGATTAAGAGGATGAAGATGCATATAACTTAAGTACCAACCTAATAATGAGAGTTGACAAAGAGGGAGAAAAAGGAGAGCTTTGAAATAGACCGACGGTGGCGACGGGGAGATAGTCAAGGAGAGTAAGGCTCGGCGGCAAACGGCGTAGGTCTGGAAAATGGAGTTGCTCAGTCCAATTAGCGCTGAAGACGAACTGATGAAAGAGAGAAGATCGTAGGCTGTTGAAATCTGATTTTAGGGTTTCATTCTTTTTTCCTTTTACTTAAATTGCAAGTTTTTTTTTTCATATATTATATAAAATAAATATGTTAAAGTTGAGATGAGCTCAAGCCTATGTTAATTTTTTTTTTGTTCATTAACAATTAATATCACATTGAAATGATCTATTACAGATTATTTATCTCGTGACTTCGTAATAAATACAAATAATATTTAAACTTATTTTTTAAAAATTAAAATATTTTAGTTTTTAAATTATTTTATAAAAAAAATATGGAGAAGATATTTTAATTTAGGATTCTTAATTTAACTAACTCATAATAAATATCTTTAAATTCTTAAAAAATGTTAAGTTTATTTATATTATTTAATTTTTCCCTAAAAAATGAATTAAGTATGTATAATTTTTTATAGATCAATGGCCCATAGTCCCATTCACTTATGAAAATGCTTCAATTTGGCCATCCAAAGTTAATTCCAAGAGACAACAAACAGTTTTGGGGTTTTGAGGTTTTGTCCACTTTATTATTTAAGATTTAATATTTCAATGAATTAACCAAAGGAGAACATAAAGTAACAAACATGCAATCTCTTATCAAACTAATAATCATATGAATACTTCATATTACAAACTTTTTTTTACTACAACAGGGAGTGGCAGATTCGAATTATTAGCCTTGTTGGAGACTATAACCTTAATCACTTTAACTACAAGAAAATTCTTAATTATTCTGCTGTAACACTAGTGAACTTCTATCATTATTCAATAACAATCACACCACCTTTTTGTTGCTCCAATCCTATTTACCATTTTAAACATTGATTATGAAAAACTTAAGCAAATCAATCCAGTCTTCTCAACAAGTATTGAACTTGAACTTCCTTTGTCAATGGCATGATCCATTCACCATAAAGTTCAGCAACCAAACTGGGCTGTATTTTGTAAACTGGGGCAGCATGTTTTTCCTCGATGTTCACAGGAACTTCTTGCCCAAATGTTTTGGCTTTAGTTTCAACTCTCCGTTTTATCGCCTCCTCGACGCTCGGGAACGTCAGCATGTCCATCAATTGCTCTTTGTCCTTCAAAACCGAGCACCAGAATCACATGAGATATTTGATTGCAAAAGAAGGCAATTAATATAGTAGAGAAGAAAATTTACTTGCTTCCTAATTGCAGCTTCATATGCCTTGGGTGAGTCTCGGAACTTGGCTTCGGCTACATATTTTCCATAATGGATTCTCCTCGATAGAGCCTGTAGTGATCGAAATAAACGAATATAGAAACTCAGTCATAGAAAGTTTTTCCAGCAGTAAGTGTCTACATAGTTGAGATAGTTTTAGATGCAAACCTGCAAGCAAATGGTGTCACAAACAGCAGTTGAACCATAATTGCTGTCATCTCCTTCCTTGACTAATCTTGGTATCAGATCCCTGAAGTACATGCTCCATACTTTGCTATTTATATTAATGGAGTCCGCAGCACGATGTAGTACCTATTTTCAATTAGAATCGTGAATCAAACAACATTATTTGTCACACCATTAACAGAAAGATCAGTTCTTTATAATAGTATTCTAATTCCAATGATGAAATTCTATTCTGGGGAAGTTGTTTTAAGTTAAGTTGCGCTATAATGGACTTCAAGTTCAGAACTTTCTATACGTTCTTAAGATCAATCATTAAAACATGTTTTGGAATGGCTTTTTAGGTACTTAAAAGCGTTCGAGTCAACACCTGTATTGTACTTTAAGCATTTGAAAAATCATTCAAAACTAGCTCTTAGTGTCCATGGAGGTTAACTCACACCTGTGGATACTGAAGTGGAGGCAACAATGGAGCTGGTAAGTCGTTGGGGAAGAAAGGATGCTCATCAGGACTCTTGTATCTGCCCACCTATAATACAAAAATAGGTTCCATCAAACACATATAAAACTTACACTCACTCTTTCTTGTTCCTCCTTTAAGAATTTTCCAAGTACCTGAGCATGCAGCTTTTCAGTTTCCATGACCAAGTACTCCACCAAAGAGCCATTGAAGCCATCCATGGAGAAAGCACTGGGGTCATATGTATCTCCATTATAACAGTATTGAGCTCTCCCTAAAAGACTAAAGATAATGCTGTCCTCTTGAGAGATTAATGAGCGTCTTATTGCCTCTAAGGTCAAGTTCTCACTGATATCCACCCTAGCTTTAGGGGAAGGTCTACAATGCAGAAACAAATCCTTAAAATTATAGGTTGTTCCATCAGAAACAGAGTCACAGACAGAAAAATGCTTGAATTGCAACAACAAACACCATATCAGATATGAAATAGACGAACAAATAAACAGAAAACATAAAGAATAGAGAAATCGACATTGAAATTTATGTAGTTCACTGACAATGTATTAGATACATCCAAATGCAAGGAGAGAAAAAAAATATCATATTACAAATTTAGAGGTGCTAATAGAGTTAGAGAGTTTATAAAGCAAACTCCACAACTCTAGGGCTAAAATTGGTTTTAACAATATGAAAATAATTCACAAACAGCAAGACTCCGTGCTTAGTCATTCAAAGTGTTTGATAAAGTTATTCCAACAATATTTTTATTTGTCATAAAAAAACAGCATTTGGGAAAAGAATAACACAATTCTAAACAGAAAAACAGATCTCCTCCTAAATAAACTACTACCACACTCAGAAAAGTAAATATTTTTAAAACATGTTTGTGAGCAATTTTGAAATTGTTAAAATCAAATTTTATGGGGTTTAAATCGACTCTCAAACATGGACAAACATGGATTTGATCCACAAAACCAATTAAACGAAGTTTCCAAAGAGGTTTTTTAATCAGGGAGTAACCGACAGTTCCCAAATCAAACAAAATCGATACAACACCAAAACCACCACCCAACTCAAAAGCTGAAACTTGGAGAACATGTTGATTGTTTCTAACAGCAATGTGAGAGCAGCATAGAACAAATTAAACAGGGAAGCAATGTCATAAGTATACAGAACCCATCAGAGACCACAACTCAAAAAAAAAAAAAAAAAGATACCCAACAGAGGCAACAGAGGCTTGAACAGCGCGAAGATTGAGAACCCCATGAAGCGCAGGGGAAGAGAGAGGCAAGGAGCGCTGATTAGATGGAAAAAGGGAAGTGGGTTTGGAGAGAAGAGGGGAAGGAGTTGCAGAAGGGGAAGTAAAAAACAAAGTGGCCTCCATTTTAGAAGAAAAAATGAAGGGAAAATTTGGGGAAATGAAACTGAAAGAAGAAGATGGGGAAAGGGGAGATTTTAAGGAAAGAGCCTGCGTAGGTGAAGGAAGGAAGTGAGTCGTCGTCGACTTTTGGTTTCACCTAACCCCCTTTTGGTCATGGAAGCTACCTACCACTACCACAACCACCAATGAGTTTAGCTGATGCTCCTGCTGGCCTTCTTCGACTTTGCATCCGACGTATTCAGCTTTCCAACCTTAAAAAATTCTTTTTGTTTCAATTTTCTCTTTTCTATTTGAGGTTTTGTTTTCTTTGTTTATTTATTTCCCCTTTCCTTTTCTAACTTGGTCTCTCTCGTCTTCTCTTTTCCTTTTTTTTCTTTTGAAGGTTTCATCCAACGACTTAGGGTGAAAGCAAATTTGACTCAAAAGGTTTAATACATGATTTGAGATTTGTTTGATTATCCTAGTGGATTAATGATTCAAAAGTTGAGTGAAAAAATGAAATTTATTGTAATTCGTGAGTGTTTGAGTTATTTACTCGCATCTCAATTAATCTTATTGAACAAACTTATGATCTTAATGTTAAAAAAACAAGTAGAAAATTAAATCCTAAGTTTAGCTAATCTACATGGATTAAGCCGCAATGTTTTATCTTTTAGTTATTTATAAAGTTCATGCTTCGTATTTACTACTAAGTCAATCAATTATGATTAAAATAACAAAATTCTAAAAGCTTCAAAAAGTTGACCAAACTCATTTTTGACTTTGTTTTTCGAGTTTTATAAAACTATCTCCTTGGGTTATAATCATTTAAAAGGGCATTTGAATAGTATTTACTACTTGAAGTTTTTTCAAAAATAGAAAAGTTTCCATAAAACAAAACTACTAAAAATAAAAATGATTATACTATGTAAATATTTTGTCAAATGCTATATTTTTTTTTTACAGTAAATACCATTTGAAAATTTCTCATTTGCTACAGTTTTGACACTCATCATTTTTATTTTTATTTTACTATATTACTTATAATTTTTGTCTCAAACTAAAATAGTTTATACCTCAAACCCATAAACTTTTAATAACCCAACTATATTAACCTATAACTATAATAACTTTTTAACTCTTCACCAAATGACTGTCTTAATTTAATTTAAACTTAAAATTAAGTTAAGAACCGTCGGATCTTAATATTCATTAGGCTGAATAAACCCAATCACTCTCTTAATTAGTATTTAAGAACTGTCAAATCTTCTTTTTGGCATTTTTGTTTTATGTTACTTTTAATTTAAAGGTTGGAGGTTTACATTATATTGAAGTGTGTGATTCATTGCTACCTTTTTCAAACTTATCTTCCTTTTTGTTCCTTAATCGTTAATTCATAATTAGGTTTGGAAGAAACAATTCTAAGTTAATGTTTCTTGGAAAATAACATTAATTTATTCAGCCTAATGCAAACCTAATTAATAAGAACCATGAAAAGAAAAATAAAAATATCGAGTACTACACGTAGTATTCCATTTATTATTTAATACGTCGTTAGATGATTTATTATTTTATGAATTTTAAGTAATTTTTAAATGTTGGTTATGTGAAGGAGACAATAAGACAAAATTTTCACACATATTTTTTCTAACGTCGTGCTAATATAATAAAAACAAGAAAGAAATGGTTGGTTTCGCGAATAATGTTTTTCCAAATTTTGATTTTGATTTCAAAGTATTTTTTGTATAAATAAATAAAGAGACATAGATTGGAAAAGTTATTGTGTACATCTTTAATACTCATATCAAGGACATAGTACAATTGATACATGTGAATGCAAGTGCTCTCTCATTCATATATTAAATAACCAAAGGCTTTCTACCCAAATAGCCTAATTTCATAGGCTCATTTACACGTAGAGCCTATTGTTGATATATATTACGCAAATAGCTTAATAGATTATTGATCGATATTACAACAAAATACGACCCAAATGACTATTGATTCCTTCCTTTATTTTTCACTTTTTAAAAAAGTATTAATTTGACTTTTGTTTTGTTCTTATTCAAGTTGAAGTGCATTTAATGTGAGATAATGCATGTTTATTTTTTAATTGTTGGAGATTTTATTTATATTTAATGTTGGATGATACATGTTTATATTTGGTATATAAGATTATATATTATAAAGTTGTGCACTGAGAAATATACTGTAGCTTATTTCTTAAAACACAGATATATGGAATACATTATTTTGTATATAATATGTAGTGTTGTGTATAAGATATTATATTTTAATGTCATTATGTGCATTTAAGAAATATAACGTTGTATATTTTTTAAGAAAAATATATCGTAAATTACAATATATGAATGTGGTTTACATGTATGCCATTTTTATTTGTATATACGAGTCTTATTTATAATATTCATGATATTTATATACAAGTTTCAGGTAAGTTACGTAATATATACACCATATTAAGATGTATATTTAACGTATTTTGTAACTATTACATAATAATAATGCTAACATATGATTGGAGCATAAAATGAGATAATTTATGTCCTCGGATTATTCGAAATAAACTCTTACAAATTTGAAATTGAAAACAAAGTGCATAAATAAACTTGGTGTGCGGTGAGGTGGAGTCAGATGAGGCGAAATCAAAGTGTGACAAACAATAGCGATCTTGTATCAAATTGAAGTTGTGAATATTACTAAAGGTTACTTGTTGGTTAGTATTCATGCCAAGTGTTGAAGATGGAGTCAGCATGAGCATCATCATGTCGTGTGTGCTAATGCTCGAAGGTGAAATGAAGGTTGAAAGCAAAGGGTGGGGATGTAATTGATGACTTAGGGATAAAATGAAATGCATGGAATAATGCTATAAAGGCTTTAGGATTCCACATTTGTTTTATCTCATTATTTTCTAATTCCTAATTGTTTTGGTGACTATTCAATTTCTGTCCTTTTTTTGAAATAAAAATGAATAAAAACTAAATTGGAATTGAAACAAAACCATTTTTTGTAATTAATGCTCATCCAAAAATAAAATATACTAAATAATTAATATAAATTTTGGTTGGATAAGTTTTAATATATTAAAATAAAATATGAGAGAATTTACATTAAAAAAAATAATTGAAATCATCCAATGCAAAAATAATTCAAGTTCTGAAATATGGTTCATAAACTTTAATTCTATAAAGCTTTCAATAACCAAATCTTTAATTGATTTTGATGAATGTATCTATGCTTGTGAGGTTGGACATGCTCAAACTAAGTAGTGCCTGAAGCTTATAGGATTTGAGTTTGGAGAAAGTTAGAACCTTTGATTCTTTGTCTTAGATTAAAATCATCCCAAATTAATGATCGTTTTTTATAACATGATTTAATTTTCAACTTTTCTCAATTATAGTTTAATTAAGACATACTCAAAGTTTGGTTTGAACGATAGCTTCTACGAAAATATTTCAAAACTTTCTATCGAAATATAAAACTCGATATTTCCATCAAATATTTCAAAAGAAAAAAAAAACCCAAAAATTACAACCCACAAAGTTGAACTGTTGGGCTCCAGCAGTGAGTCAGCATTTGGCAGGCAATGCTTACCAAGAACACTCATTGGCTATCAAAACCCCACGTCACCAAAAGAGTTTCGACTAAGCCATAAACCGTACAATGAGTGACTTGGCTTTATCACATCTAGCCACGTGCCATGTTCTATCCATTTTCCCATACCTTTTTGGGACCCTCATAAAAGACAATCCAAGTTTTGGATTAGATGGTCATGGTCATATCAAAAAGTGCAACCTTTTCTTTTATGTGGTTCAAAATTCATCTCTTTCCTTATAAACCTTCTCCCACTTTCCCTTCATCTTTGTAAGAAAGAAAATTTGATCACATCCTTTACAAAGTTATGGAAGCTTGTTTTGTCACCTCCAAACCCACTTCTTTCCCTATTCATACAAGAAGATCACCAACCCCATCATCTCTCAAAATATCATGTATGTCCTGGTTCCTCTCTCTCTCTTCTTTTTGCTGTTTCTTTTGGGTTTGTTACGTGGAATTCTCTAACACACTTAGTGTTGTTTACTTTTCAGGTTGTCAATTTAGATCACCATTATCAGGAGGAGAGGAAGATGATTGGAGATCGTTTAGAGCGAAATTGATTGCCACTCAAAAACTATCAACGCCTCAGATTTCATCTTCTTTTGTGGATCTTGACACGGTAGTGGATCATCAACCGTCGGTTTCCCTAGGTGAGAAATGGGCTCATGTCATTCATGGACCGGAAAAGGGATGTCTTCTAATAGCTACAGAGAAGCTTGATGGAGTACACATATTCGAACGAACGGTGATTCTTTTGTTAAACAATGGGCAGTTAGGTCCATCAGGGATCATTCTAAATAGACCCTCGTTGATGTCCATTAAGGAAACGAGGTCGACGGCGCTGGATGTCGCCGGGACGTTCTCGGAGCAGGCATTGTACTTCGGCGGGCCATTGGAAGGAGGAGTGTTTCTAGTGAGCCCAAAGAGATCAAATGGGGAAGATGGGGTTGGAAAGAGCGGGGTTTTTGAGGAAGTAATGAAAGGGATGTATTATGGGACTAAAGAAAGCGTTGGATGTGCAGCAGAAATGGTGAAGAGAAATCTTGTTGGGGCTGAAGATTTTAGGTTCTTTGATGGGTATTGTGGTTGGGAAAAGGACCAATTGAAAGATGAAATTAAAGCTGGTTATTGGACTGTGGCAGCTTGTAGTCCTAATTTAATTCAAATGGATGTGGGAAATGTGGGACTTTGGGACAACTTACTCAGCCTTTTGGGCCCTAAAAAGGTTTGGTGAAGTTATATATGATACCAATTTCATGATTTCTAAACATTTTCCACACAGAGGAACTTATGTGTAAATTTGAAACACTGGTTGTCAGTTTGAAAAAGTGCAATTAATGAAATATTAGTTAACATCCACCTAATTTTATGCAATTTAGTTGCATCAATACATCACATGTAGTAATGAGATTCAATATTTGGAGAACTTCTTGCGTGATCTACCTTCTTTGTTAATCACAATTGAAATTCTATTGCACATGTCTACACACCTCAACTGACATTGATTTGGCTTAGAAGATCACCTGCTATGAATTAAATCTTTTCTAAAAGTTGATTGTTACTTTACCTAATTTGTTGGGTTTCGTTTGTTTTTATCTTCTCAATTATAGAACATCTCATATGTGGTCACAATTTGAGCACAAGACAGTTTAGAGAGAGCAAATATATATACCTTAATGTTTAAACCATTAGATATGCTCTTTCCACATTGCAATTATCATTTATTCTATTAAGTTCATTAGGAACAAAACTTACATTTTTCTAATGTAAGATCTTTATCACCAACTACTTGATAAATTGTTCCAAACAAATTAAAGTTATTTTCAATTATGTATATTTTCTACCTTCATTTACAATCTCGTTTGTAATGTCTTTCAAAATGTTTAAAGATACTTCTTTCATATTTAACAACATTAACTACTTAGCAACTCATTCCAAACATTAACTCCATTTTTCAGGAGTGTGAGATTTTGTAAGAGAAAAAGAGATCAAAGAGCGAAGTAGATACATTTCATTTCCAACTGAAAAACACTCAAACAAATACATTTCATGGAAATGAAAAACACTCGAAACAAATACATTTCATTCTTGAAATTACTTTCATTTCCAATTCCATATCTTTCTTGAGAAACATGATCTAACATCAAATAGAGAAAATAAACACTTCATCTCACACTTGACACTGAAACATTTTCCAACCAAATGAGAAACAGTCTCCACTTTCATTTCCAATTCCATGTCTTTCTTGGGAGATGGATATAGAATCATATGGAAAATGATATGAATGAATGGGTTTTGAAGAAAAGAGTTCAAGAATTGGAGGCAGTAGCAGCAATTCACTATTCAAGATGATCATGTGGTCTGAATGACATGAACATTGCAGCATACTGCAAAAGCCGACGTTCAGTGCTTCCGTTTTCCACCACAGCTATCACTGGACGCCTCATCCGTTTTCTGTATCGACGCCAAGCAAGTTGTATGTTAACAGCAGCCCATGTTCTCCAGTTGGAAGAGTAAAATCTTGCTGTTCTCTTCAGTCTCTCATTCGCGAATTTGTAGCGGAAGTGATCAGTTATGTACTTCAGATGGTCCGCTTTCAGGGCAAATGCTTCTGTTGGTTCAATGCAAACAAATGTAGCGGATGAAGCTGGAAGTCTCTCCAGAAATGGGCGACGAAGACACCACGATAGCAGTTCGTCACCAAGAAATCCTCCCGGTTCAATAAAACTTGTCGCTGTCATGCCCTTGCTCAGGCTTTGGCTACGTTTTACTCGTCCACACACTATGAATAGCATCCTTGGAACAGGATCTCCTTCTCTGATTATCTGTGTTTTAAGGAAACATTAACATTCATCTATCTTCCGACTTGTTTGAAATGACTTTTTAAGTGCTTAAAATACTTTTTCTTTTAGTAAAGGATGGCGTTTCAAACATCTTTGTTTAAATATATACCTTTTCATCTTTGGAGAATACAAGTGGCTTGACTCGATCACATATGTTGTCTAGAATCAGCTCCTCCAGGTTTTGAAAGAGAGGCACCTACACATTGATGATGGTTAAATAAGGAAACAAAGAACCACAACCACAATTTTTTCGTAATCCTAAAGAGAACTAAGGCGTTAGCTCTGTTTGATAACATTTTGGACTTTGTTTTATTTTCAGAACTTGTTATCAAACGAAGCCTAAGATATTGTAGTTACCTTTCTGATTAGGTCAACACAAAGATGACGTTTGATATCTCTTCTAAGACCTTCAGGCAAATCATTGATTAGTTCCATCTCATCTTCTCCCCCCATAGCTGCCCATCTCTCGTGCTCATAGTGTCGAACTCGTTGTTTCAAACGAGACGGCAATTGCCGTCTCCTCATCCACCACTCCAAATCTCGACATCTCAGCTGCATTTTTCGCCGCCTTGCCATGACAGCATGCAAAAGTACCTTTATAGGTTTTTTTTAAATTTTATTTTAGCAATGAGAAGTTATTGTCAACAGAAGAAGAAATTTTTAATCTACATTTGCATAATGAACCAAAAAAAAAAAAAGAAAAAAAGAAAAAAACTCACCTGAATATTACCAATCAAAAGAGTGAAAAGCAACAATCCACTAAGCACCGTACAAATACTGAAGCACACTTCCAGCCAATTACTCGTAGGCTCAAGATCATTTCCAAAGGTGCTTCAATATTCAAACCATCATTTATCAAGAAACAGAATCTAAAGAAACAGAGTTAGTTAAGCACTTTGCCTCTTTCCTTAATTACCTGAGAGTCATTAATCCCCAAAAGATAGGATAAAGGATTTTGACAGCAACTGAATTGCTGGAAATGACAGGAAGAGCCCACTTGTAGATGCCATAGGCGAATGGACCATTAACATCCAAACATAGTGGCTTCCTAAACGTAGCAGTTGAATTCCGACCACACGAACTTCCAATCGTTGTATCTGATGAGAGAAACCGATAACACACCTCCTCAGAGCAAGACAAAGATAAGTTGCACTTGTTTCTCTCACAATGTTGTTGGATACAAGAAGCAACTCGCTGTATTGCAAGAACATACCAACAACCCCCAGCAACCTGTTAACAGCAAAAACAGATTCAGAATAAAAAAACAAAGTTTAAAGAACTGACTATGATGAAAAATACAAGGTGAGCTTACATGAGAGGCAATGAAATAGGCAATGAGATTGAGGCCAAAACCCCACCAAATGGTGCCAAAGATGTATCCAGTAACCTTCTGCATTCTTCTCATTAAAATAATGGAGTGGTAAACTTTTGGGAGGAATTGGAACAAGAACATTAATAAGATTACTGTCATTATAAGTTTGATTCTCTCTTCTCTGATCAGTTTTGGTAAAACCAACCAATAAACAATCTGCCATAAGAACAGATGAGCACAGAGGAAGCACAATCAGAACTTTGAACATTTTACTCTTTAAGTTCGCTAAAGGTAAAGATAATTTTGTTGAATTTAGGAAGAATTAAAGCCTTCTCATTCATTAATAAGAAAAGACAAATATGTTATTCTGTGAAGCAATAGGAATTGAAGTTTGAACTTGAGTTTGATTTCTTACGTCCCATTTGATACCAACTTCATTTTTAGTTTGTTTTCAAAATCTACATTTGTTTCCTTTCGATTTTTAACCATAGCTTTCAAGAAATTAAAAAAAAAATCAGATAGTTATAAAACATAGCCTTAATGATATTACAATAAATAAGAGAAGGTGAACCACTCGACATTAGATCGACGTCATGAACATTTAGTTACACAAACACAGCAAAATAAGGACTTTAATAATAGAATATAAAAAAAGAAAAAGAGAAGAAGAAGAAGAAGAAAAGTAAACAAAAAAACAAATACAGAGATAAAGGTAATGATAATAGAATTATGGTTGTACCATGTTATGAAAAAGTTAGAACAAAAGATAAGAACCCATGACCACTCTATTATTGCACCATCCTAACTGATTAAGTCATATCTTAAAAGTTGAAGTTAGTGATTATTTTCAATCATTTGACCAACAAATTCCATTGTTATCAAACAATTAGTAATTAATGGTAGTTAATCATATCCAAATGATTAATGATAATGGAGATTCAAATCAAAACCTCCTAGTCATTAAGAGGTACTAATTGTCACTTATAGTAGATAACTACTATACTTGTTTTACTCCATTCTAACCATTCATTTATGTATTATAGATTACATTCTCTTAGTTAAAATATCAGTTTAACAGTCTTCAATTTTAGTTTCTACTTTTGTTATCTATAGCATTTTTTACTACCAAATTTCTTTACACACAAATTGTAATTATTGTTATTATTTAGTAATTTTTTTTAAAGCTTAAATTTAAGATTTATTGAAAAATTGAAGTATGAGGAAGAAAAAGGTATTTTAACCACCTTGTTTTGAAAAAATCACATAAGTTGTTTTAAGGATCTTTTAATAACTATTTATTTATTTATTTTAATTTTAAAATTAACTCTATAAATACTCTTTTTTACAAAAAAAAAAAATGGCTAGATGTTCTTAATATACATATTATATTAAGAAATGACATACTCTAATATAGCAACCAAAATATTTATAAAATATCACAAAAAATATATTATTATTTGTGTTTCTTGTGTCACGATACACACAAAAGTAGTCTATCATAGTCGAGATGATATTTTGGTATATTCATGGTTTTAAAAAAATTGTCATAAAAGAAACAAAAATTAGAGAGAAGGAAGCAAACCTGAGGAACAGGGAGGATAACAAAGGCATCAAACCAAAAGCCTTTGAAAGAACGAACATAGTGAGAAGCAATATCACGTGCATCCCACACCAGTTTCCCACACCCAATCACCATACTCTCTTTCGACACGTAAGCAAGCCTGAACTGAAGCCACACGTGCCACAAGTGCACTATATCAAGACACGTTCGAACCACCGTAACTCCGGCAGCCAATCCACCATCCATGTACAGGCAAGGCCATCCTCCTCTGCCAATAGACAGAGCGTAGAAGTAAAGCGGATCAACCGCAAGAGACATTCCCCGGGCCAATAACAGAACCCGGTTCCATTTCTGAACCGGTTTCTTTCTTGGGTCCAGAACCGTCCCGAAGCAACCCGCGGAAGAATGTCGGGGCGCTGGTGAGGATTTCGTGGGTTGGATTGGAACCAGGGAAGAGCCCGCGGAGGCTTCCCATTCGGGTTGTTGGTGGGCGTGGTCGCAGCTGGTGGAGTGGAAGGCTGGAACGCCCACTTGGGTACAGGCGTAGCATTCCACGACTGGGGTTGTGTCGGCGGCGACATTGAGAGGAGGCGGTGATGGCCTCAGACAAAGCTCGCTCCACCTGAAAAAGGGGAAGGAGAAATCCGTTAGTGAGAGAGAAAGGAGAAATAATGGAAATTAGGAAAGGAATATATACTGGAGGGAGTAGTAGTACGGACATGGAAGAAGGCATGGGGAAACCACCATGGGAGAGAGTGGATTTAGAAGAAGAAGAAGAAGAAGAAGGGACATGAGAGTAGTGAAGAAGGAGATTGAGAATTGAGATAGAGATTGGGAATGAAACTGATTTGTGAAGAAGAGAGGTTTAGAATTAGGAATGAATGATGAGGGAAGGTTTAGGGAAGAGGGAAGCAGGGGGAGGCGGTACTGTGGTGGTGGGGGCTCCGTATTTTTGTTACTCCTAATCCAATCCTGAGTTGGTTAACTGTGTTGATGTTGATAAATATGGACGAATTGAGCTTCTTGATTCAATCAACACCAACCGAACCATGTACACTTGTTGTTTATTACAGTTTGAGATTATAATAGTTTTGGAGTTTGATATTGAAGTTATAATACCCTAAATTTTGTTGATTATTTTAGTCCAAGTAGTAAAGAGTAAACACGATAACGAGAGACAGAAATGAGTGAAATAGTAAGTAATAAAGAGTCAACGCGGAAATAGTAATAATATCATTAAGTATCAATTATAATTACCGTTAATTATGGTTGCATTAGAAAGTATTTTAGAGATAATAATTAGAAAATTTGTTTTAAATGATAAACTACTAATAATATTTATAAATGTAGCAAAATATCACATTCTATCGTTGATTGATGATAATATTGTATCAATATTGATAACAATGATATTTTTCTACATCGATAAAATGTTTTAGTTCATTCTATTATATTGTGAGAAAATGAGTCGGTCGCTAGAGTTCAAAGTTGAAAATGTTGTCAATTCACAAGCTAACAAGCTTGTTTATTTCTTTTGTTTCCAAATTCTACATATCTTCAACTTTGTCTATTACAATTCCTTCCAACTTTTTATAACCTCTAATCATTCAAATGTTGAATACTTACTGCAATTAGCTTGAAACATTTAACTCGGTGTTGATTTCGAATTTTGATACTCAAGATAAATTCATAATGTTTGAGAAGTGAATCAAATGAATGTCATCGACATTTCGTTGATCAAATTATTAGCAATTATTTAGAGAGAGCTTAATATTAGAGAGTTTGAGATATTTTTTACCACATCTCAAATGTATCGAGCTCTCTTATTCATATACAAAAAAAAGTGTGGTTTTCTATTGTTTACTTGACTAATTAATTAATTTAATCGTTATTAATGAATTCAAGCACATGCGTAATTTTAATAGAGGAGAACAATGGGTGATAATTCGTGAAGTATAAAAGTACATATTTAAATTGATTTTATAGGATTAAAGATATGTTCGGAGTGATTTCGTACATAACAAAGTGATTTTAACATTTCTAAAATTGTTTTCATGCATATACATAATTCCGTACAAATATATTGAAGTTAGACGTTTGATCCCTTTTGTATATCATTTCCACAAAACCAATCTTTAAAAAGTTTTAAATTTGTAATTTACTATTGAACCAAATATTTTCCGGGGTAGTCGAAGTAAGACCATAGGTGAGGCCGTGTATTCCAAAGAGTATGAAGAATGCCTATACGATCGATATTAGAGGAATCAACAGTCTAAGCCAATCAGAAGATAGCTGGGTAACATCATTATCTTCTCCAGCAAGTTTTCAAAAGAGAGAATCCAAGATTAGCAGACATATCACACCTATCTTTAATTGCTTTCCTTTATTGTTTTTTCGCTGTAATTTTATTGCTTTCTATATTGTTTCTGATAAGAGATAGTGGGGGTTCTGGCCCACCAATCTTATCTTTCTACTTTTCAAATAGTAAAGGCTTTCAGAACAAGCCAAACAGGGATCCTATCCTGTCGGCCATTCTGAAAATATCAATTGTAATTTTTGTTGAAACTACTGTGAAGACAATAGTGAAATTTAATAATTGGAGCACTATAGCTGCAATAATTGAATTTTATTATAAATAGCCGTGGCTTTCAATCCAAAATGGTATCAGTGTGTGTGTTGAGGTTGACAAATTCAATTTGTATATAAAGAGAATATGGTTAAAAGGGTGAATAGAGATTTGGTATGAAGTTTTCAATTTATGGGCAAATTCCTTTGGTGGTGTGCATGTTCTTTTGGGACCCAAAATAAAAGAACTGCAGCTTTTTTTTTTTCCAATTTTTTCTTATAAAAAAATACCAAAATTTCTTTTTGTTTTTTTCCCATGGGATTAGATATATATCTCTTATAATATAATTTCCCCTTTTTTTATAAAAGAATTCACACAATATATATACACATTAATTCCACAAAATTGGAGATATATATTATAAGCCCCTTCCTCCCAAAGGCCAAGGGCCAAATAAATATAAGGTATGAAAGGCCAACTTAATTAAATTATTGTTTTTCTTTTATATACAAATATATATAATTATTATTTGAGAAATAATGAAATGGGTTTTCTAAAAATGTATGATGGTTTTTTGAATTAGCCTTTTTTGTATGATAACAATGCACACTTCTTAATTACAAATTGGCAGATTGGTGTAAATGAATTAATGTCTCTATTATGTTAAGGAGTGACACATATCAATTCGAGAATTAATCTCTATTTCTCCATTACTAAAGCTTAAGAATTGGATTACACATGAATAGCCCATCAAAACTTTTGAGATGAAAGAACAAGTTCCTTAACCCTAATTCAAACGGTCTACGAGATATGATTATTAGTGGATTATTAGTGTCATTTGAATGTTATTCACATCCAACTCGATGGATGAATTATATTGCAATTCATCTACAGGACATGACAAAGCAAGAAGATGAGAGTTTCCTCCTTGCGAAGAATGCAGTTATGTCCTCATTAGCCAGAGCCGGATCCCAGGCAGAGTTCAACTCCGTCGTCAACACAGTTGTTGTACATATCCTGGATTCAGAAGATATTCAAGATGAAGCAGCTTCTCCATCTTCGGTCAATGATGTCGAAGACGAAGACGTAGACACCTTCGACCCTTACGAAGGATACGACATCAACGATCCATTTATGGATTCACAACCTATGTGAATTCACCAATTTCAAGTGTTTTAATTTTATTCAAGTGTTTTAATTTTAGTTAAATAATTGTAAATATCTGTAAATTAATTTGTTTAATTTTTTGAATTTATTTAGATAAGATCATTGTATTCCGATCTTATCGTTGCTTTAATAGTCTGCTAGAATTCTGGATTTTCCTAAAAGAACATTTGAAGGAAAAGACTCTATGCCGGAGATGGCACACTTCTGATGAGGACTCACCAACCTCGGGCGGCGCGGTTAGCGTAGTGGATTGATTCCGAATAAGAGAAGATTTCTATATCTCAAAGGGTTGAATTCATGTTACAAGGATTTGGTGCTTCTAGTGGCAGCAGGCGGGGTAGCCGAAGTAAGACCATAGGTGAGGCCGTGTATTCCAAAGAGCATGAAGAATGCCTATACGATCGATATTAGAGGAATCAACAGTCCAAGCCAATCAGAAGATAGTCGGGTGACGTCATTATCTTCTCCAGCAAGTTTTCAAAAGAGAGAATCCAAGATTAGCAGACATATCACACCTATCTTTAATTGCTTTCCTTTATTGCTTTTTCGCTGTAATTTTATTATTTTCTATATTGTTTCTGATAAGAGATAGTAGGGGTCTTGGCCCACCAATCTTATCTTTCTACTTTTCAAATAGTAAAGGCTTTCAGAACAAGTCAAACATGGATCCTATCATGTCGGTCATTCTGAAAATATCAATTGTAATTTTTGTTGAAACTACTGTGAAGACAATAATGAAATTTAATAATTGGAGCGCTATAGCTGCAATAATTGAATTTCATTATAAATAGTCGTGGCTTTCGACCCAAAATAGTATCCTATAAAAAAAACAAAATTTCCAAAAATAAATCAACACTTTCTTGTCAAAACCTAACTCAATAATATTAACCTTACTTATGTCGGAGATTAAATCTCGCACTCTCTAACATTAGCCCTAACACTTTTGGAAAATGACACATCATGCCATTTTCTAAACATATATATATTACAAAAACACCGTACCCTTTTCCGTAATTTTACTTTTGAAAAAAGTTAGACAATGAAAATATTCGGTATAGACTTTAAGGTATATGCATATGACAAAGACCCAAATAGTAGTATATGTAACTATTTTTGATGTTATAAGAAAACAACTTTCAAAGTTATGAAGCAATCAATCATTTGTATTATTATTATTTACTAAGAGGTTAGAATTGTCATTTTGAGAATTAAAATAGAGAATAAGATATTTTTATGCCCCACCCAAACCTCTATAAATTAAAGTAGCAAAGTGATGAGGACCTACCCATTTGAGCACAGTGTATAATATAATGTTTGATTGATTACTATTTCAAAATTATTAAAACAATGTCTTTTTCTTTATAAGGTCCCTTTTAGTCGTTATAAAGATCGAATGATTGTTCACTCAATTCTTATCATAAAATTTTATTCATACACGACATGTCATTGGATACATCAGATTTCAAATCTTGAAATTGATAGTAGGCAGTTAACTTATATTCAGCGTGAACAATAATATAATATTCTTGTAACTATTTCTTTTTCTTTTTCAATAATCACAAAAAACGAATAAGAAAATAAAACTAGGAGAATATCAACCATGTCCATCTTGATCCACATAAGAAATGAGGTCTTTAGGTTATTTGTAAAGAAATGTAACACTCACAAGCTCTATGAGGTACACAATGGGATAATACATTTTTAGCCCCTAACTCACCTCTGTCTTTACTAAGGACATGCACTGATTAAATAACATAAGAGATTTAGATCATCATATTAATTTAAAATTTCAAGCTACGTACCAATAAAACTCACCTTGTAAAAAAGAAAGATCCCGATCAAATACAAAAGAACGAAACACTTTTTTCATAGCATTTTTTAAAAGAACACCAGTATAGTTAGTTAATCATATATGTAAATCATGCTTAAGGTTTCATGTGAATCAATATTTGAGAGTATCCAAATCTTTTCTCTTTTCGTAATTTAATATAAAGATTTTACATTCTAACACGTGTCATGTGCACATACACCAAATAAAAACATTACTTTAAGCATATAATTTTGAATTTTTCTTTAGCTTATTATTCTTTTTTCTTTTTAAATAATTTTTAAAGATTGTGTTTAGTTTAGATTTTAATTTTGATATTTTTTTTTTAAAATGAAGTCAATAAATTTTTTTTTTTAAAAAAAGTTTCATTAATTTTTTTCCATATAACAAAGAGATTCAAACTTCATATCTCGTAGTTACAAAATATTCATAAGTCACTTGAGCTATATTTGTTTTGATAAAAAAAAATAATAAAAGAAATGTTTGATGTGATATTAGATAGAAAAATTAATATTAATATTATGTTAGTTTTAAAATGTTAAGTATATAACAAATTTCAATAATTGATTTAGATACATACAAATAAAGTGTGTAAACTAAAACTTCTGATTTGAAATCTTGATTTAAAACGCTATTTTTGTTCATATAATTTAGGTTTATAGATAATAATTTCTTTTTTGAAAAAAAAAAAAAGCAACAATAACCTAATAACACAAACTAAATTTACAATATAAATGTATACTCACTAAAATTGAACAATTCTTAAAAATATTGAAAGAAAAGGATAAAAAAGAATGTGGTTTTGATGAGCAAAACGATCTTCCTTTGAGGGTAACGATAATGTCACGCCTCTAAACAAGACAAATATCAACTGTTCACAAAAGAGACCAAAACATGATGCAAATTACTTTTTGAAAAAAAATAATTGTGCACCTAATAATTTGAAACATTATGAAACTCAACATCGCTCAACAATTATTGAACCTTTTATTTTTGCAGTGGTAGATTTGATCTCCTAGGTTTCAATGAAACATAGATACATATACGAGATATGGATTCAATAGAATACGATGATACATCAATTTCTACAAGAAAAAAAAATCAAGATAATGATACAAATTGTTTTTTTTTTTTTTCCTTTTTAAAAAATATTGGATATAGATAAATTTAACGTAAAGATACTAAATATAATTCACTAAATCTATGAAAATCATGGAATGTCAAATTAATGACAATGGTACGAAATACAATACAAACACCTCCAGTAGAAAAAGAAAACGAGATCAAAATTATAAAAGTACAATAATTAATAGACTGCAAGAGAAAAAATAAACAAATTGAAGAATATATTAGAGGAAAAGTATGAACAAATTTCTTTAAATTGTTAGAAGATATTCAAGAAAGTTATATTGACTCAAAATCAAAATGTGAAGATGATGATCAAATGATTCCAAAATTTGATCTTTTATTTATTTTTGTCCTTTTAGCTTTTTAAAAGAGAATGAACATTTTAAGTAGATTGTTTAGTTTCGAGTTGTGAAATATTAAATGAGTTGTTCATCTTTTTTGTTTTAGAAAAATATGGACATAAAAATAGATACATCGAATCGTATGTAAGATATGTGTCATATACGTCAACATAAAAACAAATACACCAAATCACTTATCAAATAATACATACCACCATACGTATTTGATTCGAATACTTTGCCTCACACGAAGTATATATACTTACTTCCTAACTCGTACTAAAATTATATATATATATATATAAAGATTGAAAATTTTTCAATCCACGTCGTTAATTACCTTTTTTTTTTCTTTCAATGTTTTATATTGTTTTTTACCATATACAAAGCAACGTTCTTTATTTTACGTTCTACGAGTATTTATAAAGAATTAGAAAAGGATATTCAATATGGATGTCAAACTCTTCATTTTACGAATATATAATTGAGATATTGACGAATATTATTCTCACCATCCGTCAAAATAAACCTTTCCGACACATCGACAATGAGACATTAGAACGAAGATTAATTGTCACAACTTATTTTACACACAAATATATGTGTGTTAAAATTTTGCAACCACACATAAATTATAAATAATATACTTATATGCCACGGATCTCTATGGTTGTTTCTACACGTGAAGTTTCACATCACAACCCTACAACTACGAATGGGTCCTTCCTAAATTTTGTGAAAAACACAAATATATTGATATAAAAAAAAGTTTTGAATCAAATTTGCTTCTAACTGTGGATTTAATGAAAAAGACAAAACTTTATTATTATGAATATCATTATTGTTCTTTCTCTCACTTTGGTTAATTATAATTGTAATGTTATATGATCATAAAATCGATCATCATCATCATCATCATCCCTTCTTCCATACCCTACCAACTTTATTACCAATTAATTATTTCTCATTTCATTTACAATTTTCATTATTTTCCTATTATAATTACGTTTTTAGTTGCCTTTCATCTCTCAAAGTTTTTAATTTGTCATGTTTAATGATTGTAGGGTTCTAATTTGCCTTTCATTTCCTTTTCTCTTTCATTTTATTCATATTATGCATAAATAATAAATGTTATTTGTCATTGGAATAAATATTTATATCGACAAAGACATATATATAGAAAAACAACAAAAATAATACAAAAATAGAATGAAACTATATGGATTGGGGACAAAGCTAAGTTGCAAGCATCACTCCAAATGGAAAAGATTCTCAATTGGTCACAATCGCTCTCTCCAGTGAATTTTGAATAATACAAATTCTAAATCAACATCTTACACACAGTGACGAATTCAAAAATCATATATAGGAAACACTATATAACAAAAAAAAATCATATGTAGTAAACGAGATTTGAAACTAGAACCTCGGAAATGTGAGAGGTACACGTGCCCCCGACCCCTTAATAAATCCGCCCATGCTTACACATCAACCTACCCATCCTAACATTACAGTTAAATCACAAACCATAGTCATGCACTTCAAAATTCAAACTCTGCTATATTATTTCATATCATCTGTTGTGTTTATTTCAAGTCTGGATTTCCATCCAACATTCTAATAAACTTCAATTCCAGCGATAGTTTTTAAAAGTTTATCAAAGATTATGTTTTGAAAGACGGTTAATGTTTTTTTTTTTAAACATATAACAAACTTACTTAAAGACTTTATTTTTTTTTTAAATTACCTCAGATTAAATATGTTAAGGTAATGTTTAAACAATCTTAAAGTAATATAATCCTTAAAACTTATGTTAATTTTTTTTAGAACGTCATCCATCATTGTTAGACTTAATTTCACAATAAATTTGTATTAAATAAAATAGCCATGGGTGGAAATTGGTAATAAAAAATTATTTTTTAGTGTAGTAAAATTGAAAAGAAAATTTATTCATTTTTTAAGTGATGCTTGAAAAAATAATTAAAGGCATATTTTATAAAATGTCTTTTTTTTTTTATAAATAGAACAAAGCGCAAAAATATTTATACCGTATAGAATGATTTTGAAAAAGAAAAAAACTCACAGACCCATAACGTGAAATAACAAAAATATCTTGTAATTAATCGGTCACACACTCGTGAAAAAACGATTTTGTATCAAATCTAAACGATCTTAGTACACGATCTTGTACTCATGTACCCAGTTTAAACTATCTTGTACCAAATCTAAATGATTTATTAGTGATTGTGATGTATCTCTGTCTATATAGGATAGATAACTGATTATTTAGATATTAGTACACAATAGATATTCGTACACGATCGTTTAAGATCCTATATCTATATCATTTATATCTTGTACCAAAAAGAAAAAAAGAAGATGAGAGATAAAGAAGATGAAAGAAATTCTGAAAGAGCAAACGAAGAAGTTGCAAATAAGAAGAAGGATAAGTAATAATATGAAGGGAGAAGAATAAATCGGAAAGAATAAGAAAAGGAAGTAAAGTGAAGAATAGTCCCATAATTTTAAAAGACAACAAAGGGAAAATATGAAATTTATAAAAAAAATAGTGGTAGGTTGATGAGCTTGTTGTTGCCGGTGTAGTAAATATTTTTGGATTTTGTTACATTGAAGTAAATTATCCTTTTATTTTATTTATAAATATTTTAATTTTTAAGGTAAATTATTGAGCAACCATTTAATGGGTCCAAAGTCTCAAATGGGCTAATAATTTGGATAGGGCCGGCCCAATAATCTTCATTCAAGCAGTTGGATTCTTCTCGTAAATTTCATAATATATTCGTTTATACAATAATAATAATTTTATTCCATCCACAATAAATATAAAATTAACTAAAAATTCCACCTGACAAAAAACGAATAATCATCCTCCACGTGTCGAAAATTCAACCTGGAGTTTGCCACTCCAATCTGTATCTTCCTCGACGAACAATCAAACGTTCAGCAAGGAGTGAAAGTAAACGAAAAAAACGAACAAATTTGTTAAACAGAAATGACAGCAGCCATTGCTGTTTCTTCTCCCAAATCCGCCATTTTATGGCAAAACCCATTCTCTCGCAAAGACCCTGTTCCCAATTTTCTTGGCCGCTCGTTTAAGGGTTTCACTAAATCGAGGACGAAACTTCATCCTCTAGGTTTAATTGTTGCTTCCTCCACTTCATCTAGTAGTAGCGATGGAAATGTCAGTGAAAGATTCTACTTCAATTTCACTGGGTTCCCTTTTCCTCTTGGCCCCTTTCTTAATCGCCGTACTATTAGAACTGAGGTTAAACGTTTAACCATTTACCCTTTTCTCTCATTTCTTCATCTGGGTCTGTTTGATTTGATGGAATCTATTGATGATATTGTATAATTGAAGATATGGGTATGTGGGTATATGTTATTTATTATTTTCAGCTTCTGTAGGTTTGAATTTTTTAAATCTTTCGTTTGTTTTTTTAGGCTGTGAAAGGTTCTATATGGCTTTTTGAGCAAGAACAAGCGTTGGGTTTCAGTAGTGTCTCAACAAACATTAGGATGACAGTCATCAAACTCAAATCTGGTGGCTTATGGGTCCATGCACCCATTGCTCCGACCAAGGAGTGTATTCAGGTTCTATTTCTACTTCAACTCTGTTAAATTTATATTCCCTCGGTAGCTTAAGTTATGGAGTGAATAGTTGATTTAAGATGGTATCAAAGTTAGGTTCAAAGGTTCTATTTTCAAACTCTTGTAACGTTATTTCCTCTTCAAGATTATTGATTTGATTTCAGTCGTTGATAATTGAATTCACTCATTGGTCTTCCACATATTTCAAGCTAAAGAGTGAGTGGATTATTAGATGATACATATTAAATCTACCTTCACCAATTTACTTAAACTTTTAGGTCAATCGATGATATACCATACTCGTTGATGGTAGGATTTGCATTTACCTACACCATGTGTAGTTGAGATTCGCGTGTTTACCATTCAATAAAACAGGGAGGCAATAACATCATTTCAGCTTAAGTTTGTGGATTCGAACTACGAGACTGTATGTAAGTTGCCAAGTTTTTTCATCTTGACAGCTTCTGAAAGAATTGGATGCTCCCGTAGAATACGTTATTTTACCAACATTTGCATATGAGCACAAGATATTTGTTGGGCCGTTTTCGAGAAAGTTCCCACGTGCTCAGATATGGGTGGCACCAAGGCAATGGAGTTGGCCATTGAACTTGCCATTGGAATTTTTGGGGATTTTTCGGGCTAAAACATTGAAAGACGAGGATTTATCTGCTCCATGGGCCGATGAGATTGAACAGAAAGTCTTAAGCTCGCCAGAAGTTGGTACAAAAAACTGCCCACATTGTATTACGTTGAATCTCTTAGTTACTATTGAAAGCTTAACTTGCTTGTTTGTTGCAGGGATTGGACCATATGTGGAGGTTGCTTTTTATCATAAGCGATCAAGAACACTGCTGGTGACAGATGCTGTGATCTTTGTCCCTAGACAGCCGCCTGAATGCATTAGCAAAGAATCGTTATTGGCGTCAGCAAAGAACGGTTTGGCAGTAAAACTATTAAGTAAGGGAAAGGAAGTCCCTGAAGAGCCAGTTGTTGACAACAAGAACAACCGTCAAAAAGGTTCGGTCCTCTGCCTTCGACACCTCAAGATTTAGTGCTTAGTTTAGCTCTATCACGATAAAATCAAGATTAATTTAAGTTATGTTTGATGAATTGGGGATTGGTTATGCAGGGTGGGAAAGAATGGTACTTCAGATATTGTTCCTTGGGCCTTCAAATCTCTTGGAACCTAAGGCTAGTTTTGCTCAAATGTCACAAAAGCTTATTGTTTCACCCATAGTAAAGACTCTTGTCTTCAGCAAAGTTCCTGAAAAGGTAATCAACCACATATCACAAATTTTCTCCTTGAAAACCATATATGCAAAAGGATTATAAAAGTTCGGTAAATCTATACCTTTTAATGTCTCATACTAATTCTGCTTTCAGGTAAGGGACTGGATTGATAGAATAGTCCGAGATTGGAAGTTCAAGAGAATCATCCCTGCTCACTTTGCAGCTCCAGTAAATGCAAGTAGTTCTGATTTCTTAACTGCATTCGGCTTTCTCGATGACCTTTTGGGCGAGCGCTATGTCAACCGACCTTCACTCTCCCTTCTCTTTGCATCACTCATGGGGAAGGCTGCCAGTTACTTTCCACCAGATGATATGAAGACCTTATCATCACTTGACCAGTTCTTAGTATCGGTCGGAGCCGTGAAAAAGACCGTATCAGGCAGAAAAAGGTAGCCCAGGGAAGACAATGTCTCAAAGATACCAGGTAAAGTTTAGCACACTCATATATAATTCAGTAATGTAGATTCACCCACCAATGTTCTATCTTTGACCCTTGGAAGGTAATCTGTTATTTCCAATGAGAAAAAGGAAGAATATAGAAAGTGATATGATATCCAATTAGAAGAAAATATATAGTGCACAATTCATGGTTGCATACTACTTTGCATTCTTTTATGTTTCCAAACTTCAGAAGCTAATCAACAAAACTAGTTTGCTTATGGAAGAAAGTAGGAAATTAAAAGAAAAATTGAATGGTTTTCTCAGGTTGATATCAACTTTCAAATTGAAAAGTTTCTAATAGGTAATAGGTTAATACATTTTTCATCAATTCAATATTTTTGTAGAATTCACATATCTATTTAAACATAAAAACAGTGTCAAAGTTGACATATTAGTTACAAAATTAAAAGTAGCAAATCTATTATTTTGAAAATTTAGAGACCAAAAATAAGGATAATTGGGATGGGTAGTCCTTTCGGAGATTGTTTGGAGAGCTAAAATATAATGTAATTAGAAGTACTGAAAATTTAAGGTGTGTTCGAATGAATGAAGAATCAAAAGCATAATGAAAATGAGATCGTGAAGCGTGACGACAATGGAAAAAAAAGGTTGGGTTGCAAGCTGTGAAAATGAAATGAGTTTTGTATATTATAAATTGGACCCAAAATGCTCAATCCAAACATGAGTTTTGTATCACATTACATACTCATTCCATTACGGACTCCAAAAAATTCCTTAGAGCTAATATTTGTATGTATAACAACGTTCTTAAAGAATTGCAAATATAGCAAAATTTATCGTTGATAGACTTTTATCATATCAGTTACACCCTATCATTATCACCAAAAAAATTTGAGAGTTTGATCTAACTTTTGTTATATCTACAAATTATTTTGCACAATCTCTAATATTTAGGATTCGATTGCTATATTTGCATCTGTTGCTAAATAGAAACTTCAAAGTTTAAGGACTAAATTCCGATCTTTCTTCTCGACCGTCTTATAACATATTTTATTAAGAAAATGATTGATCTACATTAGAATAATTGTTTTATGAAATGAGAACCAAACAAAGAGATGTTTGTTTTTTTAGTAAGTTATAAGCTTTCCTTGGTGCCAAAGTCTAAATAGGGAAAACATCCAAGCAAGCAAGTAGAGAAAACAGATGGTCAACCTACCAACCATACAAATATTAATCAAACAAAAATGTGGAAGATTTTGTCACAATCAAGTTAGGTTATTGTAATTAATCACTTCCATTTTTCACCTTATATGTAAAAATAAAATTTCAACATAGAGGATTTTGAATTAGTCATAATTGTGTTCATCTTTCTTGATGTTAATTGACCAATCACCATCCATACCTTTCACACAAATTGGGAGATTAAATAACTTTTATAACATTTGACCATATAATATATTGTAATGAAAGTGTATATTCAATGTATATTTTTTTCTCCCATTTTTAAAATCTTATTCTATAAAGTCAATAAGACTTTCTTACCTTACTCAATACCTACTCGTTTAATTTACGAATCTTATCTTTTACAATTTGTTAGCTTACCAATAGTCAATTGCATTCTATCTCTTAGAAATCGAAAATTTAAACTCTACTATCAATTTGGTTATTAAATTTTAAAACGTATTTAATAAGTTTATAAACTTTTAGAGTTTTATGTTTATTTGATCCTTGAACTCTATAAATTGTTTAATAGTTTTTTTTTTAAACTTTTACGTTAATATTGAAAAGGTTCTTACAATTTTAATTTTGTTTTGAATAGGTTTTTTACCTATTCAATATTTACTTTAAAAAAATATTACATTAGAGTTTAATTCTATTATTTAATATATCATATAATTAAAAAAAAAATCAAATATGTCAAACTTCACTAATTTAAAAATCTATTAAATATTCTTAAATGCAGAAGTTTTTAGATACAAAATTAATAGTTGAACACCTACCAAATACTTTTTTAAACAATGGCACTTTCATATATATATATATAATAAAATTCCTTTCTAGTTCTTGAATTTTAAAAAAATGCATGTTTGATTTTTTAGTTTTTAAATAAAATATTTTTTGTTTGTCGTAGATGCACTTAATCTTTTAAGTTTAAAAAATGTACTATTTTAGCTTCTAATTATATTACATTTTAAAATAATAACAATAAATTATGGTAGAAAACTTCATTTTCAAAACTTAAAAATGAAATGCAACTAAAAATGTATTTATTGAAAATCCTAATTTTAGTTTTGTGAAGTTTATGATTTGGAAATTTGGAAATTTGGAAGGATATGTATCCAACATTGGAATAAGGAAAATTCCACTTGACCAATTAATTTGATCATCCAAAAGTGTGAGCTCTTTAATTTCCTTTTTCTTTGTGAAAGGTGAGATGGCAACAAACAATCTAACCCATATGCATCTTTTCAAAATAATTAAAAAGAAAAAAACAATAAAAAGTTATGGGACACCAAAGTTGTTCCCTCATTATCATTATTTTCTTGTGGTTGAAAAAAAAACCATTGGGAGAGAATATAAAAATAAAATGGACTTTATTTATTGTTGTGTACTTAGAAATTTGAAAGTAACAACTTGGTTTTCCCCCTTTTAGATGATAGAGTTACAAATTTAATAACTACAAGTATTAACTTTACAAGTTAGGTCTAACTATATTGTTAAATACATTGAATTTGAAGCTAACAAAACTCAAATGATATTAATGTATGTTTAATTCACTAGACTTATTAAGCAATTTTCTTAGACTTGGTAATAACTAATACAAGAATTCTCAAACTCTAATGTTAATTATTGAATTATATTTATGTTATATGATTGTATTAAATAAATTTATGATATTGTGACAAAAATAAGAAGCCAAAACTTGGCGGGAAAGGTAATTTCTCTTATAAGAAAGCAAAATTAATGTGAAGATGGATTTCTTTGGGAAATTGAGGAAATACCATCTATGGAAGATTGGAAATTAAAGTTTGAACAAAACCCATTTTTGTTTTCTATGAAATACTATTAATTTTGATTGGATTCGGTTACTTGGGTTCCTCAAAATCAGAGCAAGTTCCTTTTTTTCTCCCCCACTGCAACCGATTCCTTTTGGAGGGACCCTTTTCTCTGGCTGAGCTATTTCTCCCTTTTTTTTTGAAGTTACATTCTGTGTGTAACCAACGCGGAGATGAATAAGAAAAGCCTACCGAACGGGGAAGAAATAGTAGTACACAGTTGCTTGCACGATCTCCAAAGCGATTCGAAACCGACTTTTTTGTTCTTCATTAAACAATTAATGGAATTCCCAAGACACGCTCGACTCTAAAAGACTGGACCCTTTTTTTTTTAATTCTTTCCTCCCATTGCTTCCATTTTCAGCGCCGTATTCAATTCATTCATTCGTTTCTTCCTCTTGGGTTTCCTTTTCTTTGCTTCCTGGTGATTTCAAGACAAGGGTTTTCGTTTTTCTTGCCTAATAACGAAAGACCATTTCATTCGATTCTAAGTTGTGCCTCTCTGACGCGGTTTTTTTTTATTCGGTAAGGAAATAATGGATCATTTTTTTTATTTATTTCTGAAATGGGGTTGTGATTTTTTTTTTCCCTGTTCGGTTTGCGAATCATCGATATGCGGTTTGTCTGAAAATATGCCCTTTGGGTGTTTGATTAATGGCCATCTCTTGTTTTCTTCCTGTTTTGTGACGTTGATTGCTATGATTATTGACCATTTTAATATGGGGTTCACATCCCTGGGTCGAGCGTCGAGTGCCTTAGTTTCCTTTCTGCCTTATGACCGAGATGGGGTTCATTTGATTTACAAGAAAAGGGGAATGTCATTGGACTTGATCTGGGTTGTGCTCTGTTTTTCAGTTTAAGATTAATGTATTGGAATTGGAAAGGATTGGTAATGTCTCCAATTATTATGGGTTGATTTTGTCAGCTTCTATCTTGTTTCTTCTCAAACTTTTGGGTTTGTCCAAGCATTAGCGATGTTTGTCCTGTGCGCGAGCTTGTCTGTTTCTAGCATTTCCTCTTCAATCTATGGCAGAATTCCAGGGACAAGACTACCTTTGTCTTCTTTCCTGTGATTTCATACTGACATTTGTATTTACGTCTTCCAATTATTTTGCTTCCTGTGTTGGATGTTTTACAAACGTGAAATGGCGTTAATTGTTCATTGTTCATGAAGCTTGTGGGGAATAAACTGATTCTTTTTCAGAAGGATCATTTTCATCTATGCCGATAATGGATTCGTTTTTTCCTTGGATGTAAATTGTTGCATTTAATTTTATATTTGTCGTGTTTTGCTGTCTTTCCATTTATGTTATTGATGTCTTAAAGGGTGATATAAATGCTGATTAATATAACGTCTCTGTTTTGTTTTCTAGCTTTTATTTTGTAAGAAACGCATGGGGTTAACCTTGATGAGAGAGTACTTATTGTATGAGTTCTTGTACTTATATATATGTCTCTTGGAGTTATTTTGAGCACTCAATTTCTATTTTTGAGCAAAAGTGTATCCTTTTTTATGATGGTAGTTGGTTGTCGTTGGAGACTTGTGTAGCCCTTTTTTTTTCTTTTTTCCTGCTTGATATATTTATTTGTTTCTCATATGATACCTCTAATTGTTGATGCTTACCAGTTTCGATATTGGTTTCTCGAGACTGAGATTCTTGGGGAAATTTTTTTGGACCACTGAAACCATCGTTGTGATTAGATCTTGTTTGGTTTCTACTATTCATCTTGCCTTCAAATTGATCCACGTCAAGAACTTTCTATTTAGCCTGTTAAGTTATTAGTGTGCTATTGTTTTTATTCAGGTGCTGTGTGAAATTCTGATGGCTGAGAAGGGTGATGTGCCGGTGACTCTCGAAATGATTGGTACTCCTGGTACTTATCCGAGAAGAAGCTCTATGGGATGTACAAGTTATTCAAATAGTGTAGAAAAGCTTGTGCCTAATTATCTAAGAGCATCTACTGGTTCCTGTCATGATTTTTGCAAATATGGAAGAAATCACGGTTTCGAAACTAAGTCAAGACTACCAGTGCGCAAAAATTTGGGGAGAAAATCACTCGATGGTGGAATTTCTGTCGATGGTATTGTACTTCCTGAGAGAAAGAACACAACTTCGACTTGGGCCAGTGCTGATTTTTCATCAACCTCCAGATTATCTGAAACCAAGTCAAGACTACCACTGCCCAAAAATGTGGCCAGAAAATCAATTGATGGTGGAAGATCGGTAGATAGTGTGATACCTCCTGAGAGAAAGAAAACAAGTTCGACTTGGTCATCAACTTCCAGGTTATCTGAAACCAAGTCAAGGCAATCAATGACCAAAAATGGGGCAAGAAAATCACTTGAGGGTGGAAGTTCAGTAGATTGTGTGGTATTTTCTGAGAGAAAGAACACAACTTCAACAACACGGGCCAAGTCTGAGCTTTCATCCACTTCCAGATTATATGAAGCTGATTCAACTACCTTCTCAAAGCCTAAATTGGCAGTAGAATCTCCTAACTTCCCGACTCCAGTGCAGAGAGAAATTCCAAATGAAAGGAAGAAGAAATTGCTGTCTAGTCCGAAGCAGAGAGAAGTTCTCAATGAGAGGAAGAAGAAATTGCTGTCTAGTCCGAAGCAGAGAGAAGTTCTCAATGAGAGGAGGAAGAAATTGTTGGTTGAGCCGAGAACTTTGCCTACTTCAAGATCAAGTATGAAAAATTCCCTAAAGAACTTGAAGCCTGAAGCATTCACAGCTACTAGAAGGCAAGACGATTCTGTGGTTCAAGTTTTTGCAAAAGCCAAAGGTAGAGAGTTACCTGAAAAGTCTGATAAAATTTTGAAACCAAGGTCTATCAAGGTAAAGCCATTGAGATCTGCAGGGTCTCTGGACAACTTGAGAAAGAAAAGCTATTCAAAAATGGGCAAATGTTTGGAGACATCAAAAGGAGCTGCAAAGAAAGTGGTGGCAGCGTCAACAGGTTCATATTCCTCGAACTCTATCCATGGAGCTGCAAACTTAACCGCAAGAAAGCATGTTGGTAACTTGAAAGGTGTCCCACTTAAAAATCGTAACATGATCAAAACCTCTGAACGTGGACAAGTCCAAAGTGAAGAGGTCCAAGAGAAAACCTTCCAGAGTGAAGAGGTCCAAGAGGAAACCTTCCAGACTGTAGAGGTCCAAGAGAAAACCTTCCAGAGTGAAGAGATCCAAGAGAAAACCTTGTATGTCATTAAGATAGAAAATGAGAAAATACCCCAGCAACCTGATCAAGATGAAACTAATGACAACATGGAAGCAGTGCCATCATTGCCACCTGAATCGCTCTCACCACCAATATCCCCAGCTCTTTTGGCAAATGTAGAAGATCAAGATGTATCTGAATACACAGAAAGTGAAGCAGAGAATGACTTTTACTATGAAGGAGATGAAATTGGAAGCAGTGAACCAGAAGATAATATAACTTCAAGTGAAGGTAGTGAAAATGGCAGATCTCGAAATCATGGGATTTTGCCATCTAAAGAAAAGGATCCTCGATCTACAAAACTAAGTTTCAGGAGGGGAAGAATTATTGACATCCATTCTGAGAGTAATAGTCCGAGAAGGCTTAAATTTAGGCGTGGAAGGCTGTTGGGGGAGAATCAAAAGGCTGGAGATGGCCTTAGGAAGAACTTCAAGAGAGGAAAAGAAGTTGACAGTGAAACCAATACCACAGCTCAAGAAACTGTTGTTTTGAGGCACCAAGATGTGCAAGGGAAAAAAGATTCGCAGGGCTTGTTCAACAATGTTATTGAAGAAACCGCAAGTAAACTCGTGGAAACTCAAAAGAGCAAGGTTAAGGCCTTGGTTGGTGCATTTGAAACTGTGATCTCCCTGCAAGATGGAAAACCTTCTCTCGAGTCTTGACATTGTCAATTATGACTGAGAATTTGAGCTTGACTTAAGTATCTAACTGATCTGCATAGAGTGGTAGGAAATAAAGCTCAGGTTGAAAAAGACTACATGAACTTGGCGAGCTGAGACTGCAGTAGCCATAGAAATAGATTGCTGTTTTTATTGATAGGAAGGTTCTGTACACAGTTAAATAGTGTTTGTTTTTGTTTATCTTTTTCTGGGTATCTTCTGCTCCTTAATAACCACTGGTTTATACTGAATTGGCATTATTGATTTGTGAGTTGCACATAAAATAAGGGTAGGCTCATGACTTCATGTATTTTTTATTGACAGTTATCTGCCAACTTTGGATCTTTTAATTGTAAGTCGTGACTTTCTTTGGTTGTGAAGGATTGGCACCTTTTTTTCATTCATTGTGTAGTTGCTTAATCCCCTATATTGGAAGGTTTCAGCATCTCAAGCAATCCTTGTTGTATAAGATTAAAAAGTAAAAATCCTTTGTACTTCCTCAAATCCATGGCCATGGAATCAACATCTAGATATATATTTGGTTTAATAAATGAATAGCACAAGGTTGAAAACCTCAATAATATTACCCTTCTTTTTTCTCAAGAAAGCGAGGTGAGATTGGTTGCTTCAAATTTTTGTGCTGATGATGTAAAGTAGTTATTTGTAACCCCAAGAATTGATTAAAAAAACCTTCCTATGATAAAATGAGGTTAACTTAAGCAAATTGTTGAAAGGGAAAATTTATGGTCAACTCAATTTGAAATTTGGAAGCTTACTAGATTGGAAAATATCTAAACATTGGAAGAGGTGTGAAGCAACATATTTCATAATTAAATACCAATTCAATTATAAGATTAGGACAAATTTGAAAACATTCAAATTTAATTTAAAATTGGAAAATTTCAAGACCTAAGATTTTATTTATTTATTTGAGACAGGGCTCGCCAAGTTAAGTGTGGTAAAAATGAATTTTTTGTAACCTCATCATATCATAATTTTTATTTTATTTTATATTTTTGTTCTAAAATGCAAATAACTTCAATACTTTTTGCTTAAAAGTTATAGGTTTTTCCTATTAGTTTTCATTCAAGCATACAAGAAAGAAAATCAAAGAAATATTATCATTCCTTGTTTGGGAAACGTATCCTGAAGTTGGGGTCTGGGCCCAAATGGTGATACAGTTTGAAGAAGAAGAAGAAAAAAGGTAAACACCTAACTGCAACTTCAAGTATATAAAGCTTTCACCACAAACATTTGAGATAGCAGAAGAGTTACACAAAATCAATCTAAACAACAAATGAAGCTAACAATGGATGTTGAAAAGGCAACAACCTTTCATAATAGATCACCAGACATTCATTCAACTGCCATGAATCTGATCTAACAACTGGCTTGTGTCGATAAATATCCCATCGTCTTCGCCATCTTTGCTACCTCTGTCTGTTTCTTTTTACTTTTTTCTTTTACTTTTTACTACTGTGAAAACAATAACACGAGCTCCAGAAAAAGCTTCTTCAACTGATTCCAAGCTGTTATTGGCATCAGAACTTTTAAAAGGAAAATTTTGCTATCTTTATGCACTCAAAAATGGCGTCGAGAACTTCCACAAGTTCCGTTTATAGTATAACACAAACACACTTGTTTTGTGTTGCTTGTTCTCCAGCTTTCTTTTCTGCTCAGCCAAAGAAGATAAACTTTCCATCAGTAATCCCATTCGAACCTCAATGTTTCAATAGCCTTGCCTTCAATATGTAGTAACAGCCACAACAGTTTTTTACGGACATGTTTGGGACTGATTCTACTAAAATTGTTGAAATCACTTACGTCATATTAATCACTTCCAAAATATATCTTTAATCATTCAAAATTCATTTAATATTTAATTTCACACTTTTAAATGCAATTTTAATATCATCAAAATCAGTTTTGAATAATAAAAAGTATATTTCAAAATGATTTTAACCATTTTAGAATCTCTCTCAAACATGTCCTTCAATATTAAAGAATAATTGTCTTTATGATATGCTTCTTCCTATCATATTTTCCACATCCTTTGAGCAAAATAAGAATAATTGAATATGCATATACACATAACAACGCAAAGACAGCTAGACACATCTATTATAAAACCTTTGAAAGATAAAAGCCATTCAGCTGAACTCCAAAAGTTCTGAATAGTTTTATGTTCTAGAAGACAACTCTAATGAACAGTCCAAATAGCAGATTCATCCAAATAATTTTTTATCCCTATGATTCAAAGAAAGTTAAAATTTAGTCCTAGTGATTTGAAAAGTTAGAATTTAGTCTTCATGATTTGACAAAACGTCGTAAGTAGGCTATACGGTTGGATTTATGAAGGGTTTATCAAATCATAGGGGCAAAGTTTTAAATTACTACAAACCAAAGGGACCAAATTTGCAATTTAACCTTAAATCATTGTCAAACAATTGAAGTGGAACAAAAGGAAACTTCAAAATACAGCAAAAGATAATTCCAGACAAATCCAAGTAAGATGTCAAAAAAGCAACATTCATTCTATCTTAAGTCATTGATAATTTAAACTTTTATAGGACAGATTATACCTTTCTCCAAAGTTGGTGGTTGGATAACGACATGCATGGTTGTCACACTGCCAGGAATGTCATATAATGGGCTTCTGCAATCATTAAGTGTTCTGTTATTCTCTAAGATTTTTCCTGCACTTATTAACTTCACATCCTTAACTGTTCTTGGACCATTCTCCTTTTCTGCTCAAACAAATAACTGTGATTACTCGTACCTCAGGAAAACCAATAATAATTGTGATCACTCGTCCTACATTTACAATAGGATCGTAAAAAAAAAAAAAAATGAAGAAGAAGAAACATTTAAAATCTAGCCAGTGTTAGTGCAGAAAACATATCCTCCTTATTGCATTAGCTAATATCGAAATTCTCATTAATCTATGGTGACAGTGTTGGGAGGACAATGGATATGACACTAAATCGTATTGATAAATGCTTCTGTATAGTGATATTCGAAGATTTACCGTCTCAGGGAAAAACATAATGAGTCTATACTATATATAAGTTAATCAGAATCACAGATTCAAGCTATAGTGAACAAGACACCAAGTCGTCCAGGTTCCGAGAGCATTGTCAAAGGAATGTGATGAATACAAGAGGTTGAAAAGTAATCAAATGAATGAACACATCGGTAAGGGTAAAAGGCCTAGGAGAGGCCTCCTGATCAAGTTCAAACCCAAGAGTTTATCACTGCACATAATTTGGGAAAATGAATGGTTTCAGAAATATATTGCAAGTTGAGACAAAATAAAAAAGGAAAGAAAGGAGAAGATCCAAAGTAAATGGGAAACAAATAGCATTCTTCTATTAAGAATGTGATCAGGTGACAAAAAATCCAACATTCTCTAATGGAATCTCTTTCAAAGAGGCATAAAATCTAATCAATAAGTTCAAGATGCTTATAGAAGATCCAACATAAAACAGATATCGTGGATTTTTATGCACCAGTACGGATTGTTAAATGTTTACCCCGATCAGGGTGTAGTGTCTCTTCGGAAATGGCAACAATAAGAACGAAGAAAATGCAAAGTTCTACATCAGATCAGAGCTTTACTCGTGTTGTGTTTCGTCTAAAGATTTTCTCTGATTTTGAGTAAATGACGAAACAGACGCCAATATGCTGAAAATGTTTAAACTTAAATAATTCAATTACAAACAAAGCTACAAGATCAGCATAGGATAGGATTTCAAGTAAAATCAACAACCCCAAAAGCCAAAACTAAGAGAAAAGAGTTCAAATTTCACACACCTCTTGGCCATTGTGCAAGAATGCTTTCTTTCAAGTTTGCTATGCTTGTGGCAGCAGGGAAAGTTTTGGGGCCAATATCAGATCCATCGTTCAGTCGAAACTTGATCTCCAATTGATCTCCCACTCCAGCCATATTGACTTGTGTCTTCAATCAATCACAAACAAATTGGATTTCCCAAGAAAAGAAGTCAAAAGAATCCCACCCGAGTACTCGAATGCGGTTAATTAGCAGAATTTTTTTTCCTCAGATTCTCACAAGGGAGATTCTGCAAAAAAGAGAGAAACCCAGAAAACAAAAGTCGATTTCAATCATAAAAGAAGATGCAACAATCAGAAGTATGAAGGCAGCTGCATATCGAAAAACAAAACAAACTTTAGATTTCAATCTTATATCTAGAAGGAAAAGAAAAATAGCGACAAAAGCAATCAATCAGTTGCGTCTTCCAAAAGACTAGATATATTCCAACAAACAAATTCACTCAAAGAATTCCTCTCTATTTCTAAAACACAACAAGCAAGAAAAGAAAAAGAATTACGAACACTGTTAAAGCTAAAGAGCAACGACTCAGGCTCGGCTAAAACACTTCCTGATTTCAAGATATGGGTAGTTTCAGAATCGCAAATAGAAATCGATCCTCAAAACTAAAATAAAAATCAAAAGAAAAGAAAACACCCCATAGAAATTGATTAACCTTAACCGCTATGAACTCGGCTGAAAAATTGATCTGGGTACTTGTCTTTTTTTTCACAAACCTTGATTCAGAGGTTGAAAGTGAAGAAAAAACAAAAGCTCTATGAATAACAATAATACAAAAACCAGTTGAAGAGATCAAAGAAGAACTCAGAGACGAGGCTCCTCCGGAGTTTTCAAAGTCTTCTAAATCTGGGGTCAATGACTCCATTTCTTAAAAGTTGATTTCTTGATATTCCCAAAAATTAAAATCGATTACCCAATCGTAATATTTACGCGTATTTTAAACAGCTCCGAGGAAGTAGAAAACGCCACAATTCAAACTTTCTAACAAAAATACACATTACCCATTACCTAAAAACATTGCAAGATTTTTACTTTACTTCTAAATTTTATTAATTTTCCCCCATAAATTCACCTCAAAGCTCAAAAACACAAACCCAAATCAAATCATCCATGTGGGTAATAGAAAAGAAGAAAAAGTTTAGAGATGAATTAAAGTGGAGGGTACCAAAATCATTCAAGAATAGACGTGGCATATAGGTAATGGATTGATTAACAAGAACGATTCCAATAAAATCATGAATAAAACTATGTAATATTTTTCTAACGTTGTTAGATGCTTCGCTTAGTTTGCTTTGGCCATTAATAATTTAGGAGCCCTTTTAGATTCCTCCGTTAGGCCTTGGAAGAATCAATCAATTGGTTATTTAATGTGAGATTAAGTGCAATTAATCCATCAATTCCATCATTTTAATTACAAGAAGATAATGTTAAAGAAAAGAAAAATGCCAAGAGGGTCCAAATCAATCTCAATGTGGCCAATTTCTCTTCAATCAGTTTTGTGGAAGAGAATTTTATTTGAATTTTCTTTTCCTTTTTCATCTAATATCATTTTTTTTTCTTTGAGGCAAGTATTTATTTGCCAACTTTGAGTGTTGTATTCGAGTGTTGTATTGATTTGAATCTCTCAAATTCTATAATGAATCAGTGTATAACAAAAACTTTTTCAAATGTCGTTTTCATAAAATAGACGATATTAAATAGATGCATGGATAATTCTTGAAGGAAAATTCACCTAAGTATCTATATTGGTCAATTCATAAAAGTTTATTTTACGTAAGACTTTACGATAAATTGATACATTTACGAAAGTTCTATGGTTTGAAATGATACAATTATTAATACAAAGTCTAAATTTACACCCCTCTTAAAAGTTCAAAAACATAAACCAATATTTTCTTACTTAGTGAAAGTAGATCTCTCGTGTGTCTAGTCAAACCATGTTTGCTTTAGTTATTACCCAACGTATAGTAATTCTTATTGAAGACTCACTTTCTTGCACTATGCTCCGTGTCTCAATCCACTAATTCTGATAAATTAATTAGTGAAAATTTACTCATCTTTCAATAGATAACAAGGGCTCTAAACTACATTATTAAGTCTTGAATTTGAAGTATGAGGAATTTAAAACGGAAAAAGTGAACATTTTAAGTGGCATAAAAGCTTGGTGGGTTTCTTGTCATCACCAACTTAGCAAGTTCTATGATAAGCATCTTTATTATGTGCATCGTTCAATCTTATCTTGTAGTGCTGTGTTTGAAGCATCTAAAAACTAATGGAGATTCGAATAACTCTGTTTACAGCTTTAAAGAATAAAAATATTACCCAACCCAGTTAAGAGAATCCACCTTAATTTTGACATTTAGACCTTCATTACGTTAGGTACCCAAAAAAAATGCTATCTTGTAGTTTCCCTTTTTCAAATGATGATAATGGTAGATGTGACAGAATAGAAAGAATTTTCTTCACATTGTTAAAAATATATCTAGTACAGAACGAATCTAAATAAAACAGAACCCATCTATGAAGAATTCTCCAATCCAATGAACCAATAGCCGTCAGGCCTTGTCCTCAAAGTCATCATATATTATCAAATACAAAATAGAAAACGTGGTACTATGAAATATAAAAGGATGAAGGGCAGACAATTATTGTTTGGTGACCAACCATATGGAGAAGCACTCACCGATGGACCTGTCCTAGCCTTGCTCGTGCCTCTGTAGATAACAGCTATGTGATGGGATGTTCGGTATTGTATGCATTCTGCTATATTCCAAAATATACTCATGAGAACCAAGGCGGTATCCTCAGCAACTAAGACCAAATGAATTGCTACATTACGAGTTGATGAGAGAATCCCATGCTTATGCAAACATAATGGTCTCAGTCGGGACACAGGCCATACAGCAATATAACTCGATCTAAAACATTGCGTAATGTGGCTCACCGTGTCATGTATGTAAAACTCCAAATTTCTTTAGCCGAGTAGTAATAGTTCCAGAGTAACATAGTTTGCTTTGTTATGGCGTTGTCTCTCTACCTTTTACCTCCTATAGTTCGTGAATTATGACTCTAGAATGTGGCAATTCCTGATGAAATCATTAGAATAGTTGACATACTTGGTCCAAAATGGCCGGAGATGCTCAAAGCCAATCTGTAGCCATGGTTTAGATTGGCCATTGTAGTGAATAACTGCAGCTTTCTTCACATTCTCAATGTTTGTTTTGTTTTGATATCCCAAACCAAGCATGTGCCATGAGGGGTCAATTGGATGAATGTGACCTCTAAATGCAATTAAAGCAGGCGGTAGTGTACCCAGCCTCCACAATGTCAGCGTTGACTTAAGATTCTGCCACATACAAAAGAAGCCATTGATCCAAGATCATCACAGAATTGCGTCTTTAATCTTTAGTGAATAGAGACAATCAATCATGCAATCACCAAACAGAATGAATAGAATGCCATATGGTAAATGGGATTGCCTACAATAAGCAAACTCAAGAAATTAAATTAATCCTAAACTAATGGATTTGCAGCATACCTCTCTCAGCCACCAGTGGTAGGTTTCTGTTATATTCGACTCTCTCCAGGCACGAAGATCAAATATGTTCATGCCGTATGCCCATGCACATTCATTAGGATCTAAATGTGTTGCTACAAGGGGGTGGGAAAAATTGAAGTAGATCTTGAATCGCTTTGACATAACCCACTCATCATCACCTTTACAAGTTTCAACAGCTCCATTAACCTTTCCATCGAGGTCAACGTCCCAAAGTGGAGACAGATCACGTTGAATTACAACATCATCATCTAAAAAGACCACCTTGTCCAATTTGGGGAAGAGCTGTACATCATATGAAGAACGATAATTTTCAAAATCTCAAGTGCAGTGACAATGAAATAGGAACAATTCAGGAGCAGAAAAAGACTACCAAATTGTACAAGTTCATATTTAAATCCAAAATGTCGAAAGAACAGAGTAATAACTTACTAGATATTCATGTAAAATAATGTTTATTATCCATAATATTCTTCAAAGGGCTTGGGTTAGCCATGCTATTTAGACAATATTTCCAAGTAGACTTGATCTAAGAATATGAAACCTATAGAATTGTCCCAGCAAGAAAATGGTCCCGCTAATATGCCCCTTATTGAAAGTTCAAGGAAACCATTTCTTGATATTTGTTACAAATACATCTTTGAGGTTTTTGATAATCATTAATCAGAGTCATGGATAGTGATAACTTATAATTTCATTTCACATATAAAATTGTCTGCTCAAAACCAAAACTGGTGAGTGGTGGTAATGATGCCATTTATAACTTGTTTCTATGAGTTGTATATTTCAAAACTAGACCACCAGAGAGAGGGAAAAAAAGGGACTCCCCTACAGCATTGAGATTACCTGAGGTATGTACATGCGGAGATGGTTAAGTAAGGATATGTATTTGGGACTTCGAACCAGCAATTTTGAGGCAAACGCTCGAGGAGTTGTATTGGTGTGGTTGGTCCCTACAATATGATTTCCATGGTAGTAATTTCTGATTCCTTCCTGGTTTTCAACAGCCTCAAGCACTGGAACATTGTCCCTTGTTAAGTAGTCGAAATGGTGAGTGCCCTTAACTTCGACAGTAGCTGGGTAGACTGGATTTAAAGCAAACCATGAGTGCATCCCTGCATAAGTCTTCTTGTCGGTAATGACATGGAAAACTATCTTTTCAGGACTGAGAGATGATTGGACAGCAGAATTGACAACAACTGAAGCTGCCAAAATGTTGTCAGTTGACAAAATAAAGTGTTGGTATGTATTATCAGAGAGCAATGGCAGTAACTCTGGAGGAGGCAGTTGGTTGCGTGCATGAACATTTGATGAGTATTCGTCAGTTAACCGCAGAGATAAACAATGAATTCCTTTAGGAATGGAACTAGCTGCGAAGTGTTTGTTCATGAGCTCTGCATATTTGGACTCCCTTATCTCCTTTTCAAATCTCTCCATCTGCGAAAATAAATAAATAAATAAATAAATAAAAAAAGATCCCGCTGACCAAAGTACAAAACTTTTTATGAAGGGCAAAATTTTCAAAAATGAAATAAATACATACAAAATCGACTTGTCTGGTTTATGTTCTAACCTCCATGAAATTTCATTATCCCTCTTTCTTTCTTTCTTTCTTTCTTTCTTTCTTTCTTTCTTCTTCATTTTCTTTATAAAAAACAAAGAAAACTATCCATGAAATTCCATTATCGTTCTCTCTCTCAATTACTGACAGACACTGGGGAGCCTTAACATAACTACCGGCTAAAGATACACCAAATCTTACTCCCCATTTCTGTATAATTTGCTTTTCTAATACAAAGTTCCAAATCCTATCAAAGTATTCTCTTTGAGATCGTGTATAAATAGAAGTTTATCTTTTCTTTTTGGATGAAGATATATAAATAGATTATCAATCTCGCAGAAGGCTCCATCTTGGGAACACAAGTGGATTCCATCCCAAGAAAGTTGTTGAGTGATATGTACTGGAACTAATCTCTTCGAATTATGGATGAGTTGAAGATAAAGCTTTCAAAATGCTCCACTGCCAAGTTATACTTAATAAGAGCTTTTCAGAAGAAAAAAAAACAATAAACAAAGGTCCGTACAAAAAGATAAACTCGATAGCATATGTATTGGGTACTTTCAGGGTGAGTAACCATCAATTTATTTTGAAATTCCTTTTGGATGAGGTCTAAACACATTCAGTTTCTACAAGATATTTAACAATATTTATTCTCTACAAGATTTATTCTCAATATTCTACAAGGTCTAAACACATAATTAGTTATTCAACAATATTTATTCTCTACAAGATTCTTGGATTTTCCCTTCAGAAGAAATTCTTTGTTCCTATAGAGTCAGCTCAGAACATTACACTCTCTTCTCTAACGGCAGACAAGGTTGGTAAATTAATCTGATCATTTCTTTTCATGATGTCCACTTATTTCATAACTTGAAGGTTTCCTTTCCTTCATTTGGTCCCTGATCACTTTGTGGTCTACAAAATTTCTTGTAGTCATTAACAGTCCCCCTATCGAAAGAAATCCACAGATAACAGTTTAATTTGGAGCACCCTACCAACTCCAAGAAATCTGTTAAACAACCATTGTTACTTTCTAACTCAATATTCGAAAGAAGGTTTTCAACTTCCTTCTATCGTTTTCCTTCTTTTCCCTAAGGCCCAGTCTAAGTTGAGGAATTCCATAAATGAATGCTTTCACATTTTCTTACAAAGGATATAAAGACCTAAGAACACCCAAGATTTGGCATCCTCTAGCTAAAAAAGATCATAGAGAAAATATCGATCATGTCTTCATGATCATTTATTTTTAAAAGTGACAACCTGCCTGACCCTACAACATTTTAGTGTCAAGGAAACTTGTAGAAAATTAATTCCTAGGTAGGTGACTACCATGGATTGAACACTTGACCATAGCCATTTATTGAGACTATGCCTCCTTTTTTCCATTATGTCAATCCATGATGGTTGCATGTATTCATGCTCACATACACAACAATGAACAATGAGGTTTCAACTTTCAAGAAGGGCATGTTCGTTGAAAAGTTAACATACTGTTGCATATCACAAACAGAACTACTTATTAATGTATAGCTTACAGTAAAGAATTTTTGTTTCCCATACATGTATTAGATAAAGAAGTGAGGATGCCGATATTTCCTGGGTTACTCAAATGCATACTTATTGATAGACTATAAGCCATAATCAACTTTTATGAAATGAGACTATCGCAAACAAAAACTCCAGACTTTGGCAGGTTTGAGTGAATTTAGTCCAATCATTCCATTACACTTTTCACCTCATGAGGTTTGGCAGGGCATAAAAATATGAATAAACTTGGGCCCCTGTTGACTTTTTTATCTTTACCATACAGTGAAAATTGAAATAAATTATAAACTTCACATACCATGGCCTTTAGGATGAAAGCAAATGTTTTTGCATCATGACGGTTGTCTTTCATCTCTGAAACTAACTGACTAAAGGAATCTGGCAGCTTTAGACCATCTGGTATTTCCTCAGTGCTAACTTGGTTGAATACCTTGTAAAATTCACTCATCAACCTCTGCTGCATACGATTGCCAATTACAACAATAAAGCTTTGTTTCCAACAAAAGCAGAATTTGAAACAGTCCAAAAATTAAATGCTATAAAACAAAAAGGCCATGAAAAGCAAAATAA
This sequence comes from Cucumis hystrix, assembly GCA_025688845.1. NCBI lineage: Eukaryota > Viridiplantae > Streptophyta > Magnoliopsida > Cucurbitales > Cucurbitaceae > Cucumis > Cucumis hystrix. The sequence continues at coordinate 1,760,813 of CM046891.1, read as the reverse complement.
AAAAAGTCCCGTCATCACCTTTGAAGCATCAACCCTACCAAGAAGGCGAGGTCCCCATGTCCTGCCAAAACAATCTAGCAACAAAAAAGAAGGGAACTAAGGACACAGATTACTATAATTAATAGAAATGAATGATGAAATGCCAATTACAAACTTTAAAATTTTGTTCAAAATGGTCACGGTTTCTATTCCCCAAAATGTCATTTCCTGTTTTAATTAAAAGCCTCTTTATATATATATACGTCTCATATTTTTAGAATAAGGAGATTATGTAGCTTATATGAATACAACCCCTTGTTCTCAAATGAGATTAAGGATTAATTCAAAAAGTTGCTTAAGTTTGTATAATGTTTAAGGTATTTTTTTGCATTTTGTTCTCAACTGTCTTCTCCTTGCTCTTTGTGTTTGCAGTTTGCGCCTGCACTAGCTCAGACAAGACAGACCAAATTTTCTTATTTTGGTAGCTAATCATCAGAATCTAAGGGTCATTTGCATCACTGAGAGACCTCATGGAAATAAGTAATGCAGATTAATGTACACAAGAGAACTTAGCCTCAATATAGCCTAGATAAGAATTTGACCCCAAAATATACAAAATACAAAACAAAACTTTATAAAAAAATAAATTGGATTCGTGATCCACGGTCATCTCGAATAAAATAAAACAAAAAAAAAATCAATCAGCTTCTCCAGTGGACTCTGAAATGACCAACATCATGACATAAAACTTTCATAATTGCACACCCAAAAAGCAGATAAGATCCATCACAGTCAAGTTAAAAAGACATCACTAACACATAAACTAACACCAGAGAAACAAATTTGTAAATAGAAACAGTAATAAGTTCATTGACAGTACCCAGAGAGGAGCAGTCATTGACACCTTCAAGCGTAACGACAGCAGTGAGAATGAAGACGAATGGCAACAAGAAAGCGAGTACGAGAATGGTGTGAAAAAGGGTTCGATAAGAAATGTGACGAGCTGCAACTTTGATCTTCATAAAGTCAATAAACCCATTACTACTCGAGACCGTGATGCTTCTCATGCTAGGCGAAAAATGAAGCCGCATCGTCTTCTCCGCACCTTCTTCTTCAGGTCGCCACTTTTACCTGAAATAATCACTACCCAAATAGCGCCATCGAATCTCCTCCCTCGTGGAACCACCTCCAGCAGTTTTAAACTACTGCCCATCAATCGATCGACCGACAACCCATTACGCAAAAACCCACATTCAGACCCAAATTTGTTCTTCTGGGATTGCTTCAAATTGATTTTATTTTCTTCTGTTTGCGGGTTGTTGTTCTTAAATACCGCAATGAGCAAGAACGAAGAGGTTCCAATTGGGTTTAGGCTAGAATTGGTGAATAATTCTCACCCAATGATCGAAAATGTTGAAGAAAATTGTGAGGTTTTCAAATCCCATCACTCTAGAAGAGCATTTTGTGGGGGAATCATCATCAGTTCGATCTAAAACAATTCATGTTGTGGGGAATGAATGAATGAATGAGATAAAGTAAGGATCTGAAATAAGAGAGCTAGGTTTGGTGTAATGCAATTAAAGGAACAATTTTTCTGGTAAGCGGAGATTTTCATTTATGTATTATTTTTGTAATATTATAAGTTCGATTGATTTATTTCTTCGAATTATTTTAGTTGTAATATTGTTATCTCTATTCTTTACGTTTTCTTTTTTTATATTTATAATTTCTAATTCGATTAAGTGAAATTGAGTTAACATAATTTCTTTTGTTTTTTTTAATTACATTAAATATTTTTTATTTATAGAATTAATTCATATTTAGTTTTTGCAATTTTTTAGTTAAATAATATTTAAGGACTATTTTCAAATATAGCAAAAAATTTAAAAATATTTATAAATATGTTATATTTGTAAATAATTTTAAAATTTTGACATTTAAAACAATTTTCCAGAAATTGAATAGAGAAGTTAGAAATTGATGACAAAGAATTGGTTAGTCTTATTAGGTAAAATCCATGCTAAATAGAGAAATAATGTTTTTTCTGTAAATCACTAATTAGTTTATAATTTATCTTTAATTGGTTTGGTAGAATTTATTTAGGAGAATTTTATCGGACCATAAAAACCATTTATGAGAATTTATCACAGCAAAAATATTGAATTTCACCCTTTAAAACATATGAGGACTAATTTCTAACTTTTTTTTTTCTTTTTCAAACTTTAACTTCTTCCTTTCAAGTGACATGACTTCTTACATTGATGTTAGAGGTTTAATCTCACACTTAACGACATGAAAAGAAATAAAGAAATTAGCCGTACTCCACTTATATGTATAAAAATATATAATACTTCAATCCTAAGAATCCAAGGGAGACAGAACTTTAAAGCCTCAACTTTTTAAGGATCTCTTTCTTTGTTTAAAATAGTTAAGGCTACTCAATAAACAAGATAGATTGGCCCTTTCCAAAAGAAAAAATGTTTGATCCAGGACTAAGAGACCTAAGTTTCACATTTTAACCTTTCAACCTTTGACAACAAAAAATTCTAATACTACAAAACATCATAGTTTCATTGTCCACACACATATATTATGTAAGTGTATATATTTATATTTCCAGATCTTAGTGGTGGCTCTTTTAACACAAATTGGGAACGGAGATGGAGGTTGGGGTGTACATTTGAACCATGAACCTCTTCGTCGTTGCAAAGAAATGACAAACCAAAAGATGAAACAAATAGAAAGTGAGGCTTCATTTACACAACAACACTGGCAAGTTAGTGGTCTAAGAGGGTATTCTTCTTACAAGAAACCAAATAAGCCTCTTGTATTTGATATCAAAACAAGACAGATAATCAGAAACCAGATGATCATACCACAACCAATAAAGATTTTGAAATCTAGAAAACAAAAAGGTTAACAAATTGGTTAAGGTTTTACATACTCATCCCAAAATTTTCAGAGACTTTCTGTTCTTCATCAAATCAGCTTTATTCGCCATCTTCAAAGGTAAAGGAGCAGTGAATGCAGAAACGCCATTGTTACCAGTCATCATCTTCCTTCTATGGTTTCTTTCTTCATCACTGACCTCTGGAGATTCGCCATCTACTTCTTCATCTCCATGTCCTTCTTCATCATCCTCAGCTTCCTCAGAAAATTCCTTAATCTCCATTGCTTCGTTGCAAGTATCCTCCACAAGTTCATCACCTGAATCTCTTTCATCCATAACACCATAATCTTCGCGTGGATTCTTGCTACCTAAAACTCTAGATAAGTCTCCATTCTCAGCAAATCTAACACTTTTCTTCATTCGAGGTTGAAGAATTTGATGGTTTTTCACAAGGTTTCGATTTCGAGTTTGATTCTTCTCTTTGATAGTGATCCTAGGGCACTCCTCCAACTCTTCCTCCTCTTCTTTCACATTATTCTCAAGAATTCTTGAACGCTCACAAATCTTTTCAACTCTGTTCTTTAATTTCTCAATAGTTTCCTTATGATTCTCATAGCATTTATGCTTAGGATTAGAAGGAACCCTAAATTTACTAACATTTTGACCTAACCTCAGATTTGGAAGCCCGTTTCTCTTCTTCATAGCAAAATTATCAATTCGCTCCAAGAACTGAACCAAGTCTCTGATAAGGTTCTTCTTGCTGTCTTTGACCATTGGATCACTACCCTGTGAAGATCATTGAAAAAAATCAAATACAATAAAAGCAAAACAATAAAAAGCACCCACCAAACATAAATTACCTGAATGGAATCGAGATGGAGAAGAAAATCCATTATTTCGAGAGAAATGGCGTTACGATCGAAGTACAATCCATTGGAAAACGACGATTGTAGAGACTCATATCTAGACTTGATGATGGCGAGATCTTTAAGCTCACTGAAAGCTCGGGATCTACGAACAAGGAAAGCTCGAAAATGGGTTTGGATTGTACTGGCAGCAACATGGCGGAGAGATTGGGAAGGAAGATGAGAAGCAAAAACACGAGGGAAGGAGGATTCAAGAGCTTCGATGCGGGAGAGAAGAGAAGAGACAGTAGAATGGTGAAGGACATGAGGAATTTCTTGTTTCTTCTGATTTTGGGAACCGAGAAACTGATAATGTGATTGAAACGACTTTTGGGAACGGAGAGTTGGGTATTGGTGAAATTGGGCGGATTGAAGGATTTGAGAAGCAAGAGCTTGAAGAAGAGGGTCGGACGGAGACACCGGGAGGTGAGGAGAGGGGTGGTGAGTTTGGAAACAGGTAGTGGTGAAATCCCCGCCAACGCCACCACCGCAGCAACAGGCAAAGGGAAGATGGGTTTGGTGGAAATGGGGTTGATGGGGATGGTGATGAGAGGCCATTGGAGGCTTGAAGATTGAATCTTGAAGCTTAATCGCTGAATAGGTTTGGAGATTCTTCGAGGGTTTGGAGAAAATGGTGGTTTTGGAAGTGAAGAACAGGAAAAGGGAGCTACCACGATCGATGTGTCAAAAAGGGGCTTCGATTTTGGCGAACTTTTTGTTTTTCTTTTTCTCAAGGCAACAAAATAAATCCAATTAGAATATTTGAATCTCCAATCTTTATATAATTTAAGTTAAAAATGATAAAGTTTTAGAATGAATATTCGATAATGAAATTTTATAATCTTTTTATATAATTATATAAAAATGATAAAGTTGAGGAATTCAGTTCCTGAGTCTATACTAAATTTATGATAAAAGTTAAATTCAACTGACATCTACGTATGCTAATTATTATCAGATTTATAATTGAAATTTCATGCTAGTTGCAATTACATGATTTGGATAGTCCATTTATCTATTATTTATAGTTGTTTTAGTACAACAATTTTGTTGCTTCTAATATTTTATTATTTGGATAGTTCATTTGTCTATCATATATACAAGAAAGAGACCATTTTTAATCTTTATATCATTTTCCAAACTTTATGAGAAATAATACATTTTACTTATCATTAAACTATACTCCCGTTGTTTTTTTTAATAGCGTGGCATAAACATTTTAAACAAATAAACAATAAATTTAAATACTTTTTTTTTCTAAACAAGTAGTAACTCAAAATAATGGAACATGTTCTTTCCAAAACACCTCAAACTAAAGTCTTCTTTGCAAATAGCAATCACAAAATGTATTTTACAAACAAAAAATGCGAAAGGACACAATAAACAAAAAAAAAAAAAAAAGAATCATTAACAAAAGTTTGAAGTACAAAAAAGATAAAATATTTGTTCATTCAAAGTATTATTCATTAGAGAATGTACTAAAAATGTTGTGCCACTAAAAGATATGAGTAAATGAGATGTCTCCAAAATCATGGTCCTAAGTATTCATGTCTTTACTCAAACAGAACACCTGAATGAAGTCGACAGTAGTCATGTCATTCAAGAGACTAACTAGTCATATTCTACAATAGCTTTATCAAAATGAGACATTGGGATAATTACAAGTCTCTCGTTTGGATCATAACTTCACTATACTTAATCATGAACACTACAATCTTTGAAACATTCTTTTGGATTTGATCTTTAGTACTTCTTAATACTTGATTTTCTCTCATATTTTCTAAAAACACACTTACTAGATATTTACACCAAAGTGGGTACTTTGAAATAACAGAATGTAACTATAAATCATGAGTTTGGCTTCTAAACCCTAAGTTCCATAGCTTTTATATGACATTCCCCATAACAATTTATCATCTAGTCTATTTAATCTCTATGTTTTAGAAAGTTTAAAATAAAATTTTAACTTCCATTTTATATAAGCTTTCAAATACATCAAATGGGGTGGAGAGATTCAAACTATCAACTTCAATGAAAGTAGTTTATGTCAATTTCAATCAAGTATGCTTACTTATTACTGTCATTAACTTATTATTTTTTTAGTTTAACATGGAATGGAGGCTTCGAACCTTTTAATCTAGTTAAACTACAATGATTTTTTAAATTAAAATGTCTAAATCAACCAATCATGTAACTTATAAACAATTAACATGACATGCAAAATTAATCGAAAGTGAGTTTAGCTCAATTGTAGTTGACATGATATGTCATTCTAGAGCCCTACAATTGTTGCTCTAAAAAATGTTAGGTTGAAGACCATATTCAGTATGAGTTTAAACTTTTCAAAAGTTTTGAGACTAAATTTATAGTTCTATCGAGATGAACAAGCAAAAGAGACTTTTGTAATAGCAAAACTCATCATTGGGCCATTGTCACAACGGTTGTTAAGAGAGTAAGTTAAATCCATCAAAACCAAAGCTCCACTGGAGTTAATCCAACGGTCATCAAACTGAACACATTTTCAAATTTTAATCTAACAGCCCACAAATACTAGCCGTTACACAGAGCGTTTTCTTCTCAACGTTCCATTTTTCCCCATCTTCGTTTCGAATATATCCTTTCCATTCAAATCTCTTTCGTTTCTGAAGAATCGACCCCCCCTCCCCATCCCCTTCACCGGCGGCGAAAATTTCTACCCATTTTCTGATCTGTATTCTAGTCTCCGGCAAATGGGTTCAATCGGCAAGAACGGTGGAACAGTGACCCCTGTGAAAGAATCAACGGGATCTAGATCGAAGATGATTCAAGAAGTTTCGAGGCATTCCGAGAATATGAATCCAAATGTTAATGATACGATTAGCCCAGTTCTGAAGCTTTCGAAATCTTCTCCTTTGATAAAATCTGCAAAGACGGCTCAGAAATCGGCTGCGAGAAACCCTAGTGTGGTTTTGAACTCACCGAAGTACAAGATCCGGGAGAGGAAGTTTGTGGTGGCAAAGAAGAATCAAAAGAAGGAGAAATCTGGGAAGTCTAAGACTGATTGTAAGTGTGATGTTAGAAATGGGAGTGATTCGAAGAAGTGTTTGTGTTTGGCTTACGAGACTCTGAGAGCTTCTCAGGAGGAGTTTTTCAAGAATCAGAATGGTGGGATTGGGGAAATTAGGGCTGAGATTGAACTTGAAGAAGAAATGGAGAGGAAATTGATGATTCAAGACCTTCAAAATGAAGACGGGGTTGAAACAGAGAATCATGATGTTAATGGAGAGAGCGAATCTCCTGAACAAGTAAGTAGTTTGATAATCAAGAGGCGAAGAGAAAGGTTGTTGGAGACAGCAAGGAATAGTGTTCCAGAAACAGGATCTGGAAAAGTAAAGCATTTGGTTCTGGCGTTTGAGAAACTAAGAACTATACAGGTTGCAAAGGAGGAGACTGATGAGAATGAGGAGAAGCAATTAGAAAACCAAGATAAGCCCATTGAAGAGAAGAGCAAGGTGATGAAGTGGGCACTGCCAGGATTACCTCCTCCAAAGGTTATCGAATCATCTTCTTCGTTTTGTCCGTCTGAGCTTTTTCTGACATCGGAAAATCTCGGTTTGGATTCTCGAGCTTCGGTTTCTTCTTCTTGGGACGGCTCCCGTGGAAGGTCGGTACCCTAGTTACTTTTTCCGCATTAGTGTATATTTGAAGAACATGAATCCATTGTGTTATTATTGTCTAACTTTTGTTTTCTTTCAAACTTCAGCATTTCAAGCAGGAATGGGGGTAGAAGAAGCAGAAGAAATGTAAGTGATGACTTTTTTGTGAAGATCATTGCTAATGAAATGTTGAATGAACTGATCGATAATTGTAATGATTGTTGTGAATTTCAGAGCGCTGAATCTGCAGGCACAATTGGTGGAAGTAGATGGAAGAAAAAGCAGCTGAAAGTTACTAGGCAGAAGCCATTTAAGCTTAGAACAGAGGTAAAGAAAATGGGAATTATTGGAATGCATTAAATCTGTTATCTGCTGCCCTTCAAATGTATTTGTGTTCTTTGCATTATTTATCTTTTTTACCCTAGGGTGTAGACAACTGTGCTATATAATTATAAACTCCTTTACTGTATAGCATCTCTTGTAGTCTTAGCTAATACATTATTAGTAACCACGTAAATCTATGTATTGAGTCTTTATTGTTTAAGCTGTATATCTTTATTTGTCAATTTCATGACAAGAATGAATCATGAAAGTTTCAGCTTAATGAACAAATTCACAATGTTTGCTCTCCTTGTTTCTTTTTGAATTTGCAGCAAAGAGGAAAGGAGAAGGAAGAAGAATTTCTGAAGAGGGTACAAGAAACAATGATAGAGGAAGAAAAACAGAGAATACCAATTGCTCAAGGTCTTCCATGGACAACTGATGAACCAGAGGTAAAAAGATATCCTATTCACATATAACGCCTTTTCATGTTTTCTTCTGAACTTCAGCTCTTGAATCCCACTAATGCTTAAAAAAATGTACATCTCCATTTGCTCAGTGTCTTGTGAAACCTCCAGTGAAGGAAATTACAAGACCAGTAGATCTAGTTCTCCACAGTGACGTAAGGGCAGTAGAACGTGCCGAGTTCGACCATCAGGTGAATCTCAGAAAGAATTTTCTATTAGTTCCTTATGAAAAGTTAATATGATAGTCATGGCCTGCAACCCAATTTAATCATCCATGTTTGTTTTTGTAAATGAAGGTAGCAGAGAAATTGTCTGTGATAGAACAATACAAGATGGAAAGAGAGAAGCAAGAAAAGGTAAAGAAAAAAAAATTGAAATGACTATCAGTTCAATTAATTGTATGTTGATTTGTTTGGTTTTTGTGATAAATTAACAGATGGCTGAGGAGGAAGAACTAAGGAGGTTGAGAAAGGAATTGGTTCCAAAGGCACAACCAATGCCTTATTTTGACAGACCCTTCATTCCTAGAAGGTACACACATACATACACAAAAAAGAGGGTTTAAGTTTCAATTTCATTTGAGAAACAAAATGTCATAAAGGGGTTTTAATTTTTTGTGTTATTAAAAAGGTCAGGAAAGCTTCCAACAATACCTAAGGAACCAAAGTTCCATATCCCACAACAGAAGAAGATAAAGTCCTGCTTGTCATGGAATGATATGAGCCAATATACCTTTCAGTTTCAACCATGACGAAGAAGAAGAAGAAGAAGAAGAGAGGTTGAAGAAACAATTATGGGTTAAAATTCTGTGATGGTGTTTCCCATTGTCTCTGTCTCTCTCTCTGAATAAGCAAAATAATGGGGTTTAGTTTTGTTGGGTTAATATTTTTCTGATGCTTGTATTCTTTGTGAAAGCTGCTGATATATAATGCATGACAAATGAGGCAACCGATTATAGTTGCTCAGAATACTATATCGAATCTTCTCTCCCTTTCCAAGTAACAAAAAAAAAAAAATGATAGATTTTTTGTTACTAAATCCAAAACAAAAATGGAGCAAATTTTCAGTGATATACAGTAATGAAAAACTTCTATTTATTGGATTGCTGTAAGGGACTTTTTTTTAAGGATTTGGATTAATTGTGTTTACCTAATAAATATTTAATAATTTATAAATTATTTAATAAGTAGCACTAAAAAATTGAGTTAAATGGCATCAATTTTTTAACAAATTTTTTGCAAACAAGTCAATCAACATAAGATAATGAAACCATGTCTCTAGATTCGATTCTCCTTTGGATTTCTCTTTTAAAGAAAAAACATTGTTGATGATTATAGTGTACTAGATGATTTTTAGAAAAATAAGCCTATAACTATTGTTGATCCCATTTAAAAATCAAAAGTGGTGAGAGAGTTGTAAGATAGAGTTCTTCATTAAATACACAAAATTCTTCCATAAATAGATAAATTTTAATGATAGATGTAAAAAGTTGATTAATACAAGTTACTTAAAACGCTTTTAAATAGTTTGGGAACAAAAACCAAACATTATGGGTTTCTAGCTCCAATACTTTAAAAGAAATACATATGAAATTACGTCAATAACATATTAAAAATTGTTTAGAAGTCCAAGTAATGAAGTTCAAATAACAGCCATCAATTCCATAATTCATAATCTAAATCCCTATTACTTCATAACATTCTCATTATTAATTTTAGAATTTCTTTTAATCATCGATTTGATGCTAACATCTGTTATTAGGTAGGGTAATCCAAGCAGCTGATGTATTAAAAAAATGAAAAAACATTGAGTAGGCAAACAGCAAACTCTATTGATAATTGATATGATAGGTCAAAAAATTACTACAAAAGGTCCGTTTCTAAGCATCAACCACGCCACTGCTGATAGCATTGAAAAAAAAAACATATTTCATCCTAAGAACTCATAAATAATGACTAAGGAGATGGAAATGAACTTTTAAACTATCCAAAACACATGAAAACATGAGAGTAAGCTTATCTTCATTCTGAATATCCAAAATTTTCACGGTGGTATTTCATCAACAAACACACAAATCTCTCTTCATCAATCAAGGAGCAACAACTATCCGACCAGCAACTTGGTCAAGATCCCGTCGACCGCTTGAAGTGATTCTCCTACCACTGCAAACACACCATGAGAAAAAAGAAGATATCCATCAACATTAACTAAGATCAGATTGAATGTATAACTTTAGTTCAAATGACTTGAAATCAGCGCAAAAAACAAAGCTTGGTTGAATCAACAAGAACAATCAATTGGCATTAAACTTGAACCATCAACAAATGTAAGGGCTAACCCTCTCAGAGCCCATCCCTTGGGATGGACATCAACATTAATCAAGATTAGATAAAATTATAACTTCTGTCCAAATGACTTGGAATAAATGCAAAAAAACAAAGCTCGGTTGACTCATCAAGTACAATCAGAGGGCATTAAACTTGAATCTTCCAATGTAAGGGCTAAACCTACAAGCACTGAGTACTGATCCCTTGGGATCGACATCAGCATTAGCCCAGATCAGATTAAAATTATAACTTTGGTTCAAATGATTTGGAATCGGTGCAAAAAAACAAAGCTTGGTTATATCATAAAGTAAAATCAGTTGGACTTCAAACAACGGATGCAAGGGCTAAACCTACAAGAACTCCGTGCTCACCCTATGGGATCAACATCAACATTAACCAAGATAAGATTAAATTTATAACGTTGGTTCAAATGATTTGAAAACAGTGTAAAAGACAGAGCTTGGATATATCATCAAGTACAAATGTACAATCAATTGGCATTAAACTTGAACCAACAAATGTAAGGGCTATAGCCTATATGCACAAGAACTTTGTACTCACCCCTTAGGATCAACATCAACAATGTTCATTTCCTGCAATTGTTGTAAAATATGACGAGCGATAGCACCACTGCTTTCACAGAAATGTGGAGGGCGACTCCCATTCCTCTTGCTTCCACCATAAATCCGCTTAAAAGCCCCCACACCAAGTCCACCCCTCAAGTATATTTTCCTAGCCATGCTCGCTGAATAAGTTCAAAAAAGTGATCATAAGACAATGAATGAGCAGCAAGCAATTCATTTTAATGGATGAAAAAAGGTCACTGACCAGCTCTCAGATAATACCAATCAGCATCATAAGGTGCTAATTCCTTGAATCTTGCAGTTTTAACTATATCAGTCCAGGGAGGTAGTTCAACCTGCTTGGCAATTATTGAATACAGAAAAGCAAGTTAAAACTGATCCTAATCGATTTATTGACAAACATACCAGGCACAGGATGCTGACTATTCATAGTATAAGAATCAAAACATGTAACAAAACTAGGGGGGCATTACGAAACCAACCAACCAGTCAAGTATGAATTAAAAGATTGATATAAAACAGAAGCACATCACGAATTGACATAATAGAATACAAACCTCAATCCACATTAAGGTTCTGTAAACCATCAAATCGTAGAGATGAAAAAACAATACCTTTCCGGATCTTTTGAGATGGGCGGCGTAGGCCTTCACGAATTCGTGAGGAGAAACGTCTTTCACAGTCTTCGCCGTCGCCATTGTTAAGCAAGCGGAGATGATAGAGAGAAAGAGTAACCCTGGGCTAGGGTTTCTCTCATTTTATATTAGTTCATTGGGCCTTTGTTACATTTTTGGATTTCTGCTTTTTTTTAAGAGAAACAACTTCAATAATATAAAATATAAATAAATTAAGAAATTATAAATTAAGAAAAATTGATTGCATCTATATATATATATAAATAGCATTTATAGTAATTTTAGTTTTTTTAAAATTATTTTATATAGCAAATCTTAGTTAAAAATTTATTTTTATTCGTCATAGAAAGAGATGTCCACATGGCATCGGGGATGGGGATGTCACTCCTCATCTTCGATCCCGCCCCCTATCCCATTCCTCATTTCCACAAGAATTGGTTAGAGATTCCGTGAGGATAGGCTTCGCATAAGTAAATATTTCTTACTTTTGCTTATACATGTATATATCTACATACACATATTTCTTTTTCTTTCGAGGTGGGGTGGAACATCGTCCATTAGGGTCAGGGACAGAGAATACATTTTTCGATCTTGTAGATTTGGGTTTCTCACTATTCATTTTCCTTTCCCATAATATCAACGAGAAAAAAATAATCTTCACTTCCTCTTCTTTTATTCAAGATGGATTCCTACAATTTAAATAGACATCTCTAATCATAGATGGTTATAGATTAAAGATCTATCTATGTAGATCATTATAGCTTAGGTCTCTCACAATCTAGTTATTGCATATATTTGTTAGATCTAACAAGCTAGTGGGTCAAATTGAATCATGAGTGCAAAAGTAAGCTCTTTTGGCCCAATAGCAATCAAGCCCATATTTCAATTGATTAGGTCTAAGGGTCACCACGAACAAACTTACATTAGCTCGTGTAGGTTACTCCTCATTTGAGAGGTTCCTAAATTTAGGACTCGAAAAACAAGTAAAAAACAGGAGGATCAAATACTAGAAATTAAACAAAAGTCGTAAATATCTATCTACGTAAACTTACATTTAAATGATTTAAAATAGAAGTTTTGATGTAATTAATTTAGAATGAAAAGACAAGACTCCTAACAAAAAAAAAGTGATATGTATTAAAATAGATATCAAAAGATTTATATTCCTAACCTAAATGGAAAGAAAATAAAATCAATTAACTACATAATTTTAAAATACGTATTTAAATTAACAACTAAACTAAATATTAATTAAAAAAAAATACCAATCATCTTCTAATTCCTTTTATCAAGTTTATACATGAATTAAATATCATTTAGTTCACATAACTTCTAAAATTCCCATTTCTTATCCAAATTTAATAAATATTTTTAGTTTGTTCTAAACTTTAAAAAAAAAAAGTAGTCCCTAATATAGTTTTCATTTTCTAAACCTCAGAAATATATATCTGCATGGCCTTTTCATCAACCTAATAATCATTTAAATTATTTTTAAATTTAGCAAAATAAATAAAAAAAATTTATAAATATAACAAAATATAATAGATATTTTATTGATAGTAGTGTATCTTTTTCTATCTTGATCTTCTATCTCAATCTATCATTGACAAATTGTGACATTTTTTTTTTATATTTATAAATATTTTTAACAATTTCGTCATTTAAAACAATTTTCTTAACTCTTATTGGTTTATCAATTTAGATTAAAAACTAAGTTGTAACTAATTATAAGGACCAATTTCAACATTTTATTTTAAGCATAGGATTAAATCCAGACATTTGAATGTAGGGAGATTTAAATGAAATAAAATCATTTTGTTGTATTTGTAAACATTTTAGTTCATTTTATGAATTAATTGTCAGTGATAGTAGTCTATTACTGATAGTCAACGACATTGTATAGTATTTGTAAATATTTTAGGCCATTAACGATAACTATAAATTTGACAAAATTCATAACGCGATAAAAGAAACTGTCCAATTACGTTTGCGATGATTCAAGTTCATAACAATTGATCTGGAATGAAGTTTCATCAAACGGCTTGGTAAAGGTGACCTTAGTTCGTTGATTATGCTATATGTTTGTATCCTAACCCTAAAAAGTAGATATGAAGAAAAGGGGGGAAAGAGAGGAGAGAGAAAAGGAAGAGTGAGAAAATTGTTACACAATAGACAAAACAAGTGGGGTCATATTTATGAAAAGAATGTTTAAAAGAACAGAGAATATGTTTCATTTCATAACAATGCCTTCTCATTACATCTTCTGCCCCCACTTTACCTTTTTACCCCCTCCTCCTTTTCTCTTTCTCTTTTTTGTTTCACTCAAACACACATTATACCATTTCTTTAAACCCATCATCCACCCCATCCTTCTTGCCTCCCATTATATACACACACATATATATAATAATAAATTTTCTCAAAATCATTACAAATATGACAAAATATCATCGTTTATCTATGATATATACATATAAACAATAGTCTATCGCCTATTTGACAATTGAAAATAACCTCAATAACCCCTAATCAAGAGAACTGCAGGAAGATAGTTTGATAAGATTAGCTTGTGATGATCAAATACTCAAATGAAGGAGAACTAGTTCTTTACTCGAGGTTTAAACATTTCACAATCAAGTTGGAGTAGTAATATAACCGAAATGTTCAGACATGTAACCCTAAATCAAAAATTATTTTTGAGTTGACACGATTAATACTATAAAGTGTTTAATTCAACTGATGTGATGTTAGTGTACATAAAAACCAAGAGATTCATTATTCAAATCCTTCAACCTATTTGTATAAAAGAAAACTAATTAATACGAAAATCAGAGAATTTTCAAATATAACAAAACAAATAAACAAAAGTTTTTCAAAATAGTTAATGTGTATAGTAAATATTAGAAAAATTAGTTTGGATTCAATAATCAAATCATTTTTGTTTCTAAACCTTTGACTGATACTGTGAAAATCATTTTTGGAATGGAAAAGTAGATTGCCTTTATATATATGACAACAAAGATTAATTAAACAATATTATTATTATTATTATTATGATTATCATTATTATAAGTGGATTAAACTATTAATTTAAAAGAGATTTACAATTTTGGTCTTTAGTCTTTCTGTTTTTTCTTTTTAAGATTACAAAAATCTTATCTTATAAACAAGTTTTCTAAAACCTTAACTAATATATAGTCTTGTTTTCTTAGTTTTATGTTAATTTTATTTTTCTTTTTGTAGAATTTCTTATCCACCTACTATGGTTAGTAACTCAACATACAAATTTTGATATTTTTCAATAGGAAAAATGACGTTCGTTTCGGTTTTTTAGGAGTGTGACCTTCTTCTTCTATAGTTTAACATGTAGATGTACTTGAAATTATTATCGCGTTTGTATAACATATCTTGTTGAATTTTATATTATACTTATGCTATTTTTGTAAAATTTTAAATTTTATGTTATATTTCAAAATTCATATTTAATTTTTTATATTTACTACTCGTCTCTCCTTTCAAAACTTGAACAATTACACCTACGAAAATATATATTTAAAAAGAGAAAGTTATTAAAGTGTTTCTTTCTTTTTTTATAATCTTTTAAAATAAGCCTACAGAAGGACACATTGTTGTCACCTCGTCTGCACTTTTTATTTTGTTATCTACTCTTTTTTTCATTAATGTTCTAAAGACCAAGCAAGAAGTGGTATTTGAAAGGGTAATTTTAATTATTTGAATTTGGTTAAAAATTCAATAATTATATTTTAAAAATATATATATACAAACTACTATGAGAAAATGAAAGAAAATATGCTTTAGTTTTTTTGACATAGATTC
This sequence comes from Cucumis hystrix, assembly GCA_025688845.1. Taxonomy (NCBI): domain Eukaryota; kingdom Viridiplantae; phylum Streptophyta; class Magnoliopsida; order Cucurbitales; family Cucurbitaceae; genus Cucumis; species Cucumis hystrix. The sequence continues at coordinate 1,745,233 of CM046891.1, read as the reverse complement.
TCAACGAGTAGGTAAACATGATTTTGAAATAGATTCTGAACAATTAGGTTTTATATTTTAAAAGTGAACAAAATTTAAAAGGGTGAGAAAAAGGACACCATTTATACTTTTTAACTAGAAGTTAGGTTGTTATTCATCCTAGGGTTGATTTCACTATTCTCTTATACTCACGCGAGGGAAGAAAAAACTGTATAAGTTATATGCTATCCTTTGTTAAAATGAGCTTAATTCATTGGATATAAGGTTTGTATGGTTCACTTTAAGATAAAAAATTGATTCTTTATTTGTAAGGAAGGAAAGAAAGAAAAGTTACCCTTTGTTACTCATCTAGATTTAAATTAGAAAGCCGCGATTTTGTTGTTTTACTTTGAGTTTAATTAAAATTTCAAATTTGAAAAATAATTGTTTAAATTTCTCAAAGTTTTTTTAAAGGCAATTAGGTTTTTGAAATATTTTGCTACTTTTGAAATTTATGATTTCTTCCCTTTCTTTTGTATGGTTTTCAACTTTTTGAAATACTGCTCTAAATTCTATAAAAATTAAAAGAAATAACAAATTAAACCAAGGGTTTGTTGATACTATTTTGTTTTTAAAAAGTGTACTTTTTCCCCCTTATAATGTGTTATTCATCGGATGATAATATGACTAGTTGTTGACCTTCTTTCTTGATCTCACTTCCTTATTATGTCGTCGATCGAGCACATTGTTGAACTTCATGAGGCATCTTTTCGTTGAGGCTAAGTTTTGCTTTGTAGCATGCTCTTTTCCAAAAGGTAGGGGTGTAAGAATATGGGTTGAACTCGACAACCCAATCCAACTCAAATTGATAATATATATATATATATTATTTAATAAAATAAGACTTTAAAAATTAGGTCTTCCTCTTCTCCTTCACCTTCACACATGCAGTATCATTCCGACCGCATCCCTTCACTCTCTTCCCTTCACTCTCTTCTCTGAACTTTTCAACCATTAGAAAGTAGAAACGAGAAAAAAAAAAAAAACCCAACAACTAACCCAACCCAACCCAACCCATATTTTACGAGTTAGGTTGGGTTGAAAACTAAATTCAGGTTATTCGAGTTACCAATTCAAATAATCCGAAAATATGGGTTGGGTTGAGAATGTCTTCCAACCAAACCCAACCCGATTACACTCCTATCAAGAGGCCTTTTTGATTTGATTTTGTACATTGGTAAAAGTTTGAGCGAGTATGGTTTTGTGTTCGGTAATTCGAGTCGTAGTAGCTTACCTTGGCGTTGGTACCTTTTCTAGGAGATCTATGCCCCATAGAAAGTGTCTACCTGAGACTATCCCTTGACCCGTAGGTCTTGACACAAGGTTAGAATTCTACTGTTGGTTTTTTTTCTTTCAAAAACCTTTTTTAAAAACACTTATTTTTATAATTACAAGTCAAAATTAAGAAACAAAATGACATTATTATTTTATTTTCAAAATTTTACAGGAATTTTCAAGACATTCCAAAAAACTACATCTAACAAGGTATGAAAAACACAAGTAGAAACAATGTTTATAAGCTTAATTTTCAAAAGACAATTGTTTGACAAGCAAAAGTTTCTCTCCCACGTCTAAGTCAATTTAGAGAAGTGACTAATTATTTCATTCAATCTTCTAAACTCAAAGTCAATTTTATTCCTCAACTAATTAGACATGCTAACATACCTAATACCATCTCTTATCTCCTCTTTTTAAGACAAACACAACAACATATCCTAATAAGTAAAATTACACGATCAAAGTTCAAACAAAGTTCAAAAAAAATAGTTACCATACGAAAAATGAAAGGACAGGTAGGGTCCCAACTGAGATGAGGTCCATGGAAGGAGGGGGGAATGTGTAGGACATGGTTGTACAATTTTCATGCTGCTGCACTGTCCCTCTTTTGTCACATGCTCAAAGGCTACCCTCCAAAATCCCTTCTTTGCATGTGCCTTCCCATGTGCCTCATTTCTCTCTCTATAAAGGGCAAAAACTCTCTTTCTCTCTCAATCTTTGCTGGCTGTGATGGCCCATATCACATTCACATGCAACCTTTTGGGAAGCCATAACCCACATCTCTCCCAATTAGATCACCCACTTAATACACTTTTTCATTTTCTTCTCTCTTCTGCCCCTCTTCTCTTCTCATTATTGCATCCTACCCTCCAAGACGCAAGACCCTACTATGTAGGCTGCCACTAATGACCATTCCATAGTTTAAACTTTATTTAAAGTACAAACAAATGTCGAAGATAGTTATTATAGTTTGTTTCTAAGATGAACACTGTTTTAATTTGAATTATAATAGTTTTCGTTCAACAAACATAGTAAACATTGTTACCAAAAGAGAAATAGCAACATTATAGTTAGAAACATCAATTACTATAATTAGTCACCCGGAGTTGATGGTCCCACATATGGATTGAACCATTAAGATTTAGGAAGAAAAAAAAAAAAAATATATATATATATATATATTCAATAAATGAGATAAAATTATGGGTCATATTATGACATTATCTTTATCCTATAATAATTTTCCCTCTATTATGGTTAGCTTTTTTCTTTTTTGAAATGTTGTTGTAATTTGTATTGGAATGTGAGGGTAATTGGGGAAGATGAAAAGTGGAAGTCATGACATCACATGCGCCGTCTGAGAAGGGCATGCTTTTTTTTGACGACAAATTGCGGTCCTTTCTTTCCAAAATTACCGCCTCAACCCCCTTCTTTTTCTCCAAATATTTCAAATTATCACAATCATTTTAAATATTTTAAAGCAAAATTAGAGAAACATTTTTCATATCAACATTCAAAATGTGCTCATTAATAGTTTTTGTTTTGAATAATTAAGTTCGTGTGGATCTTTTAAGGATAATAATTAAGCAAAAATTATCAATGATAGATTTTTACCAGTGATAGTAGTACCTTTTTAAGAATAATAATTAAGTAAGAATTGCAAGTATAGCAAAAACTACCGGTAATAAATTATATTGTTGATAGATTTCTTCTACCATAGCCAATGATAAGAGTCTATCACATATAAACTCATATTTGTAAGCGTTCTTTTTGTTTCTGTGTTGTAAGTATTGTAATATTTTATTAGTTTCCCTATCATAGAGATATCAAAATAAGAGAAGTTTAGGTAATTAAATATTAGAAACGATGAGATGTTAATTTAACAATAAAAGGGATTGTAATTATATTGAATTACACATACATTAACAATCATTTTTATTAGAGATATTTTTAAAAATAATAAAATAAATTAAAATATGTATAATAGAAGCAATAAAACTAAAAAAATTTGGTATATATTGTAAATATTTGTTGATTTTGCTATTTTTGATAACTTTCTTTTTTTTTATTTAATTTAAATAAAGGAAAGTAAAGAGATAATTTGAAAACATGGAAATGGCAAAATGGTAATAAAAGTGAAATAGAGGGGCAAAGAGTTAACCTACTGTTTACTTAAAGGAAGGTTTCTCATTGATATTGAGCGAACAAATTGGCTCTCACAATGAGCTCTAAAACCAACACACTCCCAAATCCTCTCAGAAATTACCGAAGAAGAAGAACCAAACGATCTTTAACCCATTCCCGCCGTCGCTTTCACCGCCGTCACAATGCAGGCGGACGGCCGGGGGATTCGACTCCCGGCTGCTCCGAAGTCTCCACCAAATTGGAAGCTCTGCAGAGCCTCATTCCGCCGCAATCCACCGCTGGACACGGCCAACCACGGCAACCGGATCAGTTGTTCAAGGACACCGCCGACTACATTGTTGTTTTGAAAACCCAGGTCGTTATTTTGCAGAAGCTGGTTGATTTTTTTGGATCCGCCTGCAGTGACTCCCAAAACCAAAACGCCGTTGCTTCATAGTTCTCTCTCTCTTTCTCTTTTCTCTTTTCTCTTTTTTACTTTCTGTAATTATGAGAGAAAAATAAAACTAAAAAAGAAAAAAATTCAAAGAAAATAGATCATTTTGTGTTGTTGATTTCTTCCTCTCTTGGTCAAATGTTATATCAATCCAACTATTTTCATCTTGGCCATGTTCCATTTACTTCTTTTTGTTTAGATAGCAAGTGAAGAATTCTTAGATGAGAGCATAGAAAGAAAAAAGTAACAAATTTATTTATAAATATAGCCAATGGTAAAAGAACTACTAAGGCTTATTTGGTTCTTGTGATTCTATTTTTAATACTTCTTTTTCCTTTTACATCCATTTCTTTACTATGATTTCATTCATACTATATGGAAGTATTTTATGCATTGTTTTTAAAAGTACTTAGAATGCATATTGTGACAATATTGAGGTGCCTGCTAATATACACAGTAGCAAAATTTGGTGTTGGGATTATTTAAATTTTCAAATGCTATTCATATCATTCATATCGTATGGGGATCTTTTGAGAAATGAACGAGCTTTGTTGGTAGAAAGTTAAAGCTTTGATAATTCTTTTTAAAGTAAGGTAACTAAGGGTGATTGATAGATATCCATTAACGCTACAGAGGTTAATAGTGACATTTTATTATATTTGTAAATATTTTGGTTTCGTCGGATGAAAATACGTTGTTATGTGTTTGTAGATTCAAAAGGGTGTTCTTCGTATCGGAAAGCATGGTCTTTATTTGGTATGCTATTTAAATTGAAAGTATAGTCTTTGTTTGGTATGCTACAGTATGTCTGGAATTTCATGTACAATCTTACATATCATATACCAACAAATCAAACATATTGTGTATATATTTAGTTTTTGTTTTCTTTTTTTTAAGTTCTTTAGTTTAGAAAAAAATTACATAAATTCTCACTCAAACCAAAGTTATGCTTTATTTATATGTAATTATTTAGGTTTAAAGATTTCTTTTGGTCGTTTGTAATGACAAAATGTTTTATTTTGGTTGTTATACTTTTGACTTTGGTTTATTTTGTCCCATGATTTTTCATAAAGTGACATCATATTCTCTTAAGAATGATATGAAAATGAAGCAACAAAAATTGGTGGACACTTCTAAAAAGTATAAAGACCAAATCGAACAAATGCTTAAAATAATAGTATAAAAATGAATATGCGTAAACTATTAAAGACTTACAATGAAGTTTTAAAGATATAAAAATCAAAATGAACCAAAAGATAGAGAGATCAAATTACTATTTAAATTTTTTTATTTTTAAACATTTCCTTTGATAACAATTCGTTAAGTCTCCAATTAAAATAAGTTCACATTATTTAGATTAAATAGTTACGAAAAAAAAAAAGTTTAACTATATCTTCGAGATCTCAATTACAAATATATCAGTCATAAAACTAAAGTTGATTAATGAAACAAATAAAGATGGTTGAATAAATATTTCAATAGAAAAATAAGTAGTATCAATTTTGTCTTCAGTGATTTATAATTTCATTACATTTTATTTTACTAAAAAAAATATAACCCTTATTAAATACAAAATAGTTAATGTCAAAATCAAACAAAAGCTGATAGCTAAAAACTTCACATTTACCCTCTAGAAAAGGGAACTTTCTTTCCCACCAAAACCTTTGGAGATATTTCAAGTATTGAGTTGAGTTTTTAAGTTAGAAGTTAGCAGAAGAAGTTTATGTCGGAGGTGCAAAGTTATTACTTATAAAGATGAAGTTCTTCAACGTAAGTTTAAGACCTTTTTGATGTTGATAGGGTAATTGAATTATTTAATACTAGTTATATAAAGTCAGTAGGGCAAACAACACTCCTGCAGTGAGTCAAAATGAGTCATAAAATTTGAACAAGTGGTGACATTTTCAATTAATTTAGTTTATAGTTAACGTGGAAAGGATCAAACCTTTAACTTTAAAATCAATAGTACAAGTCTAATGCTACTGAACTTATATCCTCATGTTTGGATATCCTCTTGATTATTTCATTAAATGCCTCATGAAAATATATATTGTGTATTATTTTTCTAAGATCATAAATTTGATATATCGTCTCTCTATACTCTTTTTGTGGATATGTTTAACACATCGATAATGAATCACGTAAATCTTTGTATCGATTTTGTTTGGTTGTGGGGGGAAATGGACAGCACAAGAAAGCAGGGAATAGAAGGTGGAGAGTGGCATAACATTAATGGTGGATGGGAAGTGGGAATTTTTGCAAAGAGAAAAATTGTACAAATTCATTGCATGGACAGTGAAGACTATGACAAAATGGCATGTGCTAAAGCCAATTTCTATGGGGTCTTTGCCTCCTCTTAAAAATCCCATTCATTTTCCTTTTTCATTTTCCATTTCTTTCCACTTTTCCTATGTTCTCTTTCTTTTTCTAATTATGCTCTCATGTGCTTCCTATCTAACCACTATTTTCTCCCCCAACAAAACACATACACTTCACACCCCCTTTACCTTACTTTTCAAGACATTCACAATCTATATCAAACACAAATCTTAATTAAGATTAGTCGTCCATTTTTCTTAAAAGCAAAAAGAAAGCATAGTGTTAGATTAGAAATTAGGTTTAAGTAAGTTTGAAACATATTTTTTGAGTAGAAATTGTTTAGATCGAATTTTGGATGGAAACTAAGATATGAAATAGTGTATAAGTGACATATAATGACAATTTTGAATCATCCTATTGTTTAAACAATTTTAAATTAGATCTTTTGTTTTTAAAAAGTTCATGATAATTGATTAGAAGACCCTTCATTTTTTTTAAAAAAGTTCTTTTATAGAATTTTTCCTTTTCTCCTCCTCTTCTTCTCAAGTTTCCTTCCTCCATTTGTGCTGCTCATTTCTCCCCTTGTTGTCCACCAATGGTAACATTGCAAAGGTGTCGTTGCTGTGTCCATTGAAATGTCAGATGCCGTAAAGATAGATAACAAAGAGTAAAGAGAGAGAGGGCGAGAAGAGATCAAGAGTGATTGAGTAGGAGAAACCAATGAGAGAGAGAGAGAGCGAAAATGGAGAGAGAAAGAGGGTTGAGGAGTGAGAAGAGCAAGAGCAAATATCAAGAGAAAGAAGTTAACGAGAGAGTGAAGAGCAAAGAGGGGAAGCAACCAATTTGCATGGAGAATGTTCCGTTTTGTTAATAAATAGTAAATAGAACTTCAATGTTAAAAGGTTGGACAAATATCATTTTCTCCCAAAATTTTGGGGGTCATCATCAAATGTAGACTTGAAAAACAAGAAATGATTCTATGATTATGACTAAGAGGCTATTAATGTTATGTGTTTATGCCTTCAAGTTTTCAACCAATTGATGAAATTGTTGAAATTCTTTGCTTCAAATCCTCTTTTTCAAGGATCTTCTCTACTTTTTCTTTAATCTCTGTTCTTGTAGAAATTCCATGTCTGTCTTTCTTCAATTTCAACCCCACCTTCCATATATCACAAGTATAGCTCTCATTAAGAAACTGGTTGCCAAAGTATGGCCAACATAGGAACCGAACACCATGCTGAGACTTTCAAGCGTCGAATTCCAGCCACAGTGGCTCACAAAGCAAGCAATCGATGGGTGATTAAGAACCCTTTGTTGAGGAGCCGAATCCATAATCTTGAAACCCTAATGGGAAGGCATTGTTAGGGTTTTCTTCAGTAAGTATTGCCTAACAACCCAGAGAAATGGTTTGCCTGTAACAATGTCTTCCTGGATATTGGGTTTTGTCTAGAACTGTGAAGCTTCAAAATGCAATGTAAAGGACCGAGAATGGAACTTGATGGTCGAGCCATTTCAGGCAAGTTGAGTGTTCTGGCCAGAAGTGTCCGACGTAAATTTTGAGCTGATTACTAAAAGTGGGCCGATTGGGAGAATGTGAGGAGCCAAGTTGAAAGCTCCTACCTCAAGTTCATAAACTGTATTGCATTCTGCTACTTCCACTGCTTCTTGTTTCTTAAGCAAGCTTGAAATATACTTTTCTTTGTCTCTTCATTGCCAAAATATGCTCAGGGCAAGTTTGCGTTCTGGTTGTAGGCCCAGGGCAAATTCTGTTTTTGATATTGTTTTAAACTCTTTGTTTGGGTAAGAAAGTGAATTTGTTTGGTTGTGTTGCCTAGTATAGCCACTGATTAAATCAATAAAGCATTGAGTTGGGCATATGGTTTTGTATGCATAAAAAAATTGTGAGGTTCATCAACTTGATTAAGACACTATTGATGTTAATCTGACCATCAAACTCAATTAATTTCTCTTGAATCAGTTTTGGGATACTGAATAACTTTGCCAACACTGCAGCCGATGCTGGAGAGAAGCCAACTAGTCGGATTCTCGTCTGCACAGCAACTTCCAGAGCCCACCCAAGACTCTCATCAGCAATAACACTGGTAATTTCTTCACCACCTAACCTATGGATTGTGTTTATCAGCTCTTCAAGCTTCATGGGCACGGTATCCAACATTGTGTCATGTAATTTACCAAGATCATTTCTATTTGCACCTGGTTCCATGCCATCTGTGATTGAAACTAGGTGAATATTAGCATCTCCTATATGATTTGATTCTGCAAGAGCACTCATTACATGTTTATGATTGTGCTCTGTGTTCATGAACGTGATTTCAAATCCTTGTTTGGCTAAGCTCAGCGAGAATTCTAGCAGGGGGATCACATGGCCATGTGCTGGATAAGGTATGGCTAAAATGTGCCCACTACCCGTTTCTCTTCTGTAAATTAGGATTTAATTGTCAATCTATTAATTGTTGATTTTCAACTTTAGTTTGTCACTATATATACAACACACACCACAATCAAAGTGATTCGGAGAGGAATCTTCTTCTCTATACTCTCTAAGCCATGCCATTGTCATTTCATTTGTGACACTAACCTAACTTTGGTTATATCTAGCTCCTAATTGTTAATTGTTATTTGTGTTCGCCTTCACTTTCTTCTGGTATTATATATGTTAACTTTTCTTAACTTGTTGTTGGAAACTTTTCTTAATATTCCATCCCGTTTCATCTTTTCTTTTTCTCTCCATTTTCTTGGCTTTATGTTCAATGATATTTGAAAGAAACTTCAGAGAAATTTCAAGATTGAAATATACTAATTTTAGGTTGCTAAAATTATAACCTAGCTAGAAGTGTGTTGCGTTTACAAACAATTGTGTTATCCATTTGCAAAATTTCAAAAGCTTTATTTTTACTAAATTGTGCATAGTTCAACAAACATAAAATGTATATACTTTACTAGACGATTTCATGTTTTATTCCTCTCACACGACGTTGAAAAAAGTCTTATGCCTTTTCTACTCGTGGTCATGATGCTCTTCTAGTCTTCTTTTTTTTTAAAAAAAAACTACTTAACCTAAACTTATTGTCATAGATGATATTTGTAAGCAGACATTTTTTATATTTATATATGCTGTCCTTTTGAATTGTTCTTTTTCCTTTTTCGTAATATTCTTTTTTTATGTGGTCTTTAATTATTTTTGTTATTGATTTTATATTAATCAATTGGATTGGAAAATTTAACAGAAAAAAATTAAGTACACTGTAGTGAGCACTATTTACTCGTTAATCGTGTTCTTATAAAATTTCAGGACTATAATACGTGTATTTTTTTGTATTTTTAAGTTAATGGAAATTGTTTGACAAATTTGTATATAAGGACCTTTCTAGAGTTAAATTGAACTCTAAATTTGGAAAAGATAGAATTTTGGTCGTATGGTTCTGTCATGTGAAATTACCACTTTGACTTCAAGTTCACGTTTCTTCCTGGTTTGATCTTCTGATTTTCTTGTCATTTTTTTAAAATCTAATATCAGCCTTTTGTTTTTATTTTTTAATCTAATTGATTCTTCTTCCCCAATTTACAGCTTCTTCTTCAATCAATTCTTCTTCATTTGATTATCTTTGGGTAGATCTGCATCTTCTTTTTTTTTTTTTTTTTTTTTTAATTTTTGACAAACAAGAAGAGCAAGAAAATTTTTTACTATAGAAAAATGAGAAGGGAAGGAGGATGGAAGGAGCGAGATGCCAAAAGCGAGAGCGAACATGAAAATCCTAACAAAGTTGATGACAAATGCGTTCATTCTAAACTAAAAATGTATCAACGTCAATCCTCAAGGACCACACAAGCGTTTTGGCCATAAATGTTTCAAAATATGTGTGTGTGTGGATACATAACAGGGTAAGCAGATCGAAGCTCAAGCTTTGTGGTTGATTGTATACTAGTTGCGTGTTGAACTATGGGAAAGATGATATTAATATGGAGCAACAAACCTATATTGGTTCCTTTATTGAGATTAGATTAAAATATGTTAAGTTTTCAACCAGTTTATGAAATTATTCAGGTTATTATAAGATTGACCGCCTTCTTTGATGCTTTCCACGACCGTCTTCTTTAATTTTTGAATTCTCTGTTTTGAATCCTCATCTGCGATGAGCTTCTCCACTTTTTCTTTAATCTCTGTTCTTGTAACGATTCCACGTTTGTCTTTCTTCAATTTCAACCCCACCTTCCATATATCACAAATATAGCTCTCATTAAGAAACTGGTCGGCAAAGTACGGCCAACACAGGAATCGGATGCCATTGCTGAGGCTTTCAAGGGTAGAATTCCAGCCACAGTGGCTCACAAAGCAAGCGATTGAGGGATGATTAAGAACACTTTGTTGAGGAGCCCAACCCACAATCTTCCCGCGAGATTCTATCCTCTCTTGAAACCCTAACGGGAAGACATTGTTAGGGTCCTCTTCAGTAATGTCTGGCCTCACCACCCAGAGAAATGGCTTGCCTGTAAGCTCAAGCCCTAGGGCTAACTCCTGGAATTGAGCTTTGTCTAGAACAGTGAAGCTTCCAAATGCAATGTAAATGACTGAGCATGGAGCTTGCTGGTCGAGCCATTTCAGGCAAGTTGAGTCTTCTGGCCAGAAGTGTCCAATAGAATTCTCGAGTCGATTTCTTGCTAAAAGTGGGCCAATTGGGAGAATACGAGGAGCTAAGCTGAAGATTTCTGCCTCAAGGTCATATACTGTATTGCAGATAACCCAATCTGCCACTTCTATTGCTTTGTTGTTCGCTAAGAAAACTTGAAATAGAAATTTCTCGGTCTCTTTGTCACCAATACATGCCCAAACCAATTTTTCCGTTCTGGTTATGGGTACTGATTCTGCTAACTTGATGTCCTCACTTTTCAGTAAGGTTCCTGTTGATAATGAAATTAAACATGAGCAAATTTTATGTTGATATTGTGCTTATTGATTAGATTGTTTCAAATTCTTTGTGTGACGAAGATGGTGAATTTGTTTGTTTGTTCTGCCTTCTTTAATCTCATTATCTAAAGTTTAAGTGAATGAAAGACTGAGTTTGACTTATGATTGATTTTGTCTGAATCAGAAAACTTGTTGGATGGACTCATCAACTCCGATCAAGATACAGTTGAAACCCTTCTTACCATCAGAATCAATTAGTTTTTGTTCAATCAAGTTTGGGATGCTAAATAGCATAGCCAACAATGCAGCAGCAGCTGGCCAGAAGGCGACTCGTGGGATTTTCATCTTCGCAGCAACTTCTAAAGCCCATCCAAGGTTCTCATCAGCAATAACACCAGTAATTTCATTGCCACCCAATCCATTGATCGTGTTTATCAGCTCTTCTAGCTTCACAGGCATGACTTGCAACATTGTTTCAGTTAATTTACAAAGATTATTTCTATCCTCCCCAGGTTCCAGGCCATCAGGAAGTGAGACTAGATGAACACGACCATCCCCTATATGATTCGTTTCTGCTAGAGCACTTACTACACGTTTGTGATTGTACTCTGTGTTTACAAACGTGATTTTGAAACCATGTTTGGCTAAGCACAACGATAATTCCAACAAGGGAATCACATGGCCTTGTGCTGGATAAGGTATGGCCAAGATGTGCCCACTCCCCATTTTGCTTCTCTAATCTTTGATTTACTTCCTTTTCATTTGGTTGTAGGTTCTAAACTTCAATGTATAGTCACATATATACACATAACCACCAATGTAATTGGCTTTGTGTGTATTGCATTTCTTGGTATTGATATAAACAATTGTGAATTTGTTTCTATATTATGTCTATAATTGTAACCAATTTGTCATTTTTGTATATGATGGTAAAATGACTTCGGTTATATCTCCTCATTGTTCTTTATATTTACCATCTACCTTTTGGTATTGGTTGTTTTCCATTTGTTAATGACTTTTTCTGTATGGAAAATTTTCTTGATGTTCTTACTCTTGTTTTACTTTATTTTATGTTGGATTTATATGTGTTATATTAATTAAATTTTAGGCAGGCTTAGAGTTCCCAGGGGCATGGAGAGTTTCTTCACTAGTGATTTCTAACTCCAATGAATGATTTTTTTCTCTATAGCCAATCCTCCCATTAGAAAATTCCAATTTGGAACTTTTAAAATTTTAGGTTATTAAATTTTAAATTATGGTGGAATTAGCAAATATGTTGCAACTGGAAGCAATCTGATGTTGATTTGTTACTTCTATGCTACTTGTTGCTTGATTTTTTCTTTCTTTATTTGTTTTCTTTAAAACTTTTTTTTTTGGGAATGGTTTCTCTTATTCTATTTTTTTTTTATTTAATAGTTATTCTTCTTAAATCTTAACTTTTAGGTTGCATTAGGATGAAATTTAAATCATTACAGATGGTAAAATTCGTGGACTAAATTTGTACTTATTAAAGTTCAATTACTAATTTGTTTCATAATTGAAAGTACAAAAACCAAATTATTATCGTTGTTACTTCCACCAAAAATTTTCATCCATGTGATAAAAGGAAAGCTAATAGCGGAAGGTTTCAATTCATCTTCTCTTTTGTTGTACTAAACATGTTTAACAAATACTAGTAGTTAGATAACAATCTATTTGAAAGTAGTTTCAACTTTCTATCAGAAGGACAGGACAGGTGAACCAAGATACTCTATCTGTTGAGGCCAATTGGGACCCCTCCATTTGCAGCTGACCATCAAAATCAATTAATTTCTCTTGAATCAGTTTTGGGATACTGAATAACTTAGCCAACATTGCAGCTGATGCTGGAGAGAAGCCAACTCGTCGGATTCTCGTCTTCACAGCAACTTCCAGAGCCCACCCAAGACTCTCATCAGCAATAACACCGGTAATTTCTTCACCACCTAACCTATGGATTGTGTTTATCAGCTCTTCAAGCTTCATGGGCAGGGTATCCAACATTGTGTCATGTAATTTACCAAGATCATTTCTATTTGCACCAGGTTCCATGTCATCTGTGATTGAAACTAGGTGAATATTAGCATCTCCTATATGATTTGTTTCTGCTAGAGCACCCATTCCATGTTTATGATTGTGCTCTGTGTTCACGATCGTGATTTCAAATCCTTGTTTGGCTAAGCACGGCAAGAATTCTAGCAGGGGGATCACATGGCCTTGTGCTGGATAAGGTATTGCTAAAATGTGCCCACTATCTGTTTCTCTTCTGTTATTTAGGATTTTATTGTTATTCGGTTGATTTTTTATTTTCTACTTTAGTTTGTCACTATATATACAACACTCACCACAATCAAAGTGATTTGGAGAGGAATCTTCTTCTCTAGACTCTCTAAGCCATGCCATTGTCATTTCATATGTGACACTAACCTAACTTTGGTTATATCTAGCTGCTAATTGTTAATTGTTATTTGTGTTCGCCTTCACTTTCTTCTGGTATTAAATATGTTAATTTTTCTTAACTTGTTGGAAACTTTTCTTAATATTCCATCCCTTTTTTCATCTTTTCTTTTTCTCTCCATTTTCTTGGCTTTATATGCTATGATATTTGAAAGAAACCTAAGAGAAACTTTCAAGATTGAAATATACAAATTTTAGGTTGCTAAGATTATAACCTAGTTAGAAGTGTGTCACGGTTGTAAACAATTGTGTTGTCGATTTCCAAAATTTCAAAAGCCTTATTTTTACGAAATTGTGCATAGTTCAACAGACATAAAATGTATATACTTTACTAGACAATTCACACGACGTTGAAAAGGGTCTTTGGCATTATGCTCTTCTAGTCTTTTTTTAAAAAAAAACTAATTAACCTAAACTTATTGTCATAGATGATATTTGTAAGTAGACAGTTTTTATATTTATATATGCTGTCCTTTTGAATTGTTCTTATTCCTTTTTCGTAATATTTTTTTATGTGGTCTTTAATTATTTTTGTTACTGGTTTTATTAATCAATTGGATTGGAAGTTTAATAGAAAAACATTAAGAACACTTTTATTTCAAGGTAGTCAGCACTATTTACTTGTTTATCGTGTTATAAATTTTCAGAACTATGATAGGTGTTTTTTTTTTTTTTTTTTAAGTTAATAAAAATTGTTTGAGAAATATGTATAGAAGGACCTTTCTAGGAGTTAAATTGAACTCTAAATTTGAAAAAGATAGAATTTTGGTCTTATGGTTCTGTCATGTGAAATTACCACTTTGACTTCAAGTTCACGTTTCTTCCTGGTTTGATCTTCTGATTTTCTTGTCATTTTTTTAAAAATCTAACATGCAGCCTTTTATTTTTATTTTTTAATCTAATTGATTCTTCTTCCTCAATTTGTTCAATCGATTCTTCTTCATTTGATTCATCTTCTGGTCAATCTGCATGTTTTTTTCTTTTTTAATTTTTGAGAAACAAGGACAGTAAGAAGATTTTTTAATTTTTGAGAAGGGAAGGAGGATGGAAAGAGCGAGGTGCCAAAAGCGAGAGCGAACATGAAAATCCTAACAAATTTGATGACAAATGCGTTCATTCTAAACTAAAAATGTATCGACGTCAATCCTCAAGGACCACACAAGCATTTTGGCCATAAAAGTTTCAAAATATGTGTGTGTGGATACATAACAGGGTAAGCAGATCGAAGCTCAAGCTTTGTGGTTGATTGTATACTAGTTGCGTGTTGAACTATGGGAAAGATGATATTAATATGGAGCAACAAACCTATATTGGTTCCTTTATTGACATTAGATTTAAATATATTAAGTTTTCAACCAGTTTATGAAATTGTTCAGGTTATTATAAGATTGGCCGCCTTCTTTGATGCTTTCCACGACCGTCTTCTTTAATTTTTGAATTCTCTGTTTTGAATCCTCATCTGCGATGAGCTTCTCCACTTTTTCTTTAATCTCTGTTCTTGTAACGATTCCACGTTTGTCTTTCTTCAATTTCAACCCCACCTTCCATATATCACAAATGTAGCTCTCATTAAGAAACTGGTCGGCAAAGTACGGCCAACACAGGAATCGGATGCCATTGCTGAGGCTTTCAAGGGTAGAATTCCAGCCACAGTGGCTCACAAAGCAAGCGATTGAGGGATGATTAAGAACACTTTGTTGAGGAGCCCAACCCACAATCTTCCCGCGAGATTCTATCCTCTCTTGAAACCCTAACGGGAAGACATTGTTAGGGTCCTCTTCAGTAATGTCTGGCCTCACCACCCAGAGAAATGGCTTGCCTGTAAGCTCAAGCCCTAGGGCTAACTCCTGGAATTGAGTTTTGTCTAGAACAGTGAAGCTTCCAAATGCAATGTAAATGACTGAGCATGGAGCTTGCTGGTCGAGCCATTTCAGGCAAGTTGAGTCTTCTGGCCAGAAGTGTCCAATAGAATTCTCAAGTCGATTTCTTGCTAAAAGTGGGCCGATTGGGAGAATTCGAGGAGCTAAGCTGAAGATTTCTGCCTCAAGGTCATATACTGTATTGCAGATAACCCAATCTGCCACTTCTATTGCTTTGTTGTTTCCTAAGCAAACTTGAAATAGAATTTTCTCGGTCTCTTTGTCACCAACACATTTCCAAACCAATCTTTCCGTTCTGGTTATGGGTACTGATTCTGCTAACTTGATGTCCTCGCTTTTCAGTAAGGTTCCTGTTGATATTGAAATTAATCATAAGCAAATTTTATGTTGATATTGTGCCTATTGATTAGATTGTTTCGAATTCTTTGTGTTATGAAGATGGTGAATTTGTTTGTTTGTTCTGCCTACTTTAATCTCATTATCTAAAGTTTAAGTGAATGAAAGACTGAGTTTGACTTATGATTGATTTTGTCTGAATCAGAAAACTTGTTGGATGGACATCAACTCCGATCAAGAAACAATTGAAACCCTTCTTACCATCAGAATCAATTATTTTTTGTTCAATCAAGTTTGGGATGCTAAATTGCATAGCCAACAATGCAGCAGCAGCTGGCCAGAAGGCGACTAGTGGGATTTTCATCTTCGCAGCAACTTCTAAAGCCCATCCAAGGTTCTCATCAGCAATAACACCAGTAATTTCATTGCCACCCAATCCATTGATCTTGTTTATCAGCTCTTCTAGCTTCACAGGCATGACTTGCAACATTGTTTCAGTTAATTTACCAAGATCATTTCTATCCTCCCCAGGTTCCAGGCCATCAGGAAGTGAGACTAGATGAACACGACCATCCCCTATATGATTCGTTTCTGCTAGAGCACTTACTACACGTTTGTGATTGTACTCTGTGTTTACAAACGTGATTTTGAAACCATGTTTGGCTAAGCACAACGATAATTCCAACAAGGGAATCACATGGCCTTGTGCTGGATAAGGTATGGCCAAGATGTGCCCACTCCCCATTTTGCTTCTCTAATCTTTGATTTACTTCCTTTTCAATTGGTTGTAGCTTCTGAACTTCAATGTATAGTCATATATATACACACAACCACCAATGTAATTGGCTTTGTGTGTATTGCATTTCTTGGTATTGATATAAACAATTGTGAATTTGTTTCTCTATTATGTCTATAATTGTAACCAATTTGTCATTTTTGTATATGATGGTAAAATGGCTTCGGTTATATCTCCTCATTGGTCTTTATATTTACCATCTACCTTTTGGTATTGGCTTTTTTCCATTTGTTATTGACTTCTTCTGTTTGGAAAATTTTCTTGATGTTCGTACTCTTGTTTTACGCTATTTTATATTGGATTTATATTATTGTTTTACCTTATTTTATGTTATATTATTTACATTTTAGGCAGGCTTAGAGGTCCCAGGGGCATGAAGAGTTTCTTCACTAGTGATTTCTAACTCCAAATGAGTGATTTTTTCTCTATAGATTATACCAATCTTCCCAAGAGAAAATTCCAATTTGGAACTTTTTAAATTTTGGGTTATTAAATTTTAAACTAAGGTGGAATTAGCAATATGTTGCAAGTGGAAGCAATCTGATGTTGATTTGTTTATTTCTATGCTACTTGTTTCTTATGCTTTATCTTTTTCTTTCTTTGTTTGTTTTCTCTAAAATTTGTTCTTTTTTTTCTTTTTTCTTTTTGGAATGGTTTCTCTTATTTTTATTTAATAATTCTTCTTAACTCTTAAGTTTTAAGCTGAAGTAGGATAACAATTAAATCATTACATATGGTAAAACACGTGGACTAAATTTGTTATTAAAATTCAATTACTAATTTATTACATAATTGAAAATACAAAAACCAAATTGTTATCAATTAAAGTTCAAGAGCAAAATTATTACTTTCACAAAAATTACCATCTGTGATAAATTCCCCGAAATTGATGAGAATTTAGGGGTCGAAGGAGCCATTTTCACTCCTTTTACAGATGCTCATTCTGTTCTAAACACGACCTTATTCAAAATGGGATTATAAACACAGATTTCCTTTAGAAGAAAAGAGAATTGAATTGGGTTTATTGGGAGTTCCTTAATTCTTCCACAATCGTGATCTTCCTTGGAATCACAAAAGGTTTTATTCAATCACTTCATAAGAATCCAAAGGTGTCAAAATGCAAAATGGTGCATTTTAATAAGCCCTCATGTACTTGAGCCACAAGTAGTTTCACTCAACTTGAAGCTTTTACACTCGGTCTACTCATGGCAACGAAGGCAGGGCAGTTCTGGAAAGAAGACGACTCTGGCCTACGTTGGCTGGGCCAGCAACCAGTTGGCTCGGTTGAACGAATGGCATTTGGGAGAACCACCCACTTTAACAAGGAACAGTTTGAGGAGATTGCCATGGGGATGGAGCTTACAAAGAGGACATTCTTGTGGGTGGTGAGGCAAGGTATTAAGAGGAAAAATAGGAAAATAGTGAGTTGGGTTTCTCAACAAAAGGTATAAAAACACTCTTCAATTGGGATTTTTATGAACCATTGTGGGTGAAATTCTGTAATAGGAGTCAGTAGTGGATTGCCATTTATTTGTTGGCCTTGTGTGGGAGACCATTTCTTGAACATGAAGTACATTACTGAGATTTGGAGAGTTGGAATTGGATTTAAAAGTAATGGGTTTGTTGTTTTGTTAGTCGTTGGGAAATCAAGAAGAAAGTGGAGTTAATAGCAGGGGATGAAGAGATCAAAGCTAGAAGTAATGTGCTTTGAAGAAAAAGTAATGAATGTAAATTAGCTTTGGTAAACTTCAACTTTTGCCCTGAGTTAGATTGTTTTACAAAAGTAATGTATGGGTCTCTTGAGGATTTTTAATTTTGATTGACATACATTAACTTGAATAATAATTTAAATAAAGAGTATTTTACATAACTGTAACAAAATTCAAAGTATTTACAGTCCGTATAATAAAATAAGAAAAGTCGTTCATGACTCGCAATCATTTTTTCATAAATTCCATATATGCCCTTGCGATTTATATCTTTTTGCAATTTATTAATCTCATGTCATGGGCAATGTATGCCCGAGATTAAATAAAATAAAGACATAATTCTTTCATTCCAAGCCATCTCGGAGCCACTAAGGTCTGAGATCCAATAACCAAATAAGGATTCTTTCATCTCGGGGTCCAAGATTGAATGAATTGAAGGCAGAATTCTTTCATCATATGGCATCTTGGTGCAACTAAGATCCGAGATTGTGTATCATGACCTACACGATCGTTTAAATTTGAAAGTCATCGTTTAAAATGAAGTACAAGATTGTGTAAATCTAAACTTTTGTCTTTCATCTCGATCCATCTCGGTGCATTGTATGTCTGATATCAAATAAATTAAAGGCTGAATTCTTTCAGTCTGAGACATCTGAGGGGCATAGTATTTCTGAGATTTTGTATCTAAATCTACACGATCCTCTATCGCACGCGTGTGACTGATTTATCGCGTATTGACTGGAGTAATTTTGGTATTTTACATTGTAAGTCTCTTTTTCCGTTTTCAAAATTGTTCTATACAACGTAAATATTTTGTCGACTTGTTATATTTTAAAAAAAAACTCCTAAATAAAGTGATTTTGGTAAATAAATGGATTTTGCGTAATAAAAAAGTCACATTTGTTTATATACATGCTATATTTTCTTTCCTTTTTTGGGAAATCTATAATATATATAATTCACATTATAGCTATGTAAGTTAAAAATATATTTTTCAAAAATCACTTTTTATCTCCAACTAATATCTTAAATAAAAAATTTATTTTTTAGAAAAATTGCATTTGTCTAACTTAAATAAAAGATTTTTCTAAAATAAATTTAGAGGAATTTACGTAAATGAAAGAAAATGGAAAGTATTTGCATCTTATAGCAAAAAAAATTGATATCTGGACTTGGGTTAAAATTTTGGTTATCAATTTTGGGTTTGAATTAAAATTTTGCTATGGACCGTAAATAGTTTGTCAAATCTTCTGTTTTTAAATTTTTCCCTAAATTAAATTTATTTTAGGGAAATTTTTAAAAATGGTAGATTTTACAAAATATTTACAATCTTTAGCAAATTCTCACTGATAGTCATTGATATGTTATAGTGATAGAAGACTATCAATGATAGAATCCAAAATTTTGCTATAGCTTGTTAATATTTTAATTTATTTTGTTATTTTTAACAATGTCCATTTATTTTAAGTAATATGATTATTATTTTAAAAAAACTGTATTTGTTCTCTCAAAATTGCTTAGTCTTACTTTCCATATTTCTTATATAAGTATTCAAAGTTCTTAGCCAATTTCCAAAACCAAGTTTTAGTTTTCGAAAGTTTTTAGATTTTGAAAACTATCCTACAATTGTAAACAACATAATATATAAAGCAATAAATGGAAGTGGTATTCCCAATAATGATTCAAATTCCACTTTCGTTCCTAGACTAAATAGTTTTTAGAGATTTGAATCATTCACCTACCTATGCATCGTAAATAAACAAATAATTAGTGAGAGCAATGACGAACTCACAAAGATGATGAATGAAGTAGGAAGTTACGTTCTATCTCATTTTTAAACATTCGATACAACTTTAGCAATTTGCCGATAATCCAAAGTTAGAAAAAATGGAATAAAGTAACCATTTTGTTTTAGAAAACCTAAGCTTATAAACACTACTACAATTTCTTTCTTTTTCTTCATTGCACTTCAAATATCAAACTAAAATTCAGAAATTAAAATAAAATAAAATAAGCTCTTCTTTTAGTAAAAAAAGATAAGAGTTTTGTGACCTTGTTTTTTTGTACTTTGAAATTTAAATACAAGTTTAAATATTTAATTAAAATAAATTGCAAGTGTTAGAATATATTAAATATGTTATCAAACAAGTGACCAAGCACAAGATGTGGCTAATAACAAACTTTTTTCTCTCAGTGGCGGTAACCAACACACTGTTACTGAATCATATAAATAAAATCTTTTTTTTTTTAATGTATCGGATATCGAATAATCTTGAGGTTATTGGTACAAGTGCTTATTTTGGCAAAAATCTTTGCTGTTTTAGTTTTCTCGCTTTCTTTATTTGCCGATTTCACAATAGTAAGAAAACCAACACGATTCTAAAAATCAAATGGCTTATCATACAAAATCTTAACTGGTGTTTATGCAAATAACATTACTAGTGAGATTAGCCACATCCACGTGGCTCAATTACTCATAAGCCCTTAATTATTAATGTTTAAGACTTTAAATGTAAGAGATCATTTCAACAAAAGAACATAAATACAAAGCTACTCAATAAGGTAACAAGAAATCCACTTTTCACAAGTCTTTAGGCAAACCAGACTACTTTTTGCATAAGCTTTTAATTTCTCTAAACCAATTTTGGTTGAAGAAACTTTTGAAAGAAGATCAGATCTTAAAGAGACAAAAAAAATGCATGAGAAAGTCATTAGTACCAAACCAACAGTCTCTGAAGAGGCAGTATCACACGGCAGCAACGTCAGATCAATTGCTGGCAGAGAACAGTTATCAATTGTCTAAGTTGGCCTGAAGAAGAAGAACAGTTTCAACTCCAAAGAATGAAAAAAAAAATTAGTCTAAAAGGAATCTTGAACAATGAAAGAAAATAAATTGAAGAAAATCCATCCACTAACTTTGTCGGCAATGGTGAGTAAGGTTCCTCGTACAAACAAACAAACAGCCCCACACAACTGGAAGGAAAGAACATTTATTATAATATTTATGCAGAAAAGATTAGGATTGGACTTTGGTTTTGGATTTGGATTTGGGTTTGTTTCATCAATCCTATTATTCCTTCTGACTGTCTTTGAAAATGATATCACATCATCTTCCCAATCATGAGTTGAATCAGATACTGACATTGACATAACTAGCTGCTTTCAGTCAACCAACTAATAAATCAAAGAATCTTTTCAACATAAAGGAAACTTTACAAATAATAATAATAATAATAATAACAACAACAATAATATATTAAGATATGCAAGAAGAATATCTTCTTGTCCTTTATTCCCTCATTAAATGTGTTCCCTTTTGGCACTTGGGAAACAGTTAATATCTGTGTTTCCCAATAAATGAACAATTGCTGGTGAAGGTGGACACAAGCTTACACGTGACCGATGAAAAAGAAAAATACAAAGACAGCGAGTTCTTAGACTATAGCGAGTTTGTGGGGGAAATTTCAGGAAGCTTTTAAAATTAAAACCATAACTTTTACCTTTTTGAATATTTTATTCGCTTGGTCTTCTAGATGCCAACTTCCATGCTGACTTCCTCAACTTTATGGAAATAATAAACCCAGAGAAGGTGGCAAAGTGGAAGGAATAGAAAAACTACAACAACATGACTAATAGGCTTACCAATATAAATTGGCAGGCTAGTTTCTCTAATTTATGTATCAAAACAAGATGCGATATCCATACCCAACATCATTCCTCTCTGAATAGTTTGCTTCAGAATAACTTGTTTCACCTGGGAAATTCATGAAAATTTACATGATACATGATACCACTATGTACTTCATCAAAATAAACAACAGTGGTTTGGCCTTGATTCGAGAAAAGAACGAAAGGCCTCCAATTATCAAAGCTTCCAAGATATGAATCTATTGTTGTATCCTCTTTCTTCTACAATGCTACATCATGTCAATGCCAGAGATCATAGACAAAAAGCAGGGGCAGGATATGGTTTGTATGTAGATGACTAGGGAATTAGCTGTGAAGTGACCAATTAACTAATTACTACAGTGAAACACATTGTACACCCTCTGGAAGATGATTAGGAATGGGGTGTACAGTGACATATCTTTGGGGACACGATTTTGGTGCCAATGTAACTAATCCATTTGAAGATGCATTTCCAGAGAGTTCTGCTTGACGTATGTGAAACTTTGCAAAACGATTAATCACAGAAAATCGTTCCAAATCTTGACATTCAACCATCAAGTCCACAATGGAAGCTGTCCTGTCCAATCTGCACACCAAATGAAACAACTCAGAAGACTGTAAATGATGTTTTGTAGGTTGCAAACTACATATTTCTAATTTTCTACTCTTAAATCTAAAATCAAATTGGAATAATTATAGAAAACACAACTAAAAACATTTGTGAAAAAGAATCGTATTTTCCATACCTTTGCAGGTCACTTTCCAGTTTCCCAGCTCTCCCGTAGAATCTTTCCATAGTCTTCTCTATGTACTTATCATCAGTACATTTAACAGTATCCTCGGACATTCTGATATGATCCACATAAAGATGTTACAAATGCTGCACAAAAGCTAATTAAAACATACGAGAGCTAATTTATCCTAAGTAATAAAGTGAACAAGAATAAGATTATACTCTGTTTCTAAACAAAAATAAGATTAGAAAAATGTTTCTTATGCAGGCACTAAGAAATGACACGATATTCTACTTTTGCTGTCATTACGGAGAACATCAAAATTTAAACAGTTGCTAGCCACTAGCATGGAAAGGACACTTCTTCAAAAGAAAAAAAAGATATGGAAAGGACACATACACATTTCTGCTATCGAGGGTGGAAACATGAAAATCATTTGTTTGTCCACACATCAGGCTGCACGTATCCCCTAATGACGCTCTTAAGATAAGGTATATCACGCTATCATAGACGGAAGAGGCATCCGCAGAGAGGATAGATGATGGTGCAGGACAAACTAACTGCTGCAACAGCTGTGTTGTCACAATAAGCCTTCTCTTCGATCGAAGCATCACATCTTCAATCATCTCAACTTCATTTACCATCTGAAATTTAATGCAAAAAAAAATTGGGGTCAGCAATTTCAGATTAAAAATTTTAAACAAGGTTTTTGATCTTTTAGTTTTAATGGGAATACTTTTTCTGTCAGCCGGCTTGTGTTTTCAGCCCAGTCTTGTTCTGCCACTCTGCAAACAACAAATTCCAGACATTAACAACAGCAACAGAAACACATGGTCTTAAATAAACAAATGTTGATTGTAAAAAGAGATACCCCTCTTTACTATGATCGTCAAATACCTGATATTCACAATCCTTTGAGAACGTTGGATTTCTAGATGCCATGGTTGAAGCTCAGATGAGTCAAGTTTACGCTTTTTAGGTCTCAAAATGGCCCCAGTTTCAACAGTGACAGTAGAAGGCAATCCATAAGGGACTGTTAAGTCAGTTGCCACCATGGTTTTAGCAGCAGTTGACCAAACTTTACCGCTCAGATTAACATCTGCAGAATCTATTCCACCCAGAGATGACTGTTTGCATAAATTATCTGAAGGCTTCAAGAGAGAGAAGTGTCCACCAGGATGCTTTGCGTGCAGCTGCTCATTTCTGAACTTAAACCACGAAGACGCAGACAGTGAACTGATCTGAGAATTTTCTTCATTATTACCTTCCATATTTTTTCTATTAAATTCACTCACAGCCTCACTTTGGCCATCTGAAGTAAAACCTATTGAACATGCATTTAGTGGATTCTCAGACAAAGATTTCACATTATAATCTTCTCTTGCTCCCCCTGCCAACAGGTTTAGCATTTTTCTATTTTCAGATGGCAATGAGTTCATCTCCGATGCAAAACCTTGTTTTGCATCTTCTCTTGTTGAATTCTCTTTTGACATAATTGTTACATGCTGAGCATCTGGAACTCCCTTTGGCTCAGCCTCCACATTCTTCAGTGGTTTAACTTTTTGTGGAGCGTATTGTTGACCAACGTGAGGCAATTTAGAAAAGTTATCATACCCCAAATCTCCTTCGCAGGCAGCTAAATTTTTGCCCTCAATTTGTATGCTATTAAAATCTTGCTGATGTGGATTGGCCAATAATAAGCCAGAGGGAAAAGCATTTGTACTAGCTATCTTCCTTGCCACCCCATCTGCCAATAAAGTATTATATACATCAGATTTAGTCCTCTGCTCTGGTATCTCATCCTTATGGTCATAATCCTGTGAATTTGTAGGAATCATGTCAGATTCCAGTAATTGGAGTCCACATTTTTGGGAAGTTTGATCGTTGATTCCCAGTGGAACCAATGAAGTTGCCTCAAGAGTATTGTTTAATGAACCGATCCTATTACCTTCCGTATATGCATTATTTTGCTGGAATGTGCTATTTAACCAAACATTTTGCTGCCTCGCCAACAATCCACCCTGTTGGCTTAATCTTGACGTGGACAAAGGCTGAGAGATAGGCAGGGCCTCAAAAACCGGATACTGTTTTCCACTTATATTGCTGTTGGTGTGTCGAGATGTATCTTGAGAGGAAGACAGGCCGTATTGTGGATATCTAGAAGCAGCACTTGGCAATGAAGCCTGTGGAGACAAACGTACTGCGGGTGCACCAGAAGCAAATTGCCCTTGATTTTCATCTGATACAAAATGAGGCGGCTGGAATAATGATGTAGCAGCTTCTGCCTCCCCCAAACAATGCGACTTTTCATCCCAATGCACATTTTGTGAAGGAGGCATAGACTGAATAGGAGATGAGGATGCTAACAGAGTTTGATTTTTCTCTACAAAGCCAGAATTTACCGGTCTTGTATCCAGAGTGCTTGATAACTGTAGACCTTGAGATGAAGAGATCTTATTTAAATATGGCAGTTGTTGAGATGGATGGAGCAATCTCATAGGAAACCCTTGAGATGGAGACTGATTGGGATGTTGAGAAACAGAGGGATTTGGAAACTCTGCCTCAGCCATCATAGATAAGGGACTAGAACCAATAGGGCTATAATGGGAGATGGCACTATTTTCCTTAGACTGATCGACATTTTGAAGATGGCCATTCACATTTTCACTACAAAAGTTCGTGGACAGAAAGTTATGAGAACATATTTAAAATAAATGAAACCATGAAAGAATGATGCGACTTGATCAACAGCAATAGTGAAGAGACCAACAACATATAGATTAAATAAAAAGGTTTGGCTCCATGATTCAACCTCCCTGGTGGATTTAACAGTCTTTTATTACATAACTACCTTGTTTGGTTGTAAGGAGTTCGGCCATTTGAGCCAGTTGATTTGAAGAAGTTGGTAGAGGCATCCAGATTGCCCCTTGGAGTACCATCTGAAGGTTTTAAATTTCTCTGGAAACCAGTAAACTGCCCTTGTAAGAATAAATATTTACACACAACATTTGGAAGTTTTAATAACATAACTGAAATACTGATGGGAATAACAAATCACCTTCCCCGAGTTCACATCGTTGGAAGAAGCATCATAAAGATACGACTGTTGAAAATGACCCTGCCCTTGAGAGCTTAATTGTTTTGACATATACTGGTCACGGTAGTTACCTTTCTGCTGAAGCTTGTCAATAAATGAGTCACCTGCTTTGTCAAAAGTACTTTGTAGAACAGTTGGATCATCGCTTATATGACTATTATTCTTCCTCATGATGTCGTTTTCCTCACTGTTCATGGATGTGTTCACATGCTTCATATTTTCAAGATGCCTAAAATCACTATAATCCCTTTGATTGTGTGAGACTTCATTGGCTCGTCCTGCAAGACAATGGCATGAGATGTTGTCATATGGCAATAATTAATCGATGCTAATATATTTCGATCAAACACTAGAAAATGATTGATCCTACCTTGTGGTTTTCCATGTGATTGATCAACATTGTCATGAGATGTCGCTATCTGCTGAGGTGGTCTGTCATATTCAGGTTGCTCATACAACTGACTTGCCAAGCTCTTGTTTAAATGCTCGTGTGGTTGAACATGTTGAGATTGGCCACCAATTCTCTTTTGTGCACTCTTATTGTCTAGCCATCCAACAACTTTTTCAGAAGAATTTTGATTTAGTTCATGAGAATCTTCTGGACAAAGATGCGCCGTTTGCTCAAGAGATGGTTGGATGCCTGACTGCTGAAACCCAGGAAAGCTAGAACTCATGCCAGAATCGTTGAAGTTTGCATATGGCCTTGAACTTAAAGAAGATGCACTGTGCAAGCTGTTCTCGTACCAAGCCGATTGCTCCTTTTTACTATCCACTATGTTTGAATGCTGATTTTCAGTTGACAGTTCAGTATTCTGAAAAGTTAATCCACTCCATTCCTCCTGTATCCCCGTATCACTACTAGAAGCCTCTGCTACAGCTGACTGCATAAGAGCACTCCAGCTCCCACTCTGAATTGAAGGAAATGCATCTGAGAAATCTGAATGTACCAGGTTATTTTCAAAACCTCCATTGCTGACATTTGTACATTTTCCCAAAGAAGTATCCCACATATTGTGATCCATATTATATAAAATTTTTTGTTCAATCGGATCCAAGGGAACAAAATACTGAGATGCATCCAGTTGAGTGACTTTTTGCTGCGTTGAACCAAGCCAACCAGCTCCACCTTGCCCACCTTGAAATTCAGCAAATGATCCATTTGCTTGCAAGGAAGTCCTTTGCGGGATGATATCTGATCTCATTCCAGCATCCAAACCTTGATTTGGAATTTGGTCAAATAAACTTTTCGCTTGAAAACCTTGTTTGGATCTGCCCATTTGGGGCAAGGCAAAATGGCCTGCAGAAACAGTATTTACATTACCAACAGAGGAGCTACTGAAGACTGGCTGCATGGTAGGCTTCAAGAATCGATCACGATCAATTCCCTGTAGCTGAGAATATTGACCCATGCTACCCCGCCCACTGGAGATAGGAGTTCTATAATTAGATTCATCAAGCTGCTGGGGAACCAACACTGATGAATGAAAAGATTGCCCTTTCTCGTGAGAAAACATTAGTTGGTTATAAACTCCTTGCGCTGCAGAAGATGCACCTAGATGTGCCCTGTTCATGAACATTTCTGATGAATCGGGGATAGAAGTTCCATTAATATAGGACGGATATTGAGCCCCTGTTGACTGTCTAGTGAAAGAAGAGATCTGATTTTGAGAACCCTGCTGCCTTGCATCATCAAATTGCTGTAGTTGCTGCTGCCTATGAATATCTTGCACCTGCTTGAACATCATTTGCTGCTGCAGTAACTGCATGTCATTGTATGTAGACTGCTGCATTGAATGAAATTGAGAAGTATCGAATTGTTGCTGACCCCTCACAAGTTGCTGCGATCCTCCAAGAAAGTTGAAGTCAGTTGACACTTCAGTGATTTCAGACCTCTCAGAATTAGTTGTCAGGGTTGGACTTTCTACTGGTGCATATTCTTGATGTGATTTTAGGACAGACAAGCCTCTCAGCATCAAGAAATGTGGATCATAGCCAGTATTTTCACCCAAGAATGCTTGCTGAGAGTGCTCTGTTTGGAAATTTTGCCCTCCAAACATATAGCCATTCGTATTCAGTGGTTGGCCATCCAAGGTATCACTGCAGAAACCAGGTCTTGAAGCCAGTGGTGCGAAGTTTCTGCCTAATGACACAGTCGAATTGTTTCTCAGGTATCCTTCCACAGAATCTGCAAATCAAAACTCTCGGTAGTCAAAACAACCACATATGGTTGTTTCAAATATGCTAAACTAGCCCAGCATCAACATTGGTTGGGAAAGCAGTAAAGACAAGAATAACAACAAAGGTTTATACAATTAGAACAATCAACAGCAAGGTAGAGAACATTGGTATACCTTTCAGAGTAATGTTACAGTTTTTTCGCATTGAAACTTGGATGATCACGTGCGGTTTTCTAGCATAATGATCTCAAATAAACATAAACAGATCGCCATTCAATACATGCAGTTGAAGCCACCTCTTATCTAATTTATATAATCGGGAGTCCTGTTACTTCCATGACCATTAATGCTTAAAGCTACAGCCACCAGATGCATTGCAGTCCTAATACCCAGAAAGTAGAGGGAAAATCATTATAAGGTTATAATCAAATGAACACACAAGCAAGAAACTCGACCCGGAAAGGACAAAAAGTTCATTTCCATTTGAGCAGCGCCCTGAACCCATTTGAAGCTTGAGAGAAAGAGAACTTAAAATTACAAAAGCTCAATGCTTTAAAGTCACAGAAAATCCTAAATAAGAAAGGGCAAACAACCATAGAGGGACAATTACATACAAAAACCACATGATTAACGAAACTTCACAAGTATAACCAAAAATATCTAAGTTAACATGAAGAGCACGAAAACAAATCATGAATTGAAAAGAATTCCCGTGGACTATAAATTAAACAAACAAATCCCAATTGCTTCAAACCCAACACCCAAAAATTTAACTCAGAACCCTAAAATTGCTGCGTAGCTTTACTGACGAACATCACAAACCCCCAAATAAGTCAACAAAATCAAAAACCACCAACAACATAGAATTATTCATTCGCTAATTTCAAAGAGGAACCACGTATTCTTCATAATTAGCTTAATTGTTAGCCACCCAGTAAGCAAGATTCGTTAAAAAAAAACAAAAACCCACAAGGCAAGGCGAGGTAAGAAGTACAGTGACGAGCTGGGGAGGTGTGATCTGAGCAATAGAATTATAACAACACAAAAGCTTTGGCGGTAAGGAATTCTGTTCTTGGAAGAGTATCTTAATGACCCAATTGAAGGCCTTGAACTTTCTTGTATGTATGCTCTCTTCTCTCTCCCTCTCTCTCTTATGAGCTGAAATTGTTGTTGTTGTTGTTCTTCTTCTTCAAGCTTCTTCAAAATCCATAGCAGTTCCCAATGTCCTTAAATCTCTCTCTCTCTCTCTCTCTCTCTCTCTCTCTCTCTCTCTCTCTTAATCTCTCTCTCTCTGTATCTTCAAGCTTTCTCTCACTGAAAAATTGCTTCTCTCTTTCTCTTAAGATTTGTTAAGTGCTGCAGAAAAGAGTGAGAAAAAAAATGGTCTCTTCGGACATCAAAGCCGAAGATAAAGCGATGAAAAACCGTAAATAAGAAAATTAAATAATGTTTAATTAACATTATTTATTTATTTTATTTTCAACAAACAGTTTTGGAAAAATGCCGCTTTAGCTTCGGACTCCGAACCTCTGCCTCGGACTCCTATAATCAGGTTAGGGTGTTCTCAAGTTTCCTCCTTACATCTCCACCGTTGGATCTTTTCTATTTCTTCCATCATAGTCAAAGAGTCAAGTCAACACAAGCAACCTTCTTCCTTTTTTTTCTCTTTCATTCTTAAATCAATTTTTTTGTTCTAATTACCATAGTGTTTAACTTAGACTTAATTTCAAATTACCTCATATTTTCATCATTTTTATTTTGTTTTCTTTTATATAGTTCAACAATTAAATCGCCCCAAGAATTTAAGGTTGAATTATCAGTCACGTTGTAATAGTTTTTCTTATATATTTACTAGTTCATGTCCTTATCACCAAGTCACATTGAGTACATGGTACTTTCTTACTTCATGCACCAATGAGTGGATCTATTGCCTTGATCAATTTGGCTACATCTGCCTCTCTCTTATGCTTATGTGTATTTGAACCGATCATTCAACAACAATTTGTGAGATTCAGTGACTAAATAAACAAATTTCTAATCATAACCATGAAATTCATATCAAATCAAATCTTTAGACATTAAATTAGAATTTGAGGAATTATGTAAGACTTAAAGGAAAATTATGCTTGTTTCAATATGATTGTACTTCTATTGACAAGAATAGTGTACTCGTGATCATAAGATATGAAGTTCAAATTTGTAGACATGTTTTATTAAATGAAATAAATTAATAAAATAAAGTTTCATACAAACTTGTATATAAATATAATGTCAACACGAACATAGGTCAATTAATATAGTGTTTGTATTGTCAACCTGAGTTAGGGATTTTGTCCCCTCGTCACTCTTTAATTATAATACCTTTAAAAAATAATTAAATATATAGATTAATCTAACTTTATTTTCTTTTAAATTGTTTATTAGAAAAAGTGAAAGTTATAAAATGTGCATAGTTTTTAGAAAACAAAGCATTAAAAATGAATGGGACGTTTTGAAGATTTAAATGGTATGGTAGAAATACCCACAAAATGATATATTTTAAGATTTAAATGTTTTGATACAAGTATCAATTTCGGTATATGTATTTTTAATAAATTATGAAAATAAAAATAAAAAATAAAAAACTACTTAAATTAGTGTTCACACGAGATTTCGAACAAATGTATTTCGTGGAATTGAACTTTGTATACTGAGGAATATTGTGAATACAATCTCTAGTATTTACTCATTTGATGTTTTCTCCCGAATACAAGTTAAAAACTTGGAACTTCTTGATTTTCGATCTTCAGGATGTTGTAGTTGCAAGTCGATTTGAACTTCGATCTTCTGGAATCCAAGGAAAGTTTTTATCTTCTAAGTCTTCAATCTTTCAGAAGTTGTTGATCTCGAGGTTGATACGAACTTGCACGTCTTGAGAGCTTATAGAAGTACTTTAGAGCTTCAATTCTTCATTCAACCAAAGACCCTCAAAAAATGAATGGCAAGGGTCTCTATTTATAGAGAAATTTTATGGGTTCATTTGTTTGTTGGGCTTGGACTTGGGCCTATTCGCTTCTTGGACTTGGACTTGAGCCTATTTGTTTATTTGACCGTATTTACTGTGATAATGTGACATAATTTAATTGGTCAAACTTTCTTGCTCAACAATTAGTAAATAATTTTTTTAGGGTTGACAACCAAGTTAAGATGTTTATCGTTTATATTATGTTTACATTAATAATATTTTTATCGTCTACTTCTAAGTGTAACAAATATTTTTAGATATAAAAAATGTTAGATATGTTGAACCTATAAAAATGTAAAAATATCAATATAAAGATGAAAATTTAATATCATATTTCATTTCCAAATATTTAAAACCATGCTTATTGAGTTTTTTCTTTTTTAATATTTTGCCTTTTTCGTCTCATAAATTTGGTGTTACTTTTTCTAATGGAATTAAATTTTAAGTTTGCATTAATAAATATCCCAAAGTAATATGATCAAAAGTTTTGCATGCAATCTTTAAACTCTCTTTATATTTATTAATTGAAATTAATAATTAATTTTCTTTTTTTATATGCTTCTAATTAATTACTATATAAATGTACTTTTCAAAAAAGTTCAACTGCTTTAATTTTTTTTTCAATCAAAATATTGATATATATTTTATTGAGTATATTTTATTCTTTATCTTTAATATTTTATTATACAATTTTTCACTCGAGACTATATAGACATTCAGTCATTATTTACTAACCTCTATGTTAATATGTCGTCATTATCTGTAATGTGACTTTAAGGGATTGACAATGGTGGCTGTTTGAGTATTTATGCTAACTCCTATTGGCAGTGAAACCTTTAGCGTTAAGCTTCATAGTTATAAATTGGTTGAGCGTTTGGGTTGTAAAAGACTGTAGGTTGAGTTGACTTCACAATCTCTAGTTAAGGTGGTTCGTTCTTACTGTTTGTTTTTTTCTTTGATGTTATTTTGGAAAAAGTAAATTTTAGATGACTCAAACAGCTTTTCAATTTCTTGTAAAATTTTCCAATCGTGTTGTTTACAAATATTGTAAATATTGGTCGCCACATTTCTTTACATAAAAAACAAATTGTATTTGTCGAAATTCACTTTTTAAAAGGCAAAAAAAAAAAAAAAAAAAAAAAAAAGGGCAAAAGCTGATTTGATTAACTATTTATTTTAAATTTTATGTTCTACAAATTTATACACTTTTCCTATTTTTATTATTAGATGTTTATATATTTTAAAGTAAAATTTAAATTTTAACTAAAAAAAAAAGAGCTATTTTTTAGTTTCGCTTCATTTTTAAAAATAGAAAAATTCAAATTCAAGTTATTATTTTCAAGAATTATTAATTTTGTTTTTTTAAAGGAAAAGTAAGAAGGGTGTGTTTAGAATAAAGAAAAGAATAGAAATAATTAAAAAGCAGGGAGAAAAGAGAATAAAAAAGCAAATTTTATCAATACATCGTAAAGAAAAGGTTTGACAATTGAAACAAAATATATTTTCATTTTCTTTCTAAAGTTTACTTAAAGTGTTTTTCTTTTAACAAAAACAGTTAAAGTATTAATGAGTATATTAAAAAACATATAAATAATACAAAGTCAAATAAATATATATTATAAAATATATCAATAGATCTCATACAAAACAAGAGTTTTTCTTTTATTAAAAAAAAACACAACAAAGCCCAAAAATATTTACATTATAGAACAACTTGAAAAAAATCCACAAACCCACAATATGAAATAACAAAAATACATACGATTAATCAACCATGCACGCGCAAAACAACGACATTGTTTCCTTGTACCAGTTTAAACGATCTAGTATAGTACCCAAAAAATTTATTAGTAATAGTGATCTATCTTTGTCAAAAAATAATAAGAAAAAAATATTATCTTTATGATAAGGATGACGACGAATATGAGAAACGATGAAAAATGAATAAATTCTAAAAGAGGAGATGAATAAATCCTGAAAGGAAAAATCTGAAATTTATTAAAAAAAAAAATTGTTATACAAATTGTGAATAATTTCAATTTTGTTTTGTAAATTAACATTTTCATTTTATTTTTAATAATAGATTACAAAGTTAGATTGTAATTTATAAAAGATATATGATACTATATTTATAAATCATAAAATTAATGGTAACTTATAGTTACAAAGTTGGAGAACGGTGTATTTAAATTGTCCATCAAACACATAATAATACATATTAAATTTATTTCTCACGAAATCAATAAAATTTCTCAAAAAGTAAAAAAAAAAAAAAATGAAAAAGGGATTGGGAGAATGGGGGTAGAAAAGTCAATGTATGAGGACGGTTAAAAAACGATTAATGTTTTCTTCTTTTATTTATTTTTACCGCAAACGGCAAAGCGTCTCCACGCGACTTCCGAAGGTAGACGGCATGCTTAATGTCCTTTTTGCCCTTTTGTTTATTCTCTTTCTATCAATTTACAAAACTCTCCCTAATCTTCGTTCCTTTCAATATTTTTTTAATTAATTTAATTTAAGTAAATAAATTAAATTATTTACTCTCTTTTTCGTTAAATTTAGTTAATGTTCACTAATAATGTCTGTTTTTTCTTTATATAAAAAAATTGTTTTTCTTTTATAATCTTTTTTGCACAAGTTTTATATCCTTAGAAAGTTTAAAACACATTTAATTCTATGAAAAAAATTTAAAACAAAATTGATTAGAAAAAAAAAAATAAATACATTTTCATCTCAATTCTTTGAATTTTGTTTAATTTTAGTCCATTTATTTTTAAAAATTTCCCTATTTTTAATTGTCTAGTTTATTCCCTTTATGTTTAATTCATCAAAGCTTTTTTTTTCTTTTTATTGAAATTGATTAAATAATAATAATTTTAATTTATATTAAAAATACTAATAAATAAGCAATAAAAGGTAAAATCAATAATAAACTAGAAACTAAATATAAAATTTAGTGAAATTATAGAGACTATTTAGAAGAATCACAATTCAAATATAGTTGGAATAAATATAAACCACAACTTATGTTTTTTTTCTTTCAACTTTTATAATATTTTTGAAATGGTTTTTTTTTTTTTTTTTTAAGAATCTTTATTTCTTTAAACCAGGGATGAACTTTAAACCAGCTAAATAAACACGTTTCAAGTAGTTGTCAAACACCAAACCAAGACCATTCAAGTTGGCAATAAAGCTTCAAACAACATTCGTACGCAACTTTCAACACACAGACACAAATATAAAACGAGATAGAATCGAAATTGACATTTATACGAGAGATCAGTAGAATCTAATACCAAAAAGAGAAAAGTAATTGAAAAATTAAAGCTTATACATAACTCCATCAAAAAGCTACTACATAACTTCAACAAGCCTTTTACTTTGATTCAAAAGAAATAGGGAGAAAAACAAAAAATACTTTTTGCCAATTCTAAAGTTTTCTAAAACTATTGAAACAAAAACTATCCCCACACAAAGTAAAAGGAAAAAGTGTGAGTGGCAAAATAGTCTTTTGCTAATTACTTTTCCAATACAGATTCCAAAATTATGTGTATTGAGTTATACAAATTTAATTCCCTTTTTTGGTTTGGGTAAAAAAAAGAAAATACATAAATTTAATTCAAGACCCATACATTTTTGTAACCAAAAAGGTAACATCACTTGCTTTGTTCTATGTACCATTTGTAAAGTTTAGCCCATTTATATTAAACATAAAAGGAAGATTATATTACATATGTGAAATTTAAATTTTTTTGAATAAGTAAATATCCCATTAAACATAAAATTAAAAATATGAGAATTTATTGTACAAATAATTAAAATTTTAAGGATCTATTTGACAATTCATACTAGAAAATCAAAGTTTAGATACGATCAATGACAAAATCTTTAGAGAACAAAAATATATTTTCTTGATTTAATCATATCAATAGAGTTTAGCCAATTTATATAAAACATAAAATGAAGATGTACGTATAATATGATTATCGACTTTTGATTTTATATTAGATACGTAAAAATTAAAATTTTTTAATAAATAAATATTCTATTAAACACAAGATTAAGAATATAAAAAGTATAAATAATTAAAAGTTTAAGGATCTATTTGACAATTCATATGACTTAAAAGAGAAAACGAAAGTTTAGATGACGATTCAATTTTAAAGTTGAAAAAAAATATTATTTTCTCAATTTAATCATATTAATTGAAATTGAATTTTATAATTGTTTTCTCTAAAATTTTCAATTACAGTTTTTTTCAAATTGAAAAAATGTCACACCATTTACAAAAACAACATAAAAATATATTTATATAACACTGATAGACATATATCAATTTCTATTATTGATAGTGTCAATTAATACACAAAATTTTGTTATAATTTATAAATTGTTTGACCAATTTTTTATTTGTTCAAATTCTACTCCAAATAAAAATTTATTAGAAAATTTTATTTTTAGGACAAAATTATTATAAAAATAAATTATAATCCTACAAAAATTACAAGGGAAATTTAATTTTCAATTAACAAAAGGAGGACTCAAATAATTTCAACCACTTCTTTAAAAAGCAATAATAAATAAACAATATATTAAATAAAAGGAAACAACAAATTAAAATCTAAAAAAGGAAAGAAAATGAATAAAAAATGTGGGTTAAAAATTGGATACATAAACATAATAAAAATAGTAAATGCAATTTGAATTATATGTTGAAATTTTGCATTTAATGTGACTCTATACCCATCAATTTTCCCTATAGTTTTTTTTTTTCATCTTGAAAAATACAACTCTCCATTCTCATTCATCCACTGCCCCCCTACTCTCATTAGAGTTATAGTAATTATTAAATAATTTACCCAACATAATATGGATTATATTTTTATATTTGAATTCTCAATCTAAATATAATAATGTTAGTATTTCATTGAGCGATTGACATTTAAAGTAATAATTAACTATCATAATATTAAATTTTCGTCTACATGTTAATATTTTCATGTCTGTATAGATTTGATATATGGGTGAATCAATACCTTCGTTATATTGAAAAATAATTCAATAACAAAAAAAAATATATTAAAATATCACTAATATAAATATATTATAAATAATAGATAAACTCATTTGTTAATTTAAATTTGTTTTTTCTTTAATTTTTTTGTTTTTATAACCCTTTTTAAAGTAACCATCGAAATCGACAATTTTGGTCGAAGATATTTCATATAAAGATATCTTGAAAAATAATAAAATCCAAAATCAATATATACATTTTGTTAACCATTCAAAATGGGTCCAAATTTCAAATAATAAAAAAGCATAATGAACAATCTAACATAAATTATAAATTAAAATCAAAATAGTGATAGATTGACTAAATACTTTTTAAAATAAGTTAAATAAAAAAAATTGTTATAAAATCAACTATTCAAATTTTGTAACCATTAAAAGATTTAAAATTTCATAATCAATGTCTCAAATTATACTGTAATATAAAATTTAAAAAATATATGACATGCTTATTGAGATTTTGCTAATCTCATAATTTTTTTTTTAATTAGACGACTACACATGCATGATATTAGTTTAATCTAAAACTTGAGACAATAGATAATCTGAAAAAAAGATTAGATTCAAATGTAGGGTTATGAACTCTTTGTAATATAGAATCCGAGGATGGAGTTGATTCGTGAATGTCAGTTCTAAGTAAATTTGATTTAGTTATTCAGTTGAAGGAAGAATTTTGGTTAGTTCAAAGTAGTTTGGCGCCACCGTTACCGGAATTGGTTGCTACGTTGAACAAAAAAAACTGAAGTAAACTTAACCATTCCGAAATCTTCTCTCCTCCTTCCATTTTCCTTCTCTCTTATCTCCCTCCACCAAACCCATTCCCAAAACCCTACTGGTTTTTTTCCCCTTTCTCTCTTCCAATTGATCTCCAACTAGCTCCTCGCCGTTTTCCCCCAGCTTCGTCTTCGTTTTTCTTCTAACTTCTTCTTACCCTCCTTGTCATTTACGGCCTTTCGCCTTTTCTTCTTATTGGCACTTCACACAATTTGGCTTTTCAGATTCAAGCATCAACTGGGTCAGCATTGAACATTCCTAAACCTTTTCCAAAATTTTATGTGAGTTTCATTAATTAATCATATCACCATGACTGTTTTTTCTCTGTGTTAATTATTCATGTTTGGAATCCTAGTTTTAATTAAGGAGTTTGCATAATTCTCTTATGCCTTGTTTTGTGATAATGAGTATTTGCTCCGTATTTGATCGTTTAGAACAAACGCATTTGTTCCTTCTTTTTTTTTTTTTGGTGAAAAGTATGGATGAACAATTAAATTAATCGAAATCTATTAGTTTAAGCTTTTGGGTTTAATGTCACATGCCACAGCGTCCCAAATTATACCAGGAATGTTGTTCTTAAGATCATGTCTGGATTTGTAGCTTTGGGTCGATGATAAGTCATCTAGAGAGTTTCAACGTTGTGATCGATTGATTGATTTAGCTGTGTTTCAACTGAACCTTCCATTGATTTTGGAAACAGATGCTAATGGATACTACACAGAGTTTTAAGCAATCTAAGGGACAATTAGATCAGGTGAACCACAAAGAAACAGATGCTATCTCTGATCGAAGCAACTCGAGTTCTTCATGTACCTCAGATTTGTCACAAGACTCGGCGGTTAGCAGCATTTTCCAGAGTGATCCTCCTGTTCTTCAATCAAAACCAGATGTTGCCGAGCCTCTGGGAGCTGTGCAAACAGTGGAGAATCAACCTGTGGGTTCTCTTAGTAGAATCCAGAGTTCTTCTAGGGGTTCTTCTCATATTGGGTTATCTGGGCCGCTTGGAAACCACGATCCGAATAGAATACCGGTGTCCATCTTCTCTGGTAGACCATCAAACCCTATGGAATGGAGCACTGCTTCAAACGAATCATTGTTCAGTATTCATGTGGGAAACAGTAGCTTTTCAAGGGAACATTTCAATTTTTTTAAGTCTGGAGAATTGTTGATGAACCCCAATTCATCCCAGACTCTATCCAACCTGCCCCCTTTTGTTGAACCATTAAGAGCTGAGAGTAAATCTGAAATCGCGGTGAAGACATTCGCCGAACCAGTGACGTCGTCGTCAACTGCACATCCGATTTCACCCACATCAAGTCAAAATGTAGCAGATCATAAAAAAGAAGTCACGACAACTATGGATGAGCTTCGAGGTCGCCAGAGCGTATCAAACGACAGCATGAATAGCTCTCGTTCATTTCAGTTCCCACTGTAAGCAATCCTATATCATATGTCTGTTTTGGAGATGTTTTCATTTTGAGCTTGGAATCTAAAACATTAAGGCTATAAATTGTGTCTTCTTTTATCAGATTGGCAAGTGAAGGTGCAACACCAAAAACAACTAGCTCTGTTTCAACAGACTCCGGTGTAACATCACAACAACAGCCATCAAAGCTGCAATCGAAAAAGCGGCAATCAGCAAAGCATCAATTGCCAGAACTTCAGTCTTCATCTCAGGCCGCCTCACCATCTGCAGCCACGAGTTCAGGTTCGGGCTGGTTTTCCTGTCTCTCTTGGTGCCGATGCCGATGACGAAATCTCTGCTTGTGTTGACTATACTCTACTTGTTCTACTCACATCATCACAGAGAAAAGCTACAGGAGATGGTAACTTTACACTCTAGCTAATTAGTTATCTCTTAATGAAAAGGAAAACAGAGAAAAAGAACAAGGGCTCCAATTGATTGACCTCCTTAAGAGTTATAGCAGAAGAATTAGTTATTATTGTAACAATCTTTTTTCTTTTCTTTCGACTTCTCCATTCTCTAGATAAACAATGAAATCGAATGTTTGATTTATTCTCTCTGGCTTTGATTAAAACTACTAATTTATTATACCGCAAACTTATCTTCATCAAAACCTTGACTTGTTAACAGCTATTTAATTTTATGACAGTTCCTGAAAGAACATTTCCTTAGAAAGGTTGATTCATTTCTTCATATTTGTCTTAAATTTTGTTGATAAATTGTAGAGTTTATACAGAAGGAAATCAAGAGTTCAATTCTCATTCCCTTGAGAGTTGAGAATTTGTGGTTTCACAGATTCACACTAATATAACATTTTATTAGTGTCTATGGTTTGACATTGATTTAATAGGTTGGTTAATAACTTAACTAAATTTTTTTTTAAAAATATCATTTCAAATATAATAAAAAATCACAAAATATTTAGACAAATAACAAAATATTTTATTTTTATATTTTTTACCATTCTCAAAAAAAAAAAAAAAAAAACACACACACACACAAACACAAAATAAAGAGCTAAAGAGTCTTGAGACCATAGGAGAAAATGGAAGCAAAACAGAGCATTTCCGGTTGAGAAAGCACCAAACTCACTTCAATCCCGTCTCCATCTCTTCCATCCGCCAGTGAAATTGAACCAGTCCTCTCAATCGAAACCATCTTCACATTTTCCGGTCTTCCCCACCCGAAATCCAACTCATAAACCCCTAATCTCGGCGATCCAACCACTCCCACAAACTTAATCCCCTCTTCCACCTTCTCCCATTTCGACAAACTTTCCTCCGCCCCCTTTGTCACATTCTCATCCAAACCCTTTATCGCTTCATCAATCCTCTTCGATGCAATCCCCAACCCTTTTTCCTCATCCTCCAGTTCTCCCACTTCCGCAAAAACCCCATGGCTTCCGCCGCAGTTCCCGAAGTAGTTCGCCGGTACTGCTGGATCCATTCGAGCTCGCCAATCGGCGTAGAAACCCAGGTACACTCTCTTCTTCTTCTGT
The DNA here is from genome assembly GCA_025688845.1 of Cucumis hystrix. Lineage (NCBI taxonomy): Eukaryota > Viridiplantae > Streptophyta > Magnoliopsida > Cucurbitales > Cucurbitaceae > Cucumis > Cucumis hystrix. The sequence goes on along the minus strand of CM046891.1, from coordinate 1,705,429 downwards.
TCTATTCTCGCTGATTTTACTGCACAAAACGATATGTACGCGAATGCGAGAACGAACGTTGAGTATCGGGTAGGTTTCGAGGGTTTTGATTCGTCTTCTTTTGTTGCTTTCCTGAGATTTTCGATGTCTGTACGTGTGAATTTGAATGTGCCTCTTACCATTTCTGGGGAGACACCCAAATTTGGGAAATATTTCAGGCTTTTGATTGATGGGTCGGTGGGGTTGGTCTTTGTTAACCAGTAGTTGATGTAGAGCATGTCGATTCCTTTCGGGTCTTTGATAATAGACCGATCGAAAAATGGGGTTAGTTCAGGCGGTAGAGCAATGGACAATTCGGGTTTGTTTGGTGCCTGTTTGAAAATGTAAGCCCACGATTTCAAGAACATAATCGAGCTTTTCCCATCAAGGAAAGCATGGTGATTGGATATGCCAATGGATAATCCCCTGTTTTGGAACAGAGTGATTTGCAGCGCCATAACCGGAACAGAATCATCCGCTGCCGGCAAGTCCGGGACAAAGGGGCGGCACTCCTCCACAGGACGGATTCCAGTTCCGGAAAAGTGGGTAAAGTCGGCATCAGTCTCAACAACGGTGAGGGAAACGCCATCGCCAGGGGAGTAACGAACGATTGGTTTGGGAGATTCTGGCGGCCAGACGAGATTTCCGGCGAGAGGAAGGAAGTGTTGGAGAGTAAGAGAAAGGGAATGCTTGAGATGTGTGAGGAGAGAATTAGAGTTGAACAATGGCGGGTCTGGTAAAGAGTAGAAGAAGAGTCGTTCTGTGGGAGGGATTTTTAAAAACAGAGCATCGAAGTAAGTAAAAGGAAGAGAGAAATGGGTGGCGGAGGAAGGAGACGCAGGTGGCGGAGCCACTGTAGAAACTTCCAAAATACTGATCAGGTTTGGTTTCAGTTTCTCCATACTAAGAGATGGGAGAGTTGTAATTTGAAGTTGGAATTGACAGCAATCCTCTCTGATTCAGAATTATTTATAGAAGTTTATGATTGAAGAAAGGAAGGGTTGATTGTTGTGTTTCACGTGGTAATGGAAATTGGATTCATTGGTATATGATGATAGAAAGAGAACTCAAACAGAATCTTCCTTCAAACCTATGTTCTTTTTTATATTTTGCATCAACGTGAATCACGACGTAATGGGAGATTTCTGCATAGACTCTGTTTTTTGAGGTAACTACTTTAGAGTGAAAACGGGCACTCTCCTTTTCCTGTCCCCTTGATCATTGAGTTTAAACTTCATCTTCTCCCCAAGTTTCATTGACGAACTCTCTTTCGTTCTAGTTCACTCGAGTGATTTAATCCTGCCTCCTCAAGCGCACGACAGCGACACACTTGCTACCAACACACTAGTATGTCTTGGTACTTGTACTATTTTGACATCGATAAAGTTTCAATGTGTGACAAAAGTTCTTCCGATCTCTTAACTTTGCCATGGGCCTTAGTCCAAAAGGAGCGAGAGTGTAGAAAGAGAGAGGGTTAATTAGAAATAAAACTAGGTGAATCGAAAGAATTTGAGTGAACATATGAACGAGGGAATGTAGTTAACAAGAGTTTTAAGTGCGCAAGACAATGAGTGCAAGAGCAAAATGGAACATTTTTTTTTTTTTTTTTACCGTGAGGGTGTAAAACTCTCAAGCAAAGTGATATAAGCAAAAATTTAATCAATCTTATTTTGAAAGAAAAAAAAAAGTTAGACTAGAAAAACATGAGCTATCCAACCTTATTTTTGGGTTATTCATACAAAAATTGTGGCCCTGATATTGCTCATTCCTTCATTTTAATCAAACTCTCTTTATATCTTGGTGGAAACATTTCAACAATATGGAAAAAAGACTCGTCGAAAAAATAGAAGTAAAAAAAATTGTTGAGTTATCTTCTTTTTTAGATAATATTGATAACAACGTCCAAAATCGAGTTTTTTAAGTAAACATAAATATCATGGAATAGATACATAAAAATGCAATTTGATAATATTGTGATAAGGGTTTAGAGCTAAAATTAAAACAACAAAACTAAATGTTAAATGTCATTCATAGAACAAAAATGTAAGAGTTAGTTACGTTTAAGATGCATGCAAAGCAAATAGATGTCAAAAAAGAAAGAATTGTATTCAATATCTATTTAGTGCATTTCCAATCGAATTAATAATGCATCATAATCAGTTAAAAAAAAAAAAAAAATTACAATGAAAAACACATCGGACTCATAAATGTGTACTTCTTAGTATTTCCAATCGAAATTGTCAATGGGACTAATTTTGCATTTTCCTTTTTCAAGGATAATTTATTTTATTTTATTTTTTTTGTGAGTGACGAGAAAAAATACTGAAAGATATATAAAATGATGTAATTTGTCAAGAAATTTTCTAAACATAGAATAGAAAAAGGAAAGGATATTTATAATTGACCGCTATTTTATGAATAATAATTAAGGATATAGCAACATTTACAAATATAGTAAAACTATTGCTGATAGATTTTATCGCTGATAAACTCGTATAGTTTATCAGTGATAGACTTTAATCATTGATAAAATTTGACAAATTTTGTTATATTATATATTTTTTAAAATGTTACTATATACTTAATTATTTTAAATCTAATTGCTAAATTTGCAACTATCCTCATAGAAAAAAAATGATAAGAAAATAATGGGCCTTTAAAACTAAGCCCATGTAATTTAAGGGTTTTGTTTACTAAACCCATTTCTCCTTTTTCAGTGTTTGTGTTTCCTTCCACCTTCATTGATTAAGTTCCAATAATTATTATCATTTTAAAAATGTTATTTTCAATTACATATCTAAATAGCAAAGCATATTTTAAATACCCACCATATAAATTTTGGAGCATTTTTTTTTTTTAAATGAACATGAATCTTATCTCGAGTATGTACCAACCAATTCGATAATATGATATTGGTTGTAATAACATCGATATTTGACCTCTGAAACTAATAGATAAACACGGAAGTTTGCGATGTACTCTTGCGAGACAAAAGATTCAAAAGTACTATAAATTTAAGATTAGATATTCAATTCTTCAATCCCCACATTAATTTACTACTTTTGTAAAAAAAAGAAACTCAACATTATTACATGCAATTAGTACAACAATTATGAGTTGGGATTGAATATTCTACCTTTAGGTGCAAGGCACGAGAAGATCTCGTAATTAAGCTCATTTATCAATAATGTATGCTAATTTGTTAGTATGAGTGCTTTTAAAAATATTCATAAATATGTGAGATTCAAATAATATTAATGTGTCTAACAAGATGCATTTGACCTAAAAACCAAAATAGCATTTCGTAAACTTTAATTGAAAAAGAAAACAAAAACGAAACTTTTTTAAACTATATATATATAAAAAAAAAAAACCAAAAAGATAGTTTACCAAATTATTCTCAATGATTTTAAAGTTTTTAAATTACTCAATCATAGGTATAAGTTTTTGTTCTAATTTCATCACTATTGTTTTGAATTTCTAATGAAAAGCACAACTAATTAAGGTATTATATTATCGAAAATGTTATACTCTAATATTTTCTATTTAACTTAGTTGTGTTAGATGCAAATGCTTAAATTGTCACTCTCCATCGAAATATCAAATTCATATAAAAATGTCGAAAAAAATATTGATTAAAGGTCGATATCAAAATATAAATAAATTTAATTAATAAATACTCATTTAATGATTTTGAAATAAGTTAATATGTTCATTTTTTTTATATTATAATTTATTTATTTATATATGTTTTTTTAAAAAATTAATCAAACGAAAAAAATGTTGAGATAAAATGAACTACAATATTTATAAAATGAACAAATATTTATAAAAAATTGGGTAATAAAGAATGTATCAGCTGAATTACTATTTAAATGTCAACTGGCTTCTCTATAAACTCCAACTCCCTTTCTTCCTCCTTCGTCGTGCTCTCGATCTCAGGGGTTTTGCTTGGGTTTTACATTTAATTCTCACCGTTATTCCACAAATCCAGCCCTACACTTTTCATCTTATTACTCCATTTTTGTAATTGTAATCTCCATTGTTGCGATCTAGGGCTTTCTTCTTCTTCAATTGGGTACTTGATTCTGTTATTTTTCCTGATTAAATCCTCCCCAAGTTCTTGTTTCATTCAATTTCCAGTGTATTCGGTTGCTATTGTGACTAATGGCATACAAGTTGAAGACCCATTTGAGTTTTCTTGAGTTTTTTAGTTTTTCTTAACGGGAATTTTGTTTTCATTTCGACGTCCGACGTATTAGGGTTTTCTCAGATGTGGAAATTTTTTAGCGCCGGATTATTTCTGTTGGTAGCTGTCTGATGCTTTGTTCTACTGAAATTTGTACCTTTTCTCCATCTGTGTATAATCTTCTACTTTTAGACTGTTGTTTAAGTCTGATTTATGAGAGATAGTGAAGTACGTGGGCGATTTTTTCATCATCGTTTTGATTTTTGGAGTTTTGGTGATTTTGGTTGTTATCCTTGCGGCAGATTGAAGTGATATGAATATTTGAATATGAGCGATGGAGGTGGGGAGAGTGGAAAAGTACATGAACGACCAAAGACGAGAAAGAATTTGGGTAGTGAAGATTTCCCACGGGCGCTTGCTAAGATTGCTGTAGCTCAAATATGTGAGAGTGAAGGATTTCAAATTTTTCAGCAATCTGCCCTTGAGACACTGGCTGATGTTGCAGTTCGGTATGTTCAAAACATGGGAAGCACTGCAAATTTTTGTGCTAACTTTGCTGGTAGAACAGAGTGTAATTTGTTTGATATAATTCAAGCATTGGAAGATTTGGGGTCGGTTCAAGGGTTTGCAGGTGCTTCGGATATCGAACACTGTCTTGCAAGTTCCAGCACAGTTAAAGAGATTGCTCGTTATGTAGCTCAAGCGGAAGAAATCCCATTTGCCTACTCAGTTCCCAAATTTCCAGTTGTGAAGGAGCGAAAGTTGAGGCCTAGTTTTTTGCAAATTGGGGAAGAACCTCCTGGAGAGCATATACCTTCTTGGTTGCCTGCACTCCCGGATCCCGAAACGTACATCGAGTCCCCCATTGTGAAGGAAGAAGTAGTGGAGCCTCAAACAATTAAAACTGAGCCAGAAAAACAATGTAAAACAGAGAAATCTTTCTGGAATCTGCAGCAGTGGTTGTTTTGCAATGGATTGGAAGGATCCCAAAGAGAAGACCCTAGAAATGCAGCTATGACAAAACAAATACAAGAAAGTAATCCATTTCTTGCTCCCCCCCTGCAATTTGGGGAGAAGGAAGTTTCTTCTATTGTTCTTCCAGATAAGGTCTTGAACAATTCAAGTACAGAATATCATGTCCCTGTCATGGAGAATTGTCATGTGGATACACATGTCTCAGTGCTGGAGACTTTTGCTCCTGCTATTGAATCAATAAAGAACAATTTCCACATGTCTGAGGAAAAGTACTCTCTGAACAGGAAATCTACTGTACAGTTTAAGATTGGGACTGGAAAGAAGGCGGCAGGTAGCATGATAGAATTGAGGGCGCTAAACAATGGTGTGAAGAAGTCTTCGTCCTGGTTTGTAGGGGAAGATGAGAAGGATGACAAGAAAAGAAAGGCCGAGAAGATTCTGAAGGACTCAATGGAGAACTCCAATGAGCTATCTCACTTGTAATTAGGTTGCTTGATTAAAATTGTACACGGAATTTAGGAGTCTGGGTGCAGTTTTTCATGGTCAAAAACCACTGGCATTGTATTGTCTGGATATTAGCTTATAGAATGAAAGATTCAAATTTGTGGAAAGAGAGATTCCAGTTTAGCGAATTTTTTGAGGTATGCTCATGTTTTTAATGAACCAATTCATTTTCTTCACTAATAAACTTGGCATTTGTAAACGCATTAGTTGGTGGATACACAAATAAGCTACGGTTGGGTGAAAAACTCTAGGCCCACGTTAATATCACCCTAACCAATGAAGTATTGAGTTGATCAAAAGAAAAGGAGGGGAAATATTATCAAGTGTAGTTAAACATATATGCGTTGTGTAGGAATAATCTTATCTCTTTCACTTGAAGAAGGGAAAAAAAAATCTTGTAATAGCTAATGTGATGTTATCTCTTGTTCATATTTGTTCTTCCTCGCGTATTAGCTAGACAGCCCCCTATCTTGTTTACAATCTGTATTCCCCAGAAATTTGAACTAAAAGCTTGACCTTTATTAATTAATAAAAGAACTTGGAGTTTAGTATTTCTTGTGGCTTCCCTTATTAAGCCCTAGCTTTGTCACATGACTGTTTCCCTCACTTTGGTTTTTGATCATGGGGACGGTGTGATCCTATGTACTTGTGAAATTTTTGGTTTAGGGTAGGCATTGGTATTGGCGATTATAGACAATTCTTTGTGGAGTTCAGATTTTAAAAATTATTTTATTGCTTAAATCTCAGCTCTTCGACTCAAGGTCCGTCTAAAAGTTTGAGAAATATTTGCCCTTTAAATCTTCATTTTAGTTCATCTGTGACTCTGGAACTGGTCGCCTACCTGTGACCGCCATTCTAATGGATATAACTAAAGTCAAGTTTCCATGCCATGATAGTAGTGATTACTGGTCATGCATCAGCTACTGTTTTATGATTTACTCTAAAATGCGATGCCAACATGCCTTTCTGATATTTTGTTTCTGCCATTATTTTGATTTTTTGTGTGTTCAGCTAATCAGGAAACTGTTTTCTTGCTCTTAAAGCGTTTGGAATGTAGCACTTATCCTTTGATTTTGCTCACATTCAAGAGCTTGTGGCAATTGGACGTTCCATTATTTTCTTGGAATGGGAACTGTTGAAATATGCATATTACTATAACTGCGACATTTCAAAGGTTAAGGAACTTAGAACGTGATATTTTTTAACAGAGAATGATGAAATTTTTTGCCACTCCATTTTGCTGATTAAGATACCTACGCGGTGAATGATTATTGAACAGAGGTCTTATAATTGTTGCTAATTATTCTAATGAAGAGACAAACTTAAATCTTGTGGCAGGAAATACTTTGGAAGATCCGCAGATTGAGATTTAAGATTAGGTTTTTTCAATTATCCTCAAAATTGTTTCCTAGTGGATTGAAACTTGAATTTTTTATTCTAGGAAGCATAACTCTGATCTTTCCCATTGTCTAGTTTCTCTTAGTAAAATCTCCTTTCAATAATTTGAAATATTATAGTGTACATGACCTCACTTCATTATATCTGCTTTCAGAAAAGAAAGTACCTTCCATTTTTTATGTTTCTTGCCTCTCGGCATGGGTTTCTCATGTTATACGATCAGAAAATAAGACTACTACTGCTTGTGTGATGTTATAGTATAAAATTATATAAAACATTTTCATTTTCTTTTCTAACTTCCAGGACCTGGATGTTCCAAAATAGTCAGTGATCCGTACAGTTTGCCTGGACAGGACTTGAAAACAAGGATGCTACTTGTACCTTTGCCTTCATTTACAGTAAATAGTTGTTTCTAATACAGTTCTAATGCCAGCAACGATCTAAATTCACACACAGGAGTTGCTGGAACTGTACAAGAGAAAAAAGAAAAACTCTGGAAGGGTAATGTCAAATAAACCTAAACCTGTAGAAGTGACTGAGGATGCAAAGTTTGAAGTCGTAAGAAGAGATTGCACGTTTATTTATCTAAGATGATGGGAATTCTCTAGTTTGAGGGAAATTCCCTGCAGTTATTGTCATAGAAGCTTGCTTCATTCATCACGATCTCAGTTATCAAGTCTTTGAAGATCTGCCGCTCAATATCCAACACTATGCCGGGAATGTCATTTTGGTAATTTCCCCAGTAGCAGGATGGATTCATCAAATCTTTCCAAATCATGTTTCTTGAAGCATCATCGTAGTCGTGGAGACTGCCACTTTGGTTGCTATCTTGTAGCTGATCAATCTGTGTGCATAGTTCTTTCAAAATCTGTTGCCCTCTTGAATCCGTTTCTGCAATATTACTTTTTGAGAGCCAATGCTTGGAAGAACGTTCAGCCACTAGTTTGTCCAAAAGAATTTCGTTAACAGTATCAAACACGAGTTTCCTCTGAATTTTATTGCGATTTCCTGGTGTGGAATTCAGTTTACTGTATGAATCACCATCAAAAGGCCATTTAACTGTCGTGGACTGCTCAAGTGCAAGAAATAAGTTGGGATTGATCAAGTGTCCTGGTGAGTGGAGCTGAATGGCAGACATGCCATGGTCAAGATCTTTGAGGAGACCTGATTCTGATAATATTTGCCAAATATATTTGTGCTGGGAATTCATCTCTTGGCAGAAATGATTCTTGCTGTCATTCAAGAGCTCCTCCTCCTCATTACTGAAGTTTACTTGCCGAATATGCTTCCTCAATTTGTCGATCTCTGACTTCAAGTTTTTAATCTCAGTGCTGAGGGTCTCTGTGCTTTTCTGTAATTGAACTGGGACCTCTTGACTGGATTCTGCTTCTGAATTTACAGTCTCGTCATCTATACAATCAAAATTCAACAGTTCTTGTGATATAACAGAATGCAACATAAATATTGTAGGTTATTATCTCTCTTTGCAGTAAACAGCATCCTAGTGTGAGTGAGTGGGGAAAAATAATGAATTATGAGTTCCATACCTTCAAAAGCATACGATATTTTCTTGATAGGAGATGGTGAATCGTCTTGGTAAAATGTAGAATCAAGAACAGAGACGGGACTTTGTTGCTCAGAGATTGTTAGTGTTGGTTTGACTTTTGGGATGCTGTTGCTCAACCTCATTTCTGCATTCTGAGATAAAATTCAATATGTTAATCACATAAGCACTCACTCAGACCTGTAAATTAAATGTACTACTAGCAGATGAAACTGAAAACACTAACCCTTTGTTCGCATTCATCATCATTCTGCAGGACATAGTTGCTTCTGGTGTTGTCAAATTGTGTGTTGATTGTATTTTTCATAGTGATGTTTGATGTCGCTTCATTACTCTTGGGCTTCAGAGGGTAAAGACCTCCTTGTTGTTGACTCGTATCTCCAGGGCATCTACTACTTTTGCTTGATTTCTTGATGCTTTTCTGATTTGAAGTTGAAGTTTTCTGCCTGAGTTTTATTTCTGTGGAACTCGATCCAACTTTTCGGGTGTTCCTTTCAGTCCTGCTTGAGTCTGATGATGGGGTGGTGGGACATGATTGTTTTTCTAGCCCAAACTTTTTATGTCGCACTCTTGAGCTTGTTACTCTTGGACTGTTCCCTGAGGCTGTTGAGGTTTCTGTGCGAAGACAATGCTGATCCTTTGTCAGTTTTGTTGGTTTCAAAATTCTCGTGTTGGTATTTTTGTCTGTCAAAGTCTGTGATTGTGAATGACTGGGGAGGGATCGGAGATGAGTATGTTGCAGACCAATATCTTTGGTAGATTGCATTTTCACTTGTTCATTCCCACTGCACAATGCATCGTGTTTCAATGGCACAGATGGAGAGGAATTGCTGATTTTCAAGTGTTTAGCAGGCTTCATGATGATTATTGAGGATTTACATGACTTCAAAGAGTTTGAATCCTTGTCTCTAGCAGAAGAAGCTGTGTTGTTGAGCCGCGAGTTTCTTGGGCTTGCTGCTCCTGAACTGCGATTCTGATCAACAGTCCCGTCCATGCTTACTTGTGATGCACAGTCTGATGCTTGTTCCTTGTTCTCATATATTGCTCGAGATTTTTGCATCGCTTCAAGTATCTGTTTTAAAGCTCTGAGATCTTTTCCAGATTTGGTGAATTCAAGTGTTGACAACCTTTTCTCAATTTCTCCATAAACAGAGTAGTTGTTTGGCACATATATTGAAAGTTCATGACTTTCAGTAGCTTGCTCATTAACATCTCCTTTTCTGTTTACCTGGCTCGCCTGAGTTGTTTCCACCTTAAGCTTTGCAGAAGCATTGGGTTTTAAACCCAAATGATTGTTTCTCAAGCTGGGAGAATAGGAATCTCCATGCGAAATTCTTGGGGACCCCGAAAACCGACTTTGTTGTGTGCTCTCATCATTTTTCCTCGATGATGTGGAGAAAGAATTTTGTTCATAGGTTGGGCAAGCATTGATCAATCTTGATGGACTATTGTAGGTTGAAGTTGAATCTGGGAGAGAATCCAATCCCATTAACTTTGCAACAATCGTGGATGATTGCCTCGAACTCACCGGTTCTTCGAAATCCCTGTTACCCTTCTGAAAATCCTTAACTAGATCATTTGATCTCGTTCCGGAAGCAGAGCGCCTAGCCCAGCTTTCTTTACTGTCCAGTGATAGCCTTGGAAGTTCCCTGATCTTTATGGTTGATTTCAGTGTATCATAAGAATCCCTTCCATCATACGATAGCCTTCTGTTAAACTTGGGTGCTGAATGTGTGGGAATGTCATTCTCTTCATTGGCATATTGATGTGCTTCTCGAAACCTTGCAAGAACGCGAAATGATTCATTCGATCCTGCAGTCTTGGAGCTGGTGTGTTCAAATTGTCTCGTCGGCCTTGGAGAGTCCACGTGTTTTAATTTACGATTCACTGCTTCTTCTCCAGCCACAGTTCTGACCGAAATTGCACAAGCTTCTCTGTTCATGTTCTCTTTGACAATATCTCGGAATTCGAAAGATTGGCAGCCCAATTGCTTAACAGTAGCATTATGCTTGTTCTTCAGAATTTCCCTAGTTGTGTTTACAGGAAAATCAACATGGCTGAGCAATGTTGTTTCAAGGTGAGCTGCTCTATTATTAGCATCAAGAGACGAAAAACTCGAAGAACAAGAAGTTGTAGACGAAAATGAGGTTCTGGAGGACTCTGTGGACACTCTTTGTTTCTCTTTCCTAGTCTTCTTCTGGTTTTTCCCCTGCATTTGAACAAAAATATGCACTTTACAAACAACCATATCTTCTAACAAAACTCGATTGAATTGCTTCTTCCATGGTGAATTCTTACCTGAGTTCTCTGTGAGGCCCTGTTGGGCTCCATTGAGATACCTTCATCGTTACCTGCCAAAGAAGTCCACCAGCAAATATTACAAAAATTGCTTCTTCTATCCATGGTTGAAACTAAATTACGGTAGAAGAAGAAGTATCAAGTACCTGGCGATGGTAGGAGTTTCTTTTGGTTGCGACCGGGCACGCTCCGACCACCGAGGAAATAACGCCGGTCAAATATCTGAAAAATGCCATTCATACAACCAATTTGCTTATGAAGGCTTTGATTCTCATCTGATAAAGAATAGGTAATCCTTGCAGACATCTCTCCCTTCCACCTCCTGCTATCTCCCTCCCTCAACAATGCTTCGAGTTAAAATGGAAGAAATGTCATACATGAAGGAGAAGTTTGAGAAAGAAAGAACTCAGAATGATTCTACAAACACCAAATGACTGTAAGAGCTTTTTTTAACAGGAACAAAATGTGAAAGGCAAGCAAAAGGGAAGAAGAAGCCACCAAACATTCAAACAAGTAAGTAGTCCCCACTTTTTTTTTTTTTTCTTTCCTTAGAATTACAAGTCCAAAACTTAAGGGAATAAGAAACCCATAAGATATGGTTTGTTTTGGGATATTGTTTTTGGACACAGAACAGGAAAAGGAAAACTCTGAGTTTATTCTTTTGCTGTTCTTGGGAAATGCAACTACACACACACCAAACAGGGATAATCAAGTAAGGATTGTGAGTTTTTAAATGGAAGTAAAAACCAAAACCAAAGCCAAAACCAGGCAAATGCTGAGAAACCAGTTAAAAGAGAGAGAGAATGATGTTGTGGTGACAGGCTTTTTGTCTAGTCCAATAAGTATAAGGTAGAAGAAGGTGAAGGAGGGAAGAAGGGAATTATGAAAGAGAATACTAAAAATGAATTTCTTTTTGGGTTTTGAAGATGGGAAGCTAAGAAGTGGGTATAATGGATGATGTGGGTCAGATCTGAAATAGGATTATTTTATTCTCTCTTTGGTTTGTTTTTCTTTTTTCACAGAGTTTGATGTGAAGAAGAAAAGAAGGAAGATAATGGGGGCTGGTGGACCTCTCCCTCTACTTTGAGGGAAGAGCATGTGGTGTCTGTCAGAAAAGTGGAACAAAATTTAAGAAAGTGGGATTTTTTTATTTTCATTTTTCTTTTATAAAACTACTTCCAAAACAAGCCCTTACTTCAACTCTAATCTCTCTCCCCCTAACATCCATTCCCAAACAAAATCTCCTTTCTTTTATCGAATTACCCACAGATATAGAATAATCTACTTCTTTCTTATCATCAATATAAACTTATAACATCTTATATATCTATAATATGTTATAGCTCTTGCATTGTCTAAAAAACCTTAATACTGATATTGTAACGTATTTGAATCTTCCATTTGTATCTAATAAATTTATCTTTTACAATAAAAATTAATTGATTTATTAGATACAAATTTTAATTTTATGTTTATGGGAACTTTAAGGGCCATTCTTGATTATGAATTGTCTTTAGCTGAAAAATGCGTCCAAGTTTTGAATTTTAAAATTTAATGTGCAAAATTTTATCAAATATTGATTAAAAAAATGTAAATTTATAGTTAACTTGATATTTAACAATTAACTAGTCGTACGAGTTGTAAATAAAAAAAATGTTTCAATTATTATTTAACTACTGTGAACTCTCATTTTTTCTACTATTGATTAAGGATTCGGCTCTTAGTATTAAGAAACTATTTTCTTGAACTCGTGTATTTTTACCTGGACTTATATAAAATACGAACAAGGTAAATGATATGAAGTTAATTTGTAATTTAAGTATTGTTATTATATTATTTCTTATTGTAAAGCCTAAAAAGGGATTTTTAAAAATAAGTGTTGAAATCTTGACAGGTAAGCAACTTTATGGTGTAAAAAACCAACCCATGTTATATATGTTAAACTTAATAAAGCAAAATCTTCTTCATAAGGACCTTATGGATATGTTACCGTTTGTGACTTCATCATTATTATAATTATTATCAATTTTGAAATCACTTTTCTCATATAATATAATCTTTCTTGTCATTAACAAACACTAATCATTTTCCCCTTTCTTGTTCATATGCTAATTAGTTAAAATCTTTGTTCTCCAAAACCAGTGTTGGATACTCACATCATTACAAACATATCCCATTGCTCTTTTAACTTTATTTTGTAATTTTGCTTGTACATGATTCTTGAATTTTGAAAATTTTCTAATACATTTGACAGCTTTATTAGTGTTGGACACAAAATTAAAAGTTGAGGAGTCTTGCAGTCGACTACTGTAAACTTAGTCCGTACTTCCTCTTTTCATTATTTCACTAAAGGTTTTTTTTTTTTTTAACTTTTTTATTTTGTAAACCAAACAAATTTGAATATTCATAATTTGGGTTTGATCTAGCTCCAACTAATATAAAATTAGATCGGACCGAACCAAAACAAATTATATCACGTATATTTTACATTCGGCTTTTAAAATTAAAAGTGAATTGATTCAATTAATTCGATTTTTTAACATTTTTTGTTAAATTAAATTTCCGCAACCAGTTTTGTTGTCAATTTCAGTGCTACAACAATTAGCAACATGTGTATTTTTTTCTTAAAAAAAACCTACATATTCACATTTCAAATTTATGTCCTATATCATATATATATATATATATGTTAGAAAAAAAAAAAGATCTCCTAGTTTTATCCCATAAACAAGCAGCAAATAACAGAAAACGACCAAACTATAAAACACAAGAATTCACGTAAAAAAAACTCCAAGCTTAGAGAAAAAAAAATTGTGACAGAGAAAAAATTTGCTATGTAAAACATATAACAACACGGAACTCTCAATATTTTTATACCACTCTTTAACTAGAGTTAACAGTACACTCCAACTAATTAATTATTTCTAACTATGACGACAATGGAAATTAATAAATCATAGGCTTCTTTATTATGAGATCATCACTTTCTTGAACTTTTTCAATGTATGACAATGATCACTCTTATAATATTTTTTCTAAAAACCAACTATATTAGCTTGTAAGTCTAACCAGTATACATATATACAATATATAAATCTTTTTAATTCTACTTGAAAAGTTACCTATACATGTAACATTAAATTTATGTCGACGTGTCAACATTTTCATTAATAAATACATACTTTCATGGGTTTGTGTTCGCTATCGACGTAACTTTATTATTTTAGAGAAAAGTTCATCAAAATCGATATTTTATCAATATTTCCAGAAAAATTTTTGTTAGACATAAGATATTTTGAACTTGCATATAATATGAAGGTATTTTATTTTGCTTATATATATGAGGTTGTTATATATTGGAGTGGGTGGAAAACATATGCATGTGAATCCCAACTAAAGTTTCTTCATGGATTGAACTTAGATTGAGAGACATAATAATATATGATATTTTTATTGCTAAATGAGAATAAGATCATTCAATAATGATTCATTGTTATTATTGTTCAAAACCCTAAATATAATTACATCAAACGAAATCTTCCAAGAAGCTACCAAATGGTACCATCCATGAATTGAAGAGAGAGAGGGCAAATTTGTACTTTAATTTTCTCTTATCCCATGTGTGACCAAATCATAACTAAGTTGGTGTGAGACCTTCCTAATCATTTGAAAAATAGAAGCAAAGAATGACCAAGGATTTTGATCATACATATGATCTCGCTAGCTACTAAGATTAGTTTTACAACAAGTTTTTGTAGTGGTGCTCTTGCATCTTGTCTATGTGTTGAGCCTCTAATCTTGGTGTGTTCAGTAGCCTTGATCTTTGGTTTGCTTCTTCTTGACCTGGTCTCAAAATACTTTGAGTTGATCTGTGTAAAAGATCTTTACACTCTGGTGCAATGTTGAGTCTACTACACTCGTATGCTTAATTTAATGTACAAGTAATGAATAATTCGACTAATCACACAAGAAGCAAAAAGGTCGCACCTCTCCTTGAGAGATTACACACGTATCTCCTATTTTGGATGGTTAAGGTTTCGAGGTGTACATTCCTCTATGCTTCCTCTCAGTATGCAAAGGCTAGGGCACACCGGTAGGTTTTAGGTTTTACCTTTACGCAAATCTCAGCTGTATATTTAATATAAAAATATTTCAAGTAGTAGTATTGTTTAGACTCGTTCTTTCGTTAAGGCGTATAGCAATGGTGTCTCCTTAAATTAAAATAATGACAATAATGTAAACTTTATTATAATTAACAATCCTAATTCAAATTTTAGATCTAGACAGAACATTTGAAATGATAGTGGCCAAAATAAAGAATGCATGAAAATCTAAAAATCAAACTAAAATTTGAATCATAATAATAAAGCCAAACTTCTTATCTTATTGCATTATTTATATTATACACTCTCTCAATTCTTTCTTCTTTTTTTTTTTTTTCTTTTTTTTTTTCTTTTTGAAATTTTATAAAATATCTAATATTGCATAAAAGTATTATTAATTTAAAATTCTCTCCACATAAATATATTAATGAATAAATTGTAGCATGTGAGTTGTGAAGTACAAGGAAAGGACACATCCAGCCAACACACCACTTTCTATATCCTTTCTTTTCTTTTCAAAGTATTCTTTTTATCTTTTGTGTGAGACATAGAGAGGCAAATAAACCATCATACTTCCTATATTCACCAATTTTATTTCAATTATTCGTTTAGTCGTTACATTTTGCGGTAAACAATGAAGCTGTTGAAAATATTTATAAAATATAATTATCGATTCCCATATCTTAAAAACTAATTCCATGAATAACAATGTAAAAGAATGCTCTCGTTATCATAATTGCATTATATTTTATCACTTATATAGATTGTTGATAGCAAAGATTGAAGTGAGGTTGTTGAAAACAAATAGCACTAAATATTTGTGTCACAAACTTTTTTAGAAAGTTAATATTGAACTAAAAGAATCAATTTTTATATACCTTATTCTTGATAGCCTAGGAAGTGGGATAGGCCAATTTATGGCTTTTGACTAAATAAACATAGACCAAACTATATTATATATTCTTTAAGAGACTATCTATTGTATATATTAATGTTACACCTACATTTTTATGGTCTTATAGCTACGTCAAGTATCAAGGTCAATTATATATATATTTATTGTACAATTTGATCAATTTTGTCGATTTTTTTAGAAGTAATTTGAAGTTTCTAAAGTTGAGTTTACATGTAATACATAAATTTATATGTTCATGTTATAAATATATAAACCAACGAGAGTAAAAAAGAACTTAGATTAACTAGCATCAATATGCATTAATAAAGATCAAAAGATTCGTGATTCAAATCTGTTATCCAATACTATAATATTCGTTATATAAATCTGCTATCTGATACTATATATATATATATTCAAATTACAATAGCCTTTACTCTTTCTTGGTTTTTTTTTTTTTTTTTTTTTTTACTTGTGAAAGTGTTTACGCATTCTATTATTCTGTAATGTATATTCTCAAGTTTTGAAAATTTTTGCTTAAAAGAAATTGAAATTTTTCTTAAAAGTGACACATGATAATTCTAGAAATGTAAAATTGTCCTATTTCTCCTTTTTGGGTTTTCTTTCTTCATAATTTAAATACTTTTTCTAGATTAATATTTTTACTTTTTATTTTTTATTTTTCTATTGAGAACGCAAAATTATAATTACTAAACACACCTTTTAATTTTTTTACGATTACTTTTAAACTGATCTTAATCAATGTATCGTTAACAAGAGCTTAGTTATATTTGAGTATTATGTGATTCGAATCCTCTACTCTCAATTATTGTACTAAAAAAAGCTATTAATCAATATAATTTACATATATGATTGAACTAAAACAAATTATTAGATGGAATTTTTAATTATTAATAAACAAATTCTCGTTTGAATCTAACATAAAAATAACAAGAAATAGCATCAAAACATATAACCTAGAGAATAGAAAAACAAATTAAAAAATTAGTATTTCATGATGCTTTGATGTCACCACCACCAAAATTATTGCTAATAATTCCATATTCAATCTATATATAAACACATAAAATTATTGACGTGGATGCCTTTGAATATGTAATAACTTCAAAAGAATATAACTAACTAAAATAATTTTCCTCTCCCTAATTTAAAATTTGACATTTTTAATAAATCTTAAATTTAGTTTAGGTTATCAAACTTAAATTTTAACCAAATTAGTTAAACATGTGTAAAATCTGACAAAATATTCACACTTTATAGAAAAACCAATTTATTTATTTATTATTATTTTTGAAAAAACTCCAATAAAATATGAGAGTGGTATATATTTTCAACACGATTAAAAAATCAACAATAACAAACTAGTACTAGAGACTAAATTGAAGAACAGGTACAAACGACCGGTGTATACCAAACAATGAATAATAATAATATTGTTGATAGGTTTTGATGAAATAATGGATGTGAAATTTGGAAGAAAGGGGATGCAAAACCACATGGAAAAAGTGAAGGCATCACATGAGTGATTCTCTTAACAAAATTGAAAGAAAAATGGAAGGGAGGGGGGAGGGGGGCAAGAACCAAACTTAAGGCACATCCCATCATTTCTTGACTACCTTCCAGCAAGCATCATCACACATTCATAAACTTCCCATCACCACATGATTTGCTCACCACCAAATTATCACCATGTGATTATCTTCTTCATCTTTACTTTATATATATCTTCCTACCTATATATATATATATATATATCTTATTCAAACATTAATTATAATAATTTGAGTATTATAAATCAATTATGTTACTTATCATCCAATTAATGTTATTAATATTGTTGTTGTTGCAATTTTTCTAAGAAGTTTCATTGATTATATATAATTAGAGGGTTCATTTGGGATATTATTTGTATGACCCATAAAAATAGGGATATAGAGTGTCTCTCATATTGCATATTCAAAATTGTGGGGTAAAGTCAAGAGATTCCATCTTATCCCCTCTTTCACTCATTAGAACAAATGGGCTTTTTGAAGATTTTATGGATCTAGTTTATTTAATAATTAATTACATGATTATATTTGGTAACACTTTTGCATGGCTAAGAATTATATGCTTTTCAAACTATATTATATATACATATGTGTGTACGACTTGCTCATTAAATGTTTGAGGATAGCTTTTGAAGGCCAATTCCCCCACTTGATATAAAATCTAAAATTTAGTTTTGTACTTTTTTGAAACATTAAAAACATATAGAACAAAATGTAGGGATACATTCACTAACTAGATGATAAGATTGAAAACTCCAAATAATATAATTTAGGGTGTCCTTTATTTTTATCTTTAATATGAAAAAAAAATTAACATTTTTATATAAAAGAGTAATTAATTTTGCATATTTAATTTGGTCCTTATAGTACTTGAGAATCAATGTTGCAAATAATATTAGCTAGTCATCATAATTTGAAAATCATTATAAGTTGTCTCTAGGTTAATTTACCATAACTTTGTTATGGAAAAATTCAAAGGATTATTTAAGAATCTATATATACTCAATAATAACCTATGCTAGCTAGCTTTTATCGACAAAAATAACGAGGGAGAGAACCTATTGTACATTAATGTGCGTCGAGTAAAATAAGAACCCTAGCTATCACTTCGTTTTTGTTTAGCATCGATATCATTCCTAAAGTGTTAATATTTGCATAACCTTAATCTTTACCGACCATTCAATCATTAGTTTTAGGGAAAAATATCTTTTTGGTCATGTCTGATGTTTAGGTCTGGTTTCTATTAAATTCCTATGTTTTAAAATGTATAACTTTGAGTTTTGAGTTTTAATTTATTTGATTTAGTCATTATGTTTCAAAATGTTACAATTTTTTAACATTCGATTTTGAGTTTTGTTTTAATTTGATCCCTATATTTCTATATTTATATTTTTAGTCTCAGTTATTCACTAAATACTTATTTTACGTCTTTAGTGTTAATATACACTAAATATATGTTAATAAATTTAAAATAATTATATAAATTTCACTATGTTCACCACTTTTAAAACTAAATTAAAAATCTTACCTCATAATTATTTTTTTAAATTAATTAATAAACATTGACATCAATGTTTGAAAGTTAAGTGTATATTCGATGAAAAATAATTGAGGTTGAAAGGGTAAAATATTGAAATTTAGGAACCAAATTAAAACAAAACTCAAATTTTAAAGATAAAATTGTAACAATTTAATACTTACAAACTAAATTTAGAAACTAAATGTGTAACATTTTGAAATCTAAGAACTAAATAGAAACTACACCCAAAATTTAGAATCAAATAGAATTTTTTTTTTTTTTTTTGGGTAAAAATCTACCTAACTTATAACAAATTTTCTTCTTGTAAAAGAACTTGATTCTTATTCAAATCATTCACATTTTTAAAAGAAATAAACACTCTCTTTTTTATATACACAAAGTCAAAGATGGTTGAAGTGTTTCTTAAATTAAAAGAAAAAAACCTCACTCTCTCAGATTGAAAAAAGAAAGTAAGAAATGGTGGCTTTGATCAAATTGACATAAAAATTAAATTATTGATAGAATTGAGAAGAGAGAGAGAGAGAGAGAACAAAATTATTTTGAAATGGAAAATAATCCATAAAAAAGAAGTTTGTTTTGATATTTCCAATGGAAAAAAAAGAATACAAAAAAGGGAAATAAAATAGAATAAATGTGTGTGTGTCTGGAAATTCTTATATGCAAAAGGGATTTGACAAAGTGACATTGTAAGTCAATAATTAAATCATAGTCTTTTCAAAAATGACAGTTCATTGGGATCTACAATCTCACATGCTCTCTTCTCTCTCTCTGAATTTCATGGTTGAAAATTCATGAAGATGATGAAATCTTCTCTTGACTTTTGATTATTTTATTTAAGTTTGAATTCATTTCATTAATAATAATTAATATATGTCTTAAACATTTCCAACTTTTTTCCCTTCTTGCTTCCACTTTCAATTGCCTTACACAAGTTGAGTTCATGTTCCCTTTTAATTCTATTGGTCAATTTCGAGTTTTGAGTATATAGTTGTTAATTCAAACACGTGATGATATATTAAGATGGGTCATATAATTATGATCTCAAAGTTCGATGTTTATATACAATGAAATTTCGAAAAACGATTCTTTAACACTGTTTAATTAAGTTGTCACAAAATTAAATACGCCATAGTAAAGTATAGAGAAACAATAGTAAAAATAAAAATACAACATCTACGTTTGCGTTTGAGAGACAACGCGTCCAAGAAAGATAATCCACTAATATAATTGAGTCAAACAGTTACAACGATGTACTAATTATCTGCATATTCTCAAGATTACAGCTAACTAAGCGAACACCTAAACTCCCCCTATTTAATTATGTGTGTGGATATGACTCGAAATATTTCAAAATTCAATTTCTTTGTCCAACACAATACCAAAAAAATCAACAAATAATCAATAATGTTTAGGATTAGGAATTAGGTATGTGTTTTCTTTTTCTTTTCTTTCGTACCACTCATCATATATATATCAATTTCAATTATATGCATCCAATTCCAATTCCAAAACTATTATATATATACACACACCCATTAAATATCAAATCTCTATACAATTTTATTCGTATACATTTACGAAAGTTTGTAAGTTGAAACAAAATTATAGTTTGGAGTTTATATTCTTGACATTTCAAAATTTAGTGATTAAATTCGAAGTTTAGAGTAGGAATGAATTTTGTTTTTTTATTTTCTAAAAATTTATTTATTTATTTGTTTTTGTAATGTATTAATTAGCCTTTGTCATTTGAGAAAATAACAAAAAAAGAAAAAAAGAAAAAAACAGTATGCAACCATTTAGAAAAAAGTTCCCTTTTCTTCTCTACATTATTACAACTCACATTCACACTTTGTATAGTTAGATATGGCTTTTATTACTCTTTTACAATTTCAAAATATGGAAAATATATATATAGATTAAAAGTACTTTTTTCTTTTATAATATTTTGCTTTAATTTCATGCTAAATGATAACCATATCTTTTCAATAATTTGATGTAATTTGTTAAAATAGCACTTATATGTAATCATTAGATGTTTTAAAGAGATCATATGTATGATTTCTTTTACAACCATATATTGATTTTAGTAGTGGTGTATAGCCATGCTATGATTTGTGTGTTTCTTTAATTAGAATTTGATCAAACCAAAATAAGTTATAAATTAGAACTTTAGAACTTAAACAACGTGAATTTGAATCATCGATAATTAAGAATGGAGTACGTATTCATTGTTATTTGAACTAGTCTCACTTTGATAATTTAAATTTAAAATTTAAACTAAATTGAGCAAAATTATTATAACCGAGGGAAGGATACGTTTATGTTCGTGGTCCATAAGTCATAATGTTATATATACATTTAATTTTTTAAGTTTTGAGTTTGGTTTTAATTTTGTCTTTAAGTTTTAAAATATTACAATTTTATCTTTAAAAATTGAGATTTTTATGATTTGGTTCATGAAGTTTCAAAATTTATACTTTTAACCTTTTTTTATTTATTAAATATCGTCTTTGGCAAATATAATTATGAAGCAAAATTTTAAAATTAATTTTGATAGTGATGAAAAAACAATGAAACTTAATTAACACTTAAGATTGAAATATGTGTAAAAGTTTCAACATTTTGAAATCTATGAATTACATTGAAATCCAAACTCAAAATTGAATGATTAAATGTGCAATATTTTAAGATTTAAGGACTTAAATGAAGACTAGACTTATAATTTAGAGATTAAAAAAAATGTAATTTTCCTACAATTAAAAGAGTTATTGATTTTTTTTTCTTTTCAAAATAACAATTATCTATATTTAAGTGATCAAACCTTCAACCTCTAGAGAATACACTAAGAATTGGATTATTTTTGTTCGGTTTTTTGACAACTTATATTTAAGATAGATTTAACTGATGAGAAAAATAATTAAAAGAAAGAAAAAAAAAAAGGCAGCTTTAATTCTTTTAATGTAAACTAGTCCTTCAACACGTGCATAGCACGTACTCTTTTAACTTGTTAAATGAATGTAAAGATATGAAAATAAATAAAAAAACCATATATAACAAAATTCAACAAATTTAATTTTCAAAAGTACAAAAGATACATCATTTAAAAACAAAAGTATAAAAGATACATTATTATTGTTATCATTAAAATTATTGGATAATGAGTTTATTGAAGAAAAAAATGTTTACATAAAAAGGTATTCCAAAATGAAAGAAGAAAATGGAGAAGATTAAAAGTGATTTTATGTTAATGTTTTAATGTTTAATGTATTCTATAAGATATAATGCATTAAAAAATAAACTTATAATCAATGTTAAACTCTTGAATTATAACAAAACTTTGTTTTTAGCAAAACATGTTATTTTCATTTTAAAAATATTTGTTTTCAAAGTTTATATCATTTCTTATTAAGAAGAAAATTGTATTCGGTTAAGAAAACGTGGAAACATATATTGGAGGGAAGAGATTAGTATATGCACTTGAGATAATTTTTTTTAATCTACTTGTTGATGTTTAAAATCAAATTAAAAATTATTTTTTCAAATATAACCATACATTATTTATTAAAGCACTTACTTTATAATTTATTCTAGGAAGGAAAAGAAAACTTATTGCACTTATTTAATATCTCATATCACACCAAATAAATAAATTATTTGTCAAGAAGAAAAAAATAAACTTACATAACTTTTTATAGAAATGTGTGATTATTTATAATGCTCTAGCACATTATATATCAAACAATTAATTTTGGAAAAGGGGTTGAGTTTGGAAAAAACCAAATACACATACAAGATTTTTATAGAAAAAAGTACGTAGACATAATGTCTATTTAATTTCAAGAGGAGTGGTATTGTTAAATTATTGAAAATTTTAAACTTTTCCAATTCTTAAATTTATTATACTTTATTGTCAAATCATAAATTTGTTATGATTTTTTAATAATTATTTGATCAAACTATTCAACTTCTATAACTTTTAAAATTCTAAAATAAATTAAATTTGAAGTTTTTATTATTTTTAATGAATTTCTTATGACAAAATAGAGAAACTACTCTCATATTTCTTCTTTTACCCACTGTATTACCTATAACTATAACTAATAAATAGATTTTAACAAAAGTTACATAATTCAAACACAATAAAAGTGTATTAACCACACTTCCACCATTTTATTAATAAAAACAAAATTAATTAAATTGAAAAAACTAACATGAGCAAAGAATGCATTCTTTTACATTTAACTTAATAACAAAGCAATGATTAAAAACTGGAAAATGGTTCTTTGGCATCCGCATGTCACTTTGTTATTTTTTAGAAATGATGTTTCTGACTGTTCTCTCTTTAGTCTCTCACTTTTACATTCTTCGTCCTTGAATTCTCATCAATTTCTCTGCATCTTTTTGATTGGGTTGATTGGTTGCTCCTAGGCATCACAAAAATATGATGAAGGGTTCGTGGGCGCTTTTGTAGCAATCTTGGCTCACAAATTTTCATTTAAATTTGTTGGAAGACTAATTTCTTCACACCCATAACTTTTTGTTGTGAACATGTATAGAAAAGAAAAAGAATGTGATATTTATACCCAAATATTCGAAAAGGGAAAAGAATTTGAAAGGTTAATATAATTACAAAATAGTTAATATGCAAGAAAGTGGAATGTTAATAGGTGGAAGATAAGGGAATGTGAATGGTTTTAGAGAACTTTTAATGATATAATTAATTGGAGAGAAAAAGTTAAAATTATTTATATCCAAGTATTTATCAATAATTAATTTCAAATTAAAATAAATAAAAAGAAATTACAATAAAATTCAAGTAAGAAACCAACAAATCTACTGAAGAAGGGCAAAATTGGAAACAAAAAGTTTCTCCTCATCCATACTTTTATATATACTATAGATTATAGATTAGCAGATGTAATCCAATAACTAAGGAGGTAAATAATACAAAAATAATAGCATAGAGATTAAAGAGAAGTAGTTGTGATTATGGAAAAAAGTTAAATACATATTAATGAATGATTAATCAACGTACATATTAACAAAATCAGCTATTAGTTGAAGAAAAGAAAAGGTTAAGAAAAAAAGTTAGCTATGATTATTAAATGAATTAAGA
The DNA here is from genome assembly GCA_025688845.1 of Cucumis hystrix. Taxonomy (NCBI): domain Eukaryota; kingdom Viridiplantae; phylum Streptophyta; class Magnoliopsida; order Cucurbitales; family Cucurbitaceae; genus Cucumis; species Cucumis hystrix. The sequence continues at coordinate 1,681,258 of CM046891.1, read as the reverse complement.
ATAATTAAGGAATGTGAGAATTTTGTTTTGATCTCAATCAATATTTAAATCCAATGGAAAATAATTGTAATGTATTTTTATCCCATGTGTTGTTTATTGGCCGATCATCGTAAAACTTGGCCTCCTTAGGCCCATCCCTTCTTTCATGGGCCTTATCAACCTTTTATAACCTTTATATCTGAGTCTATATTTCTCAACTCTTTGCATTTTATTTGACTATATAGAACTTGTAAATGGACTATTTTTTTATATCGATAATTTTCTAAAATGTTGCTATATATTTTAATTATTTTGAATATAATTGTCAAATGATTTTTATCTTATTGTTTTCTATCAAAATTTTAGCATCATGTTTAAATAAATATCAAAATCATCCCTATTTTTCATACCTGTATTTGACACGTATTTGGCGTATCTTTTTTTATGTTGACTTTTATCCAAAGAAAAAAGATAAAACGATTCATGTAATATTTTTTAATTAAGTTAAAACTAAACAACCTGTTTAAAATGTCCATTATCTCGCCCAAAACTAAAACAACAAAAATAAATAAAATACCAAATTGTAGAATTATTTGATAGTCATACCACATTTGAGTCCTCATGAAGTGTTGTAAAACATAGCCCTATTGAATATATTCAACAATTCAACAAAGAAGTGTTCTTCGCTCGTATTCGTACTTTTCCTCTAATCTTTCTCTTCTTCTCTAATCAATTTGTGTCTATTTTTTATTGTATTCTATTGGTTAATGTAATTCTATAATTTTGATGTTTTTTTGTTTGTATTGTATTTCGTACTATTACCGTTAATTGGACATTTTAAAATTTGTTATGGATTTAGAGAATTACATTTAGTATCTTTAGGTTAAATTTACCTATATTCTTTGTAGATTTTTTAAAGAAAAAAAATGTATCAGTATCTTAGGACCCATTTGGTTCGTGATTAATTTTCATTATATTTTTACATTTTTTTAAAAAAAACTACGCTTATTTTTAAAAACAATTTTAAAAAACAACACTCAAAATGACCCTATTTTCAAAAACAGTAAATTGTTGTTTTCTTTGTTTTTAAAAATTGTGAACATAAGATACACTATTACATTCTCAAATTCACGACCAAACACAAATTTTGTATCGTGAATCCAAATTTCCAAAATTTAAATTAGATCTAAATACGTTTTTGAATACAGTGAAAAAAAAATTTGTTATTTATGTTTTTCACTAAATTCCTTATTTTTCAAAATAATTTCTAGAAATTAACGCATAGTCATATCCTCTCATATATGTATATATGTGTTTGTGTTACATAGCTTTCAAAAGATATATGGACAAAATATAAATTATAAAATTACAACGACTAAAATAAATAAATTAAAAGTAAAAGTATAGGTAGACGTTAACACAACCGAACACAATTTATGGAAAAGAAAATAAACTTAACTTTTAAAACTAAAGACAAAGAAAAAAAAAACGAAATGATTACCAAATAAGACCTTAATATTTACTCGTACACTCTAAAATACAACTTAATTAGGGTGTTAACCAACATAATATTATCACTATCATTACAAAATTTATATAGGAAGATAAATTATATTATTGTTAACCAACATAATACATGTAAAATTGATCATAAAATAGTACATAAATTCAAAAGAAAAACCAATGATGAAGATGAAGATGAAAATCCCAAAATATATTTCTTTGTTTCTAAGCCTTCCACTGCTAAGTGCTAACCCACTTCCAAAATTCCTTAACATAATTATCACTATCATTACACTTTGATGCATCCAAAGATCTAATTAATATATATATATATATGAAGGTTGTGTGTGTCCTCCTCCAACTTTTCAGCTTTCATGTGTAACACTTTGATCCCATTCCAAATTTTTGGACCACAAAATAAAACCCTAAAAAAAATTGATCCATGTTGAGCTTCTTGATTATGATGAGAGAAAAAAAAAATAATAATAATGTTGGCCAACAAAAGTGTTTTTCTTTTCACGTTTTTGAGTTTCGTTTCATAACGATTTGATATTGTATTTCTTTTAAAGTAAAAGGAGTTAGAGTTCTTTTAAAAATAAAATCATATTTTTTAATAAATTAATCTTTTTTTTGTTTTGGTTTTTCAAATCATTGGTAAGAAGTCAATAATAAAGTTAAGGAATTTAGTAGTGGAAGTGATGTTTACAAGCTTAATTTCAAAAGTTAAAAAATATCGATCAAATAGTTAACAAACCGTGTCTTGATTTTTTAATTTTAATTAAAGACTTCAATATATATCCAATATATATTTTTATTTAATTCACCCACTTTAACTTCACTCAACTAACGTAAATTCGGACTATCAACTTTGAGATCAGGTTTGACCATTTCGTCTTACAACTTAATCTTTCTAAGCTATATAGGTTGGAGTTAGCTAAAATAGTATTTGATATTATTACTTTTTTCACTCCAAATTTGATTGGAAATATAATTAGTTAATTAGAGGAATGTTAGCAAATGGTGGTCATTTCAAGCACTTCTTTGTCAAACATTACTTATGATTTTAGTAATGGAAAAGTAGAGGTAAATGTGATCATGACCCTAAGTCTATCTCATCTGTGTCAAAATTACTTATGATTTAAATGAGACAAATAGAAACTTCAATTTGCACCGATGATTATAATCTTAATTAGTGTATATATTCTGACTTTAGTGTCATTTTCATTTTCAACAATTATGTACATTAAAAATATGATTATGATAATATAAGCTTTGGGTTTTGATTTAAACTTACAAGATGTTACTATTTTCATTGTCATTTATTCTTTTAGAATTATGATACGTCATTTTTGTTAATGAAATTAATGTAAAAGAAGTCAACAATATGTGAATTATGTGACAAATAAGTTTATTTTGTCTTCATTAATTCAATAAATAACTAGTGGGAGATCAAACTTTCGAGATGGTAATTAATGTTTTATCTATTGATCTATACATAAATTGTCAACAAAAAAAAAAAGTTAATTGATATACAAAACATTTTTTAATGATGTCGAAAACTTACACAAATCATGTTGATTTAAGAAAATTTGGGTCTCCAACTAATTCTGATTTGTTATTAATTCATGAGCTCATTTGTAGGACTTCTCTTAAATGTGCCATAAACCTTTCATTGTTGTACATACAAAAAGATAATCAAAAGAAACAACATGTTTACGAAATCAACAATTAAACAATGTGAAGAATATAAAAACCAACACTTAGATATACGTGGTTTACTAATAGTGTGTTAGCTACATCCACAAGCAGAGAGAATGTTTTAAAATACAATAAGACCTCACTAGGTTAAAGAGTTTATATATTACACTTCTCTAAAGTACCATAACGTAAAAAAACGTAAATAACTACACATGCTCAATTACAAAAACTAAAGAGCTTTCCAACCTAACGAATTTAAGACACATTTCCATATAACCCTCTTGAAAAGATAAGAGTGAACTAAGTGATAATTGAAAGAGGAAAAAAAAGTGAATTGATAAAGAGTAAAGTATAGGGTTGGACATTAATTTTGTGATGATCAAAGCTTTGTCAGTTAGAATAGGCTTTTACAATAGAAAGCCCAAGCATGAGGGATCACTTGGATCATGTGCACAAAATTGCATATCATTATTACACATTCACATGATTATATTGTTTCTATATATATATATATTTCTAATCTTTTGGGTGGTTGAAAGTGTGTAACATATGCTATGCTATGATGCTATTAGAGTACCCTTTTTATATGCAAAGCCCTTTTATGAAATTTGAGCAACAAGTGGTCCAAAAAGCCTTTGCTATATGCTCAAGCCAACCCATGCATCCCCATCTTTCAACTCTTATTTGGGTCAATGAAGAGATCCAAAATTTCAAGATGAAAAAGTTATATATATATATAAAAAGTTTTATATATGATTAGTATAAGATATTGTATCTATTTTAATTTATGCCTTTAAGTTGTACTTGACACAATTAGTGGTATTGTTTAAATATATAATTTTCTTAACTAGATTTATATCGAAACTTTCGATACTATTTTTGCATTCACTATAAAAAAACAGGAGGATTTTTTTTATGCCAAATTTTCATTTTTAAAAAAATCCAAAATTAGTATAGTTGTTAGCAATTTTCATCAGTAGAAAGTTGCCTCTCAATGCTATCTCAAAAGGCTTTAGTAAAAGTGATCTATCTTGATGCAAAGTCAATGAAGGAGAATGGTCAAGGTGTCAAAAAAAACCGAGCTATGTCGATACAGAATACCCACAATCAAATCTACAGTAACAAAGCAATTTGTATCTTGTTTAGACATAAATCTTTCCAACAACAATCAAGATCCATTAAAAATAGAAATAACCTAAAGTACTACTAGAGCAATTAAGGAATGATGGTGCAAAATCAATATAAAGTTAAAGGTAGGAGAATTAAATTGATAATTGGGCCAAACATTTATGTGAAATTGGAGAAAAAAGTCAACACTTTTAAAGAGTATAATAAATAGAGAAAAATGATAAACAGTTGGGGAATATATATATATATATATGAGAGAGGTCAAAGAGCAATAAAAGGGATGGCAGGCAGATTTGAAGCCATCACTTTCCACCTTCTTCTCAAGCAGGATGTTAATGCCCTTCAACCCCTCTCATCATATTCACTTTTCTATCACATATACTAATATTTTCATCCATATTTCTACGTTTTCATGACTTCTATCGTGGATCGGACGTACTAAATTTAAATAACAAAATATTGTTTCATAATTCTTTTAAAAATTGTTTACCGACATTAACATATTATCAATATTTATATCGATCCTAAAGATCGGAGGTTCAATTTCTCACCATGCAATTGTTGTGTACATAAAGAAAACTCAACATTTTAAACACTACATACTCCCCTCTTTAATTCTTCAATTAAAAATTAATAGGAAAATTTTCAATTTATATCTCTAAGCTTTGGGGTTTGTATTAATTTAAATCTTAAACTAATAATTGTATCGATTTAAACTTTAAACTTTGAGGATTGTATCGCTTAAAACCTCAAACTCATAATTGTGTCAATTTAGACTCTAAACTTTTACAAGTGAATCAATTTAGATCCTAAACTAATTATATAAATATATCGATTTAAACCTTTTTGGATATACTTATTAAAGTTGAAGTTTTAAATTAATTCAAGAATGGAAGTTTAGGCTTTAAACTAATGCATCTTTGAAAGTTTAGGGTTTGTCGGTCACTTCCGAACAATTCTTTTTAAAGGTTAAGTAATGAGAGGTCAAATCATGGATATTAATTAAATTGGTAATTGATGTTTTTTATTCATCCAATTACGTTTTGGATTGATTAATAATAATTTCTTGAACAAATTGAGTACTGCCTAGTTAATATAATGATCAATGAAGTCATGATAGGTAAAATGTGTTAGATGGATTGAGTAGTTCGATTATTAGAATTTAGAAACGAGTTTGGAAATGTATGGATTAAATATTAATTGAATTTGTATATTGGAGAGCAAACATTACAAATTTGAATATCAAAACCAAAAGTTTCAATAATAAAAATTGTCAATGCATTTACTAACTTTTGATAGCTGTAGGTAGAAACTTATTCAAACCATCAATTAATATAATTTGTCCTAATTAGATACGTTATTTCCTTGGATTAATTCACAGAAAGTCAAGAGACAAAATATATATATGTTCATGGTAGAGCTAAAATACAACTTATCTAAACTTAAAATCAAAATTAATCCATTTAAGCAAATTATACATAAGAATAGAAATACGTTGGATATAAATAACTCGATAAATTAGACTTGATTATCATTAATTTACGTTTAATCTTCTCTTTAAAGTTTGAACTCTAATCCTTTCTTCTAATTAAAGTGAAATATTGTATGGTTAAGAGAATATAAATTTTTGTTTCTTACTCTAAACCGTATATATTTGAAGTATTTACTAAAACCACCGTGAAGTTGGTCATAAGCTCAGTCTAAAGTTATTGGTTATTTTGATTTAAATATTGTACGATATTTGAATGTTATAGGATCAATCGAGTTGTAAAGGAGCAAGAGAGTGTGAATGTGTATATATTAAAATGGTTTATAATTAAATGCAAAGAAACCTTAAAATATAATTTGGAGTTTGAAATAAATGGTCACCTAAAATAGGTTTGCAATTAAAGCAACAAATTCCATAAAAGCTGAAAGTCTTCCCCATCCCACCATTTTAGGTTGACAACTCTCATTTATTGCTTCTTCTTTTTCTCTAATGTCTAAATTATTTATCAAACCATATATATATATATAGTATGTTAATATTTTTTAAAAATAAAAAAGTGTAAAAAATAGAACATTTTACAAAATATTTACTTTATAAATTTTGTTTCAACTTTTTTATTAAAAAAAACTTGTTAGAAACTAAAGATTTAAATTGTTGTGAAATAGATAAGTTCATAATTACAAGTATGGGCTAAATTTTAAATACTATATACATTATCTCTTTTCACCTTTTTTTTTTTCATACTTCTGATTAATTAAAAAAATATGGAACTAATACTAAAAAAGTAAGTTTTTTAATTTAAAAAAAGATGGACGGTCTACGTTTAACAATTCAATTAATTTTTTCTTTGAGACGTATCGAAAATGTAGCATTAGCTCTAAGGATATCGTGATTATTTTTTTTATAAAACTTCGTCAAAAGCTAATAAAATATAGTAGACAATAAAAATATTATATTGTAACTCTTACCACTTAGAAGAAGGATCTTTTTTTCTCCATAATCTTAAATTGAATATCAATTAGTCAAGTTTGATATTTGAAAAAAAAAAAAACTAAAAAAATAAATTAGAGTCATTCAATTTTTGATTTATTTATTTAAAAGAATGTTTTTAATCAATGAATATGACAACAAGATTTGGAAATGTGCTACTTATTCTTTATATCTTTAATTGAATGTCAAGTGGACAAGTATTTGGAAAATTACTTTATAAAAAATGGAATAGTATATATATATATATATATATATATATATATATATATATAATTTATTTAAGTTAAACAATGAAGTAGAAGAAATTTAGTTTGAATATTATATTAACCATTACTACAATTTCTCTTGATTTCTTATAGATTCAGACCATTTCATATTGACTATTGTTAGAAGTGATTTTGGATCATAGATATAGTCAAGATTCAGTGCAAATAGATATTCAGTGCAAATAAATACGACAAAGTTAAATAAATGACTAATTTTTACATAGAAAAATAAAAGTACTTATTTTTTTATATAATAAAAGTCCGTCTCCTCTTTTCAGTTCCTACCCATTTTCCCATCTCTTCCCTCTTACACCAAACTCCAAAGCTCTTCCTCCATGGTATTTCTAGCCAACTCCTTATGTACCCATAAATATTATATCTTTCTTTACATGTCAATATTATTATCAATATTTACATGTTTCTATTGGTTTTACATCGATATGAGAAATGAATGTATATTTCAATTTTATAGTAAAAAATGAAAAAAAATGTGAATAATCTAAGTATAATATAAAATAATAAACATGTTAATTTGTTGAAAAATATAAAATTATTATTTTCTAATTTAAATGTATTTTTATATCTATTTTTTAAAAAATCTATTGAAATCAAACTTTTATCAATATTAATTTCAGTAAAATTAAACTTGTGAAAAAAGCATTTTAAATGTTGCTATAATTCTCTCATTTGATCTTCTTCTCAACTTTTGTGATGTGGATTTCCACCCAAAAAAGAAAATCAAAGCATTTGGAAACTTGGAGAAAAAGATAGATTTGTTTTGACTTTTAATCCCAAAATATTTTCTTTTTATTATTTTAACATGATATATTTAAAATTATAAATAATTTAAGAAAATTGTTATAAATAAATTTTAAGAAAATTGTTATAAATAAAAAAGAAATATTTACAAAATATAGAAGAAAAAAAAACTCAAATGTGCTAGAAGAATATGATAGATTTTTTTTATGCTTTGTAAAGTTTTAATTTTTTTTTTTGCTATATTTACAAATGCTCCTATAATTTATCCCTCCACGTAACTTCATTTATTTACTTTTATTAAATTGCAAAAATGATTCTTACTAAAATTTAAACTCTCATGTAGATCGTGCCTTAGTTGCATCGAGATGCTCCATAATGAAAGAATTTTTCCTTTAGTTATTGTATCTGGAGCCTTAGTGGCACTGAGATGATCCAGAATGAAAGAATTTTGCCTTTATTTTATTTGCTTTTGTTTTGGCTATTTGATCTCAGGCCTTAATTGCACCTAGATGTCCCAAGATTAATAAATTGCAAATAAAATATAAATAATAATTGGTCGTAAACTTTTCTTATTTTGTTACCAATCAATATTTTGGGTTTTTTTGGTTATATTTACATAAATGACTCTAAAATAAATTATAATTTAACAATTTTTTATTAAAAAAAAAAGAAAGAAGAATATTTGATTTTAGTGGAAAAAGACATAGACTTGAATCTCAGTCATCGCTGGTAGGCCGATATGGTGGCTTCATTATTAGAGAAGAAACTATATATTTCTCTCCTTTCCTCCATAACCCAAATTCCCCACCCACTATACTCTTCCTTCCTTCCTTCTTCATTCTTCATTCTCCCTCTCTTTCTTTTACACTGTTTTTCTTTTTCATCATCGTTTCACCAATCAGGATAAACACTCTGCCCCTAACTTCCCTTTCTTCATTTTCCCACTTTATGATCCCAAAATGGGTAATTTCTGTGCTTGTCTCGCACCCAAATCGATAAAGAAAAAACCCAACCACCGCCTTCCCAACCCAACTTTGCCTACCAATTCCAGTAAAAGATGGACCCGAGTTCGTTCTTCGAGAAAAGACAAACCCGATGCTGCTCTGACTCGAGACCAAGTTCTTGCCGCCGCGATTCTATTTCAACAGCACCAACATCATAACGCCCGTGACCCTTTTGATCGCACCACTTCGTTTCGATACCCAAAATCTGGGTCGAAGAATAGTAACGCTTTGCCGCGGAGTTCCAGTTCTCGTGCTCGGTCTCTGACCGATCCCCTGCTTCAACCTCATCAGCTTGTTAGCGAGGTCTTGGTTTTATTATAATACCATTTTAAACTTTCTTTTTCTTTTTTGGTTCTCTTTTTCTGGATTTTTAGTTCTTTATTTGATGGAGCCTCTGCATTTCAAAATGGGTTTAAAGGTTTTTGAGTTGATGATGGGAAGTTTGTGGATTGGGTAGTGGTGTTTGGGAAATAATGGTAATTCATTGAGTGCTGAAACTGCTAACCAAATACTGGTCTTTTGATTTTGATTACTTGACTACTTTACTTTTTTCCATTTATGAGCTTTTCCAATTTAAGATGATAGTGAAAGCTTTTCCCTTGATCACATGCTGGAAAGGTAGTTGAAGACTCTTTTTATTACACAATCCGTGTAGTATCTTGAGCTTGATTGACTTTTCTATCTTCTATTAAATTTACTTTCACTTATCAACTTAAAATTTTTTTAGTTAACATAATTTAACATGATAGCCAGGTTAGTTTTAGGAGTTTTTGGTAAGTGAGAGGAGTTTTAAGTTATATAATATTAAATTTATGAGCTTTTGGGTAAACCGAAACCTTTTAATATCTTGATGGTTCAAATTGGTTGATTTCATTTGTTTTGACGGTTTCTTCCCTCTCCATGCAGAATGTTAAACCTGAGGATATAGAAACAAATCATTTTGTTCTTGTTCATGGTGGTGGCTTTGGTGCATGGTGTTGGTACAAAACCATAGCACTTTTAGAAGAAGGGGGTTACAAAGCTACTGCAATAGATTTAACTGGTTCAGGAGTTCATTCGTTTGATCCAAATTGCATCACTAGCCTTTCGCAATACGTGCAGCCCCTTACTGATTTCCTTGAAAAGCTTCCTGAGGGAGAAAAGGTCTTTAAACTTATTGATCAGTTACTTTTTTAGTTTTATTTAATGTTTCTGATGCTTGTAGATGATGAACTGAGAAGTTAAAATTCTAACTTATTCCATGTCCTAGAAATGTCTAGTAAAGTTGGATGAAAAGATTGATTATGTAACAAAGTTGGATGCCTGTGAATGAGTAATTATGGAGTAATTTACTTCTTGTTTCCTCTTATCCAACTTTGAGCTAGACATGCCATTCTCAACATCAATGTCTACTCAAAATTGAAATTTTGATATAATCGTTCTTTCCTTACTCACGTTTTGGAACATCCTTTCTCTATTCGTACAGGTTATCTTGGTGGGCCATGATTTTGGCGGTGCATGTATAGCTTATGCAATGGAGTTATTTCCTTTTAGGATTGCAAAAGCCATATTTATTGCTGCTGCAATGTTGAGTAATGGACAGAACACTTTAGACATGTTCTCCCAGCAGGTATCCTTGCTAATCTGTTGTTTAATTTGTGATTCTGAGATACAGATTCTGAAATTGTTCGTTTTGGAAAGCATTGCCTATGTGTTTGAATTGTTTCGTTCAAATTTAAGAGCCTATGGATTTTTTTTTCTTTCGAAAGAATGCACAGAACTCGCTTTGGCAATTTTCTTATCTTTTTTTGGAGCAAGCTGTTGGTTTACTCATGGACTTCATCTTTTCCAATTATCCCCACTTTCCCCTCCTCGTTAGTCTTTAGTTGGTTGCATACTTTGGAAATTCAAATGATTGACCAACACATACTACTTAAGAGCACATATATTTCTGGATCTAGATTTGAGGAATTTCGCCCTTTCTAAGAGCATATTCTAAAACTTTTTGAAAGTTCATTGTGGTTTTTTCCCTCAACCTTGTAGTTGAGAGGTATGTGAATGGTGTTTTGTTTGCCTACTGCAGGCTGGTGCAGATGATCTAATGCAGCAGGCTCAGACATTTTCATACGCAAATGGGAACAACCATCCTCCAACTGCTATCAACTTAGAAAAATCACTGTTGCGGGACTTATTTTTCAATCAAAGTCCTGCCAAGGTAATGCTATTTTTCTCAGCAATTTATTCATCATCATGTTTTTTAATATCTCGGTTTGTGGAGTTCTATTTTAATTCTTTCCCTGAAAATTTTAAATATTGAAGAAGTATGGTTTTGGCTAAACTAAAAAGAAGCTTATGGGATTTCAAGGAAATTTTTTTGTTGAAATGTAAACGTGTCCGATGGAATAGTGGAGTCTAATCGCTCAAAATAAAGTTCATATTTGATCAATTATGTATGTGATTATGATGATTGGTGTCTTTCTATTATATTATATTTTTTTATCTTGCAAAGATATGATGATTGTTAATGACATGCGCAAAGCTTTGTTTGCCGTTTAAGAAAGATTCAGAGAATCAGATTTTTTAAAGTTGATGTAAATGATGCATTGGTTTCTTCTTTGTTAAAAAGATTTCGATCTCAATAATTTTATAATCTTTACTGGACAATCATCTGCATAGTGTTTTAATAACTGTTGCTGTGATAGGATGGATAGTACCTTAATTCGTTGTTCGTGTTTTTCTGACTCATTCGTTTCTTACTTGCTCATTACTACTTGTATTATATGGTCCAGGATGTTGCTCTGGCATCTGTATCAATGAGACCAATACCATTTGCGCCTATTTTGGAAAAGCTGTGTCTTTCCGATTTGAAATATGGATCAGTCAGACGGTTTTACATCGAAACTCCAGAAGACAATGCCATTCCCATCACATTACAAGACAGTATGATAAACAAAAGCCCCCCACAACAGGTGTTTCGGCTAAAAGGGGCAGATCATTCCCCGTTCTTCTCAAAGCCTCAAGCTCTAAACAAGCTATTAATAGAGATCTCAAAGATTAAAACACCATCGTAGCAAAGCATCATTTTAGTCAGAAGCAAGGTTAGTTATTTGATCTTTGGAGAACAGTTCCGTATGCCGTCTATATGATCCATAAAGGGGAAATTGTCAGAAGTAACCTCAAAAGGTTTTCATCTTTCTTAACTAGCACCCTTTTGGAGAACTCGTTGAAATTGTTTTTCTCTATCCTTACCGGCTGAAATTGGCCCCATGATTTAAATAAAAATTTAACTTATTTTTATCGCACATCTAAATCATTGATTTTTTTTGGGCCTTTTCTGGAATATTGGCCAAAGATGAAGACAAGATTGTGTGTAATCTTTTCCAAATCCTACTTAATATTTCCAAAAAACAACTTTTTCACTGAAACAAAATCCATACTATAATCGAGAAATTCATAAATCCATTTGGAATTTCAAATAATGTGGACAAGGAAATGATTGTATGGGATGGTATAAGATTTGGGAAAGATATACAATCTCGGTGTTCATCTTGATTCTACTAAGAATGCCCAAAAAAGTTTTTTGATGTATGATAAAAAGAAGTTAATTTATTACTCAGAAACTTGTGGTTGATCTCAACCTAGAAGGATTGAGAAAATCATTTCAACGAGTTCTCCAAAAGAGCTTTAGTGTTAGTTGTGAAAGATGAAAACATTTGAGGGTTACATCTGACAATTTCCATGCAAATCAAAAAAAATGTCGACTGCATTGTAAGCTTAAAATAAAACATCAAGAAAAATAAAAGTTTTGGTGCTTTATTCAAAAATAAAAGCAAAACATCATGTTTCCCTTCTTTCTCCTTTGTATCCAGGAATTTTTGCAACAACAAATAGATATTTTGAGGATACACATTTGATAGATATCTCATTCAAGTCACAGTGTCACACCCACAATTGAAAGCTAGAGGTAACTTCTTTGATTTGTTCTCTGTCTCTACATGAATACTTGAATTAATTTGAAAGCTTTGTTTGGAAGAACAAGTAGGTGTTGAAGGTTGAAGAACATTGACATTTGAATAGAAATATTCACCAGAATTTTAATGCTTTTGTAGGAAATAACAGTCTGCTTTAAGGAAAAAGCATTGGAGATGAATTCACTTTCTTCTTACTCACTTGTTTCCTCTGTGTGAAGAAAGTGTGTATATTGCTTGCACATACGTTAAAGGTTTAATGATATCATCATCTTATATCCATTTGAACTCATCTGATCCTTCCATTTAGTTACTCAGGTCGACTGTTTAGTAATAAATGCTTATTGATTATAATTCCTGGACAGTTAAATGTGTTAAAGTTCAAATAATTCGAAGAAAGGTAGAATGACATTCTTATGGTTCGATAAATAGTCTCCGATAAAAGAATGCTTTTAAGAATTTTATCGAACTATTTACGAAGATTTATCAAATCAAGAAAACTAAAATCTAAACTTTTAAAATCGCATGGACTACTTCTAACTTTCACTTTATAAAAAAATTACGATTTATTTTGTTTGTCATGTAGAGTTTATGGGCGTTTGATTTTGGCAGTTATATTACCACATTATGATGTTAATCTTTTCATTACCGGCTAATAATGTGAGCCATCGAATCGTAAAAAATAAAAAATTTGACAAAATATTTATATTTCATACAAAAAAAATTAAGTTCAATAAATTTATAAAATATTTATACTTAATAGTATAATTAAGTCTAATAAATTTTGACTTTTAGAGATTTATTTTATAAAGTGTAAATAGTTTGTCAATTTTTTATTCATTTTTGAAAAAATTTCAAATCCGTATATCAATTGTGTGCTTAACATTTTGAAAAGTTTTCATTGTATTTACCCCATATTCTTCTAGTTTCACTAAGCAAGAGGACAACATTCTTTTCAAAATATATGTATTAAGAAAATGAAGCAAGACAAATGAAAAATAATAAAATGGAAAAATTATTAATTTAAATGATAAAATTTGGAAAATATTACAAAATATTACAAAATTTCACGATTTATTTAATAGATTAGGATAGACAAAAGGAATTTTCAAATAGATTGTTTAAACATAGAAAGGAATATTTTATGTTTTCAAATAATTTAGAATATTTATTATTTATCAAGAATTAGTGATATTTTGTTACATTTATACATTTTTTCATTAACACACAGAAAATGTAGATTCATTGTCTGACCTATGTAAATGTAGAAAATGTCAAAATATTTAAAACTATGTCCATAACTTGAATGTGTCAAGGCTTAGTTGATGCATTAACGACTGAATCTTAAGCTTTGTTATTGGATTTCAAGTGTGTATTGAGATAAATTTAAGGTTAAATCTGATTCACTAACATTTATAAGTATGTAAAAAAAGTACTTGAGTACGTCCACTATTGGTTATATCTGGTGTGTCTTATATTAAGGTCTTCAATCAGTGTGGCTCATTGATAAGTGGGCCTCGACAAATATTAACAGTGACATATGGGTGGAGGTCGTCCTGGCTTGAGCACACCAAAGAGTGATAGTTCTATGGGTCTTTTTTTTTAGTTTAATTTGTTTGTTAAAAGAAAATTCCCACAAAAGTCTAAAAGCTCAAGAGAAATTTTTTTTCCTTTGTTAAGTCCCACAAAATCCAAAATTTATATCATATTTCAATTTAGCATTTTAAATTTGATTTATAATATAAAACTGTTCTTAGTTACCATCCACACAATACATTTATAATGGGTAATTATAATAGATATTTTTTTTCAAAACAAAATTAATTACCTGCATTTCCATAAATATTTTGTCAATTATTTTATTTTTATAATACGTAGCAATTTTAGAAATAATAATTAACAGTGACAACATTTTAAAATAATTATAAACATAGCAAAATTTATCAATATAATTTATAAGGGATAGATTTATATTATTAAAAACGTTAAAAAGAGTATTATTTTTTTAACTTATATTATTAATTTTTTTTAGATATATGAGGAATATAATGTGGAATATAAAAGAAAAACAATAGACTTTATAATTAAAAGAGCGTTGAGTTCACGCGATAAGCAAAAACTAGGGTTTTTGGCAGCCTGGAGGAGTAGACGATAGAGCAAAGAAGTTAGGGAGAGAGGTTCCACAATGGCCACCGTCGTTCAAACCTCCGAGGAAGATGCGGCCCTCACCGTCGTTCGTTTTGCCTCTGAACTTGCTTGGGCCGACGCCGGTCCCGAGGTTCCTAATTTTAATTTCCTTTTACTGATTTCTCTGCTTCCACATCCATTCTGGATGCCTTATTTGATCACTGCGCATTTCTGCTAATTGGTGGCACGGGAAGATGTTGAGAAACCCTGGTTATTGAGTACTCAGAGGATATTAGTTCGTTAGTCTAATTTACATAATCTAATTAATCTTGCTATGTCAAAATGGGTTGCGATTAGAAGTGTTTTTTTTTATTCGTTAGTCCTGTGGCTTATTATTTGACGTTTTTTTCTTCAAATTTTTTAGACTGCTGAGCCACAAGTTAACAGACTCTGCGTTGAAGCTCAAGAATGTATGGTTATGGGAAGATGGTTGGATTTGGCATCTCTAATGCTTACTTCGGCTGACTTGATATTTTCAAAAGTCTCTGAAAAAGGTAAATATTGTTTGAAATTGGAAACTGGGAATGAATCTTCAGCACCTTTTTCTCTGTATTTTGTCTTCAAGAGTTGAAATTGTGACGGAATGAAGGTTTTTGAGGTTGCTTCTTTTGTTGTTGTTATTATTGTTGCATACGTCTTTCAAGTGGAATGTTAGAGATGCCAGCATGGAGACAAATAGATTTTTTGTGAAAGAGGACGTGGAGGAGGAAGAAAATGTTTTATCCATGCCACTAACGTAGTTCTTTCCTTGTTGAACAGATCTTGAGTGTGTATTCACCATTATCTGTAATCTTGTAACAAAAGCTGGAAGTCCAGACGAATCGCTTGAAATGGCAAAGCTTATATCTGCTAAGATCTGCCAACAACCAAATGACAAGCCTGCACTTCGTTTAAAGATGTAATATGCATGCCAAATTTGTGTATTTTGTATCATGGTTTTGGCTCTTTTTTCTTTTCCTCAAGTCTCTCTTTTACAGCTTGTTCAATCTGTACAACCTGCTTGAGAATCCATATAGCCGGTTCCATGTTTACATGAAGGCCCTGGATTTGGCTTTTAAGGGGAAGGCCCCTGAACATATAATTCCAACATTGAAAAAAATCGAGAGTTTCTTGAGAGAGTGGAATATTGGGATTGTAGAGCAGAGAGAACTTTTCCTCGCCATCTCTAATGTTTTGAAAGAAAGTAAGAGGTATTACAGAATGAATTATCTCACTAAATAGTTCTCCTTAGTTATCCATCTTACATTTTTACTTGCACTTAATTTTACTTCCTACTCCTTTTTTCGTGTACCCTTACTTCTTGTTATAACCTAACATGTGATTGCCAACTTCTCCTTGATTTCAGTTCTGCAAATGATTATTTCAAGTTCCTTACCAAATATTTGGCCACTTTCTCGGGTGAAGATGCAAGTACTTTGAGTGAAGCAAAGGAAGAAGCTGTTCACGCAATTGTTGAATTTGTGAAGGCACCAAATATGTTTAAGGTATTTTAGTGTCTTGTGTAGTGAATTATATTTTAGAAGCAATTTTTACCATGGTTAAACAACTAAATACATTTTGTGAGTTTGATATAGAGGTGTAGATTCAAACCTTTGACTTTTTGGTCGAAGATATGCTTGGCAAAAACTGGTTACATTGTCCCAATTCATTCTTGACTCAGGTCCACTACTAGGAAATAGGAATCTAGGACACAATTATTCTATTGGTATTTTTAAGACAGCTCTGCTACATTAGCTTTTTACTTGGCACCTTGAAATAGTTTCAGGGCTTGAGGTTGATAGGCCTAATTCTTCTATTGGTTTTATCTGGTATCCATTATGAACCCGAAAGAATCCTTGCAGAACTGGCATCTGTGTCTTACCCTCAAGTCTTCCCTATCTAGGATTGCCTCTAGCTGGAAATCCCTGCCTCATTCTTTAGACTGGAAAATCTGAGGAAGGCAGGAAGCGACTTGCATTAATGTCTAGTCGTCTAGATTGACCAACGACGGTTCATGTGGAAGCTCCCTTCTTTTTGCTGTTTTTGAGCTGAATAGATATTACAGTGGAAGAAGCTTGGGAGGAGAATCTGATTCTTAGAGAATTTTGGCTGACAGATGAAATGGTTGATTCTGGGAACTTGTAGAGTAGCATAAAGTGTTGACGTTGACGTGATTTTAACCCTGGCAGATGAAGATATAATTGAAAGTGCTAGTTGGGAAGTTGTTTGCAGATTGGATACCATTTTTTTCCTTCTAATTTCATCTATTTTGTTCATGAGGATATCTCGTTTGATTTTTCTTTAATGGGTACTCTAGTTAATTCTGATTTTTTTCTGAAAAAAGTTTTTCGGATTGCATGTAAGTTTTAGGGATACATTTTTGTTTCTATTTCTTAAATTTTTTTTCATTTCTATGGGCTACTGGTTGACTTATACGAGAAGATTTTACAGTAGGGTTTAGTTGGTAGTTTATGTTTCAAATTTGATCTTTAGCCAATATTAATGATTTATTAGCTACCAACTGATCTTTATGTTTGCAGTGTGATTTGTTGGACATGCCTGCTGTAGGACAACTGGAGAAGGATGCCAAATATTCATTGGTTTATCAGCTTCTAAAGATCTTTTTGACCCAGAGATTGGATGTATACATGGAATTTCAAGCTGTAAATTCTTCTTTATTGAAAAGCTATGGTAGAATTCTCCACTCTAGTTATAACTTCAATAATTACTAACAAGGGCTAAATTTGTTACTCATACTCTGGATGTATTCCTGGATCTGGTGTAGGTCTCGTCCATGAAGATTGCATTGCAAAGATGAGGTTATTGTCACTGGTAGATCTTGGCTCAAATGAATCTGCCCGTATTCCATATGCTCTCATCAAGGACACTCTTCAGGTAAAAAAAAAAAACTTTTGTTTTACGTGCTTTTTTTTCTGTGTTTTTTTTTTTTGATGTGGATGTTATTTGTGCTTCAGATCAATGATGATGAGGTCGAACTGTGGGTCGTGAAGGCCATTACATCCAAATTGATTGATTGCAAAATGGATCAGATGAACGAAGTTGTGATTGTGAGGTTTGTGCTATGCTCTATCTAGAGCACTTTATTGCACCTTTTTGGTTAGGCATAGCTTATTGTGTACTAATGTAGTAACTCTTTTGATGTTCATGTGCAGCCGCTGTACTGACCGTGTTTTTGGGCAGCATCAGTGGGAAACACTTAGGACAAAGCTAACTACATGGAGGGTAAAGTATCTATTTTGTTTCTCATAATACAAAGCTAATATATCATTAGTTGTTAAGCTTCCTCTGGATGTTTAACATTTCCTATTTAGTAGGCAACTATAAAATTCAGTCACTGATCCTACGATTGGATACCAAAATTTTCCTTTAGCAAGAACAAGATTAGTTAGTGCTATGCCCCTCCTTGTGGTTTTCTGACTTGAACAAAACTATTGTTGGTGCGTTTACAGGGGAATATTGCGAATGTCATTGGCACGATTCGAGCAAACAAAATAGTTGAGGATGGATCACAGGCAATGCAAGGTTTGGCAATTCGTTGAAGAGTGGATTTTTGTTTATCTGAAAGTTAAAAAGTCTCACCTACCTTTCTGGATAAATCATAGGATGTCTCATGTTTCTACTCAATCCTCTAAATTCGTTCAAATTTTGACTTGGGGAAACTACATTCGAATTGGAGTAGTTGTTTTATATTAATGGATTGTTGTATCATCGTCTATACTCCTAGGCCTTTCAATCGGCTCTCTGATCTTAATTTCTTTGAGTAGTGCTATTTTTTTAAAAATTTCCCTTTAGATTCAATTCGTTTCCTAGATTTAACATCTTTTGTTAATTAATTAATAGTTATATATATCGTGGTTCCTTCTTTCTTTACTTCTGTGTTTATGTCATAATTAACCATGTCTGATTAGTCATGATGCGTTTCTCTTCTTTACAAACCCATCAACCCTCTAAAATGCCCTACACTTTCAAACTGTTCAAGGAACCAGCTTAAGCTGGCAAGAATGGGGAAAACTTTTCCCTGTATTCGCCTCGATCCTCAAAACCAATACTCTATGTATATTCAGAAATAAGAGCCGCAGGGGAAAATAATTACCTTCAAAGACAGTTTCTTAGACAGATATTTTCTGTAAGTTGCATCTATGTCAGGAGTGCCAATGTAGTTTGTAGATTCCATTACAAAAGAAATGAAAATCAAATTATACCTCATTAATTCTAGAGTACACAACTCTTTGGAGTTTGCTATTATTCCACCTCTTACTCCTTATTCCAAACACCTTGTGAGTTAACTTTTACCTCAGTCGTCCAGATCTAAGGAGGTTTTACATTGTGGATGGTGAGGATGCATTCCCTAGCCTTGTCTTGCCGCTTTGTCTCCTGACCTCAATGACAACTATAGAGAACAAACTAAACTATTGTTAGGCTAACTTCAATCCTAATTTGGGTGCTATGCTGTGCTTTTGCCTTTAAGTTTTGTGTTTAAACTGAATAACTGTTCAATTTATATGATGATATGAGTAATGTGTGTGGGGGGGTGTTGTTTATTTGATTCTAACATCCCACTAAAATGCGTTAAAAGTCTTGAAAGTGGCTAAAGTAAAAAAAAAAAAAAAAAAAGGAAAAACGTAATGGTGGCCCTCCCTAAGCTTTAATGTTCAAAAGTTTTGTGCGACATGTGGTCTTTACTTAAACTCAAATATGCTTTCCTTTCATACCATTTAATCGCTCTTCTTCCCTCTTCTTCCCTCCACATTTCTTCAACTGTTTGGGATAATATTCTCATTCTTTATTCTTTACATAATGTTTTCTTTTGGTTTTTGGTTATAAATACTTCTTCTCTTTTGGTCTTATTCTATTTCTTGCTTTTTCACTACATTTTTATTTTAATCCTTTTATACATCTTTGTTAAATACTACTAAACTATCATTTTCAAGTTCTTTTTTAAAAAAATTGCATGTATTTTCACTGCCTTATATATGTATAGGTGGCCACTTCTTAATTAATTATTAGGACCGTTTTCTTTTACCACCGAATTAGCTTACGATGGTTTGTATATTTCACAATTTTTAGAAAGGATGTTATTTTCACAATTTATAGAAAGGATGTTCATATAAAGGTTAATTTTAAGATTTATTGAAGGTACATAAGTGAGCATCAAAAGACGTTATAATCAAAATAGTATTAGTATTTTAACATATAACGGACTTTTTAGACTTTTTGCACATATATATATATATATATAGAAATAAAAGGCTCAGCAATCAATTAAATCAATTAATACGAAGATTTGAGAAAAAAAATGAAAAGTAAAAAAGAGAAAAGCTACGAAACAGTGAGCATGAAGAAAGGTAGGAAGGAAACATAATGTGAACTCACCAACATAAACAAAAAGCAAGATTTCCTGAATATGGAACTTTGAAGCTTTAAAATGATAGGGAAAGAAAACACCCCATAAATGAAAAACATGAATTTATATTCAGATTGTATTGTTTTACATCTCAAACGAAAAAATATCAATTTAAACTTTGTAAGTTTGGGGATTTATATCGATTTAATGGTTAAATAATATTTGATAATTAATTATCTGTTACAAAACATACTAACAAACAATAATATATTGATCTGATATGATATCCTTTTCTTAAAACATATGTTCATTTAAACAGAAAAGAATAAGAGAATCAAAAGCAAAAGCAAAAAGATATTAATAACAATGCAAAGAGTGAGAGAGATGAAACACTGCCTCCATCTTCAAGCTTCTTCAATTCTATAAGTTCTCTCCTCCCCAACAAAATTCCATACCCCCTGTCGAACAAGTCGAGCAACCGAGCGTCAAAAATGGGTAGTCCTTCTTCGTTTAGTGGATTAACAATGGTGGTGATGATGATGTTGATAACCATCCTCTTTTCCAGCCACAGCTGCAGAGGTTCGGTTCTGATCAAGGCGAATGCCACGTACGACGTTGTGATGACAGAAGAGTTGCTGATCTACGGTGATACAAATCGATATCTCATGCTCAATGGTGCCATAGCAAAGACAGGTAAGACAGATAGCCAAAACGTCGTAGCTTGCGGTAATGGCGCCGGAAATACCTATTCTATATGTGGTGGAAGCATCAGCAATACAAAAAAATGCAATGCATACGAAGGCCCAAATGCTTGCAAATAATCCCTTCAATGATTCCATATTAATACTAATATTATTGTTATGACATCCCCTCTTCTTTTTACTTTGAATTTTTATTGTGGAGTTGTTTGTTGGTTTGATTAATTATGTATTTTGGTGATGGTTGTTGTTTGTTTGTGTGTGTGAAATAAGAACTTCTTTTCCCTCAATTCACATATCTATGAACATGGTGTAGTTTCAAATTTGTAACGACTTAATATGAATATTTCTTAACTTCAAGTGTTTATCTTTTATCTTTTTTTTTTAATATTTAATGGTTTAGTGTACTTAATAGGATTTTAGGATATAATAGGGTTTTATGATTTATCATGTATACAATAACAAGAAATTTCATTACATTTTCACTATTACAACCTAAGGACTAAATTGTTTTGAAGTTGAAAGTCTATAATGATTAAATTGTCAAAAATTGAAAATTGGAGGCATGAAAATTTTTCAGTAACTAATATTCGGTTAAATTATATATAAAAAAAGTCATTGAACTTGAATTTTGCACTTTGTGTCAAAAATACCATTGAGTTTTCAAAAGTTTCATAAATAACCTAAAACTTTTTTAAAGAAATAAAAAGGTATAAAAATACTCTTACAAATAGTTTTGGATGAAAATCCTTAATGTTTTGTTTAAAAAATACTCTTCAACTGTCTATGAAAAATACCTTTAAATTTTTTTAAAAAATCAATCGCAAAAAAAAAAAAGTAAAATTTTGTGGATATCACATATACTTTATTGCTGATAAGAGTCTATTACTAATAAGTTTAACTATATTTTAGTTTTTTAAAAAAATGATGTTGTTATTTACTTAATTATTAAACTTTAAAAGTGTCACCTATTACAATTACTTAAAATGTTGCTATGTACTTAATTATATAGGAATGTTACATAACAACGACCTTTATATATATATTATCATTAAAGTGAAGAGAATCCAAACTTAATTAATAAGTTGAAACTAAAGAGTAAAGTCTACGTGAGTTATAGAAGAAGAAGTTTATCAGATAAATACTTCGTTGATTGTTAAATGTTTTAGATAGTAAGTTTCTTTCCACCGGACTCACATTGTAGACATGGTTTAATATTTCTCAATTTTCAGCCTTACTTTGATCTCAAAGCTTTAATTTCTAAAGAAATTGATTTTTTTTTAAAAAAATCATATATAATGAGAACCTATATTTATTTTTAACTTTATTGGAACTTTTTAAATTAAATTATCACATCATTTCACATAAAAAAGTTGAATTGATATGAATTTTTTTTACCATCGTAATTTTCATATCATTTCACCTTAAAAAAATATATCTGAATTTTATGTTATGTTGTAATTATTTTTTCATTTATTTTTAAAATTTATGTTTCAACACCTATTGATTCAACCGTATCTTTTTTTTTAAAATAAATTACATTTAAGCATCAACATTTACACAAACATTTATAATATAAGATACCTAAATTTAGGTTATAGAAACGATGATTAAAAATAGTAAAGCATAGTCTAAGTAAACTGTTTCATTAACTCATTATAACATTTTCCATCCATTTTCATCTATTTGCATGAAGTACTCTTGTTTCCCAAGTTTCCATCGATATCTTCATAAAATTGAGATCTCAAAATTTTCATCAGCATCAATATTTCAGAACTTGAATGTAGGAATTGAAGTAGGTTACTAATCTATATTGTTATTATTTGTTATTAAGATTTAATCTGTACAAACATCGTGTTTGACTTTTGTATTATGTGTTAGGTCTACTTTAGTTGTTCAAAATATTAAAAAGATGAATGCAAAAAACTTGAAAACTAATTAAAAGGAGAAAATTTAAAAACTTAGGAACCAAATGCATCTATGATAAAAAGAATCAATTATTAAAATCTCTACTTTGAAATTTTAAGGACCAAACACTCTATTCTTCCAAACTCAACAACTAAAAAAAAGATAATATTCCCCTTATAACAATTATAAGTTTTCCACTATATTTTCAAACAAAATTTGAATGTGTGTGTAAAGTAATTCCTTTATGGGTATATAATATATGTTGATATATGTATTCTTTTGCTTAAAATATATGTATATTTAAACAAAAAGAATAAGAGAATCAAAAGTAAAAGCAAAACCAAAATGATTACATATCAAATATATTACATACACACTTTTTCAAACTCTTAACCATTCATTTGATATGTGAACTCAATTTAACAAAAATTTAATAGGATATATATTATACAATCATGGCCAACAATAAGCCATTTTCTTGCAAACAAAAAATTATTTTCATTAAGTAGGTTTTTAAGGATTATCTAATCATCTTAAACAGTTATTCAATATCAATTTACTATAAAAACGACTATTAAATACTAAAAACTCATCATTTTAAATTTTTATTTAAATACATTTTTGCCAAACAAATGTTTTTGTTTCCTTTTTGAACTATATTATTGGTGGAGTTGGCTGATATAGTTAGTTGCTGGAGATGAACAACAAAATTGGTGGTTGAAGTTAGTTTCTTAAGGTGGTCGTCGGAGTTGATCGCCAAATGTGATTGCCATTGAAATTGATTGTTAGAGTTGGTATTTGTTGTTATTGTTTACCTGGGGTGAATGTCGATATTGATTGTTAGTAGGTAGTTGCCATCGAACTGATTACTAAAGGGTTATTTCATTGGAAGTGGTGTTGGTCCCTGAAGTTGAAGGTTGGTAGTGGAAAAGTTGATTTTTGCTAGAGTTAAAAATGGTAGGTGTTTGTTAGAGCCAGAAGTTGGTTGCCACACGAAAGTGATCTTAATTAGAGTTTGTTGTTGGAGCTGCGTAGAGTTAATTGTGCAAAGGTGATCATTTGAAGTTGATCATCAAAGGTGATTTTCGTTGGATTTTGTTGTCAGAGGTACGATGCTTATCGAAGCCTAGAATTCATGATCGTTAGAGTTGGTTGCCGGAAGCCAAAGCTTTTCATCTGAGTTGGCTGTGTGAAAGTGGTCGTTGGAGTTGACACTCGTAATGTGACAATGGTATTAGTTGACGGTGGTTGATGGATAGACTCGTTGGAAACGATGGAAAGAGGGAGAGTCGGTATAATATATACACTTAATTAAACTTCACCAACATTTAAAGTTGGTGGGTGAAATAGTGCGTTGGTATATTATATTATAATAACAATAAATCTTCTATCAATTGTGTGAATCTGACAACAAATTAATGAAAATTCTCCAACTTAAAAATATTGTAAAATAGGAATTTCCCTCGTAATTAGAATTTTTTTTGTAAAGACAATCATCTCAATAGCCTCCCTTTGCAACAAAATTTTATAAATATTCCGTTAACTTGATGTAAAAACCAATGATCATCTAGAACTATTTTACAAATGGAGGAGATTGAAGTGCTTATCTTGAAACTTTAAAGATAAAAAAAACACGTATTCCAAAAACTTTAGGAACCAGAAGTACTATTTTTCCTAATAACGATGATGGTAGTAGTGTTGTAGGATTGTGACGTAAATCCTTTAATACAATGATGGTTAATTATATATTTGAATAATTAACTATATGTTACAAAACTCATTAACAAAGTAAAATTTTTCACTAAAAAACAAAATCTTTTAAAAGGATAATATAGTCTTTTAAAAGAATGCTTTCGAAAAATTGTAACTTTTTAATATTTAATACTAATATGTAAAATTATTATAAATGACAAAACTCCATTTCTGTTACGTTTTTTATCGTACAAACTTAATAATAATGTATTGATATAATGATATGATATGATTTACTTAAAACTTATGTATATTTAAACAAAAAGAATAAGAGAATACAAAAAAATATTAACAATAATGCAAAAAGGTGAGAGAGATGAGCCCTTTCCTTCATCTTCAAGCTTCTTCAATTCTATAATTAGTTCTTTCCTCCCCCAACAAAATCCCATACCCTCTCACGAACAAGACGAGAAACAGAGACCTCCAAAAATAAAGAAAAATGCGATGCATATAAAGGCCCCGAAGCTTGCATATAATCATTTCTTTATGATCGATCAATATGACTCTATGGTATCGTCTGTTTTTTTGTGTTCTCCTGATGTTGAGTTGCTGTTGGTTTGCTTTAATATTTAATCATGTAATTGGTGTTTTTAGTTGTTTGTGTGAAATAATGAAAAATGAAATTTCTCATCCTCTTTCAAACAACATAATTTCATAATATGATTTACTTTTACCATAGTTACAAATTTTCAAAAACAGGTTGAGTTATGTGTATAAAAAAATGTTCTTCTAACTTTGTATTTTTGCTTAAAAAAATCCATTAAACTCTCAAAAGTTTTTAAAAATATTCCGATGGAAATTAACTGTTCTCTATTTAAAAAATATCTTTTAAAATGTTGAAAAATACTTAATATCTCGTTGCAAAAACAACTTTACTTTTTTAATAAAAAAAGATATTAAAAAATTAGAATTTTTAAAAATAGTAGATTTTACAAAATATTTACAACCTATAGCAAATTTTATCACTGATAGTCATTGATATGCTGTAGTGATAGAATCCAAAATTTTGCTATAGCTTATAAATATTTTAATTTATTTTGCTATTTTTAAAAATGCCCAATTAAAAAACTCTCATTTTTCTCAAATTTGTTTAAGTATTATGACAATTTTTTGGCAACCAAAATCAAAACAAAAACCAAAATTTTATTTTAAGTTTAAACATAAAATTCTACTAAATTTCAAAATTTTCCAATTTCAAAAATAAAAAAATGCCATAAATTTTAGGAACATTTTTAAAAATAGCAAAATAAATTAAAATATTTATAAGGTATAACAAAATTTTGGATTCTATTACTATAGCATATCAATGACTATCAGTGATAGAATTTGCTATAAGTTGTAAATATTTTGTAAAATCTACTATTTTTAAAAATTTCTCTAAATTTTATTTGTGCAATTTAATTTGTCCGATGATCATTTGATTGGAATATGAAAAAAAAATAAAAAATTATGTGAAAAATTGGATGATTATTTTTATGCTTTTCACTATTTGTGTTTAATGAAAAATTTATAATATAATAGGAGAAGTTTGTGAATATTATCTTACAAATATAAATATTATTTTACTAAATTTCTTTAATCAAGGAGATTAGAAATCAAAATTATAGTATAAATTCATATTAGGTTTGCATAATACGAAACTTAAATTAAAGAGGTGTAAATTAATTAACATATGCTAATTTGAAATTTTAATCGAACAATTATAAATTTCACACTCAAATGAAATTTAAAGAAAGTTAGTGATGTTTATTGTACAATTTCAAAAGTTCCTAAAATAATTTTAAATTATTGTTTTAAATAATTAAATACATTTTAAATTTAGAAAGTCATCTCGTCCACTTTTTTTTTTCTATTTTAAATTTAGTATAATTATTTAAAAAATGCCCTTTTAAACCTAATTATATGTATATTTATTTTCTTAGGACAACAATTATCGATATAGATATTGAATTTTCCAAATAAAAAATGGTAACAATTACCGTTTAGTTAAACTTAATTTCACTCTGAGGGTATTTCACATAAAAGGAAAAAGAGAATCCAAAGCAAAGAAAAAGCAAAAGCAAACAGCAATAATGGAGAGACCATTGCTTCTATGTTCACTAATTTGTATAAGTCTCCCCCTTCGCTTACGAACAAACCAAGAAACAGAGAGCCAAAAATGGGTGGCCGTTCTTCGTTTTGTGGATTAACAATGGTGGTGGTGGTGGTGATGTCGATAACCATCCTGAGTTCCAGCTACAGCTGCAAAGGTTCGATTCTGATGAAGGCCAACGCCACGTTGGGTAGCGTGATGACGACCGAGTTGATCATTTACCATGATATAACTCGGTATCTCATGTTCGGCGGTGCCACCGCAGTGACAGGTGCGACTGCTAACCGAAACGAGGTGACATGTGGCAATGGCGCCGGAAACACGTTTTCCGGCTGCGGTGGTAATGCTAATAATACACAACAGTGCAATGCATACGAAGGACCTAACGCTTGCTTATAATCCCTTCAGTTCCATATTAATATCATCACTATGACTCTGCGCAGTTTCTATGTCATCATGTAATCCCCTGTTTTTTATGATCCTCTGTTATTTTTTTCTATTTCTCTTTGAAGTGGAGTTTGTTTGTTTGATGCTTTAATTAACAATGTATTTGGTGCTTTGTTGTTTGTTTTTGTGAAATAAGAACTCAATGAAATCACTTTTCTTCCTCTCTTGTTCAATCTATTGATCTTTAAGTATTTTCGCAACAGAGATTAAATCGTTACAATCTACAAACTTTATTGTTAACTATTTTAGACACGAACAACACAAACATAACTTTTTGCTCTCTTAGTTTTGGGTCTAATGTTACATATTTAGCCGTTAAGTTTTTAGTTTGATTTCGATCTGGTCTCTCGATTTCAAAAAATTTACTATTTTATCATTGATATTTGAATTTGGTTTTAATTTAGTCCTTAAAATATTTACATTTTTTATATCAACTTTTCACTTAATACTTATTTTCTATCTTTAATGTTTATTGTTTATGTATGTTAATAAATCTAGAATGATTAAATGAAATATAATGAACTAGAATTCACTTTTTTTCATTCTTTTAAAATTAATTTAGAATTTTACAGCTTAATTACTTTAAATTAATTAGAAAACATGAACATCGATGATTGTAGGTGAAATACAAAATATTGAATTATAGGGTTCCAAATTAAAACCAAAATCAAAATTTAAGACTAAATAGAAACTAAATTTATTATCTAATTAAACACAAAATATAAACTAAAGGTCAATTTTTATACCGTTAACTTTCGAATTCTATCTATTTAAAATAGTAATTTTATTAACCCATCATTTGAAAAGTATGCACACAAGTGATAATCGAATGCAAGTGACGATTTTTAAACGTAATATAATCATCATAAAAGATAGTAAAAGATTTAAATTATTCACTTATAACAATTTAAAATTTTAATTAAAAAGTTTAATATTTAAATTAATGATTGGGTGTATTAATAGAAAACTTTAACTTTATTTTTATGACATCAAATTGCACTAATAAAGTAGTGAAAGTTAGGAAAAGCAAAAACTAAAAGGCAAGAGGAAGTCCCCACATTGCATGCGACATGTCGTATTGAAATATGCTTTTATCTCTTTTAAAAGTTGTTGTGTCGTTCATCTCGTGGGAATAGAAAGCTATTAGGAATATTTTGGATATCAATCATTATAATTTTGGTCCAAATCTTGTGTAATCCACAAAAGCAACTTTGGTTTAGTAATACGAGCCAAATTTGTCAAATTAAGTCTCGGAACATGGGAGTCTAGGTCGAGGGGTTCAAACTAACCTATTAGGCCTCTCGTCCTCGGCCAAGGACGATGGAGGCATTCTTTGGCCTATTTGGGTCAAGGTTAGATCAAGACCAAGTCTCTTCATTTGATGAATGTGGAACATGCTAATGCTAATGCATGTGTCATGGAACATTTGACTTGAGAATTAACCTAATATGACTCAAAAATCCTCATATGAACAACTTAGACCATAATTTCACTATAAATACGTTGTTAGGATGATTTTAAAAGAAGTAAGTTCATTTTCATTCCTAAAACTCTCGTTACAACCAAAAGCTTCTTTTTGAATAAGACATCGAAGACGTTGTAATTTTGCCCATCAACACTCTCGATTTTAAACTTATAATTACATAGAACATATTGATAAGGTATTAATGCCGATCAATATATTTTTAAATTGTAAAGAAATCTAAAATCAATAAATGTTTTGATTTTTCTCTCTCGGTGAAGATATTAGATACTTAAAAAAAATATTATATCTATCAATTTCAACCCTAAATTACAAATAAAACATACTACACATATGATTTGGTCAAGTCAAGATTGGCATCTTGGATGTTCAAAAACTAATATAAAACAAAC
Source organism: Cucumis hystrix (assembly GCA_025688845.1). Lineage (NCBI taxonomy): Eukaryota > Viridiplantae > Streptophyta > Magnoliopsida > Cucurbitales > Cucurbitaceae > Cucumis > Cucumis hystrix. The sequence goes on along the minus strand of CM046891.1, from coordinate 1,652,192 downwards.
CAAGAAAAGTTACCTATTCATTTATATTTGTTTGTTCTAAAATTAATTGAATTGTTTTTGTAAACATCGGTAAGAATAATGATAAAATATATGGTTTCATAGTTTATGAAATAATGTTTACCAACTTAATTTTTACAAAGAAAAATTTTCGTTGGTGATTAAACGAGACCTCGACTATAAAAATGGAATCTACAATACTTAAATTCCTACCAACCAAAAACCCTTTTAAATTAATAATGAAAGAATGAAATATGATCCTCTCAATTATTTAATTATATTGACCTTTATAAATCACATTTTTCATGGCAACATATAATTATTGATTCACTTTAGATACAATAATAGTGAAGTTTTTATTTGTGGAATGGTAGGATTGGTCACATCTACCTAAGGCTAACTTTAAACTTTAACTTTAACACCAAAAAGTTTCACTAGCAAGTCTTGGTCTCTATTAAATATTATAAAGTAAAAGGACTCAATTACAAAGTTATTGCAATAAGAGAAAAGACAAAGGGTTTTAAAGTATAAAATAAAAAAGAAAAGGAAAGAAAATGGTTTCTTCCCTGTAAATATTATCATTGTTGTTCACAATCATTTGGGTCCATTTCTTCCCCTTCAATAATTCAATACCCAAATCAATTACACAATGCTTTCTATTCTTATTTAATTTCTAACCTACCTAACTTTAAACCGGTTTATGCGTTATCCGAACCGAAGCAAACCGTTTATATGAACTAAAATTGTACCTAAATGTTAGTGTGACTTTGAGGATTTTATGGTTGAATAATAGAGAGACCTTGCAATGTGTATATAAAGTATGTAGGTTATTATGTTGTATTCTCATTGTTCACATAGATCGCATAGAGCACATGTTTTGAGAAGTTCTTTTTGTTATGTTCATTGCTCCCGTAATGTTTTGGTACATACTCTTGAAATTTCACACACCAAATTTTACTTTTAAAAACTCTAATATTATTATCCAAAGAAACTTTAAAATCTACCTAACATGATTGCAAGAGTGAGATTTAATTTGTGTGCATGAAAGATGAAAAATAGAGACATGACTTGATTATTTTATAAATTAAAATAAATAAATAGTTATTAAATTTCAACTAAATATCTTTACCATCAATATTTTGTGCTTCTAAACTATTTAACATAAATTATTATTGTTAATGGTTAACATTCTAGTTATTTTACCCGAAAATCGTAAAAATATCAAATTTAACAAAATATTTACTATATATAATAAAAATTTTCAAATTCTATCAATAATAGACGGTGATAGAAGTTGACTATCGATAAAATCCAAAATTTTATTATAGCTTGTAAATATTTTAATTTATTTTGTTATTTTAAAAAATACTCTAATTTATATTAATTTAATTATTTTAAAGTAATTAATTTAATTTAATTAAGTTTGAGACATTTTTAAAAATAGCAAAATAAATTAAAATATTTATAACCTATAGCAATGATAGTAAGGGAGGTGTTTCATCTTTAACTTAGAAAAAAAATAAAAATGTAAAACTGCCTATAAATATTAAAAAATAATTGATTTTGTTTATACATATTATATAAATACAATAAAGTTGAGGGTCTATACTAAATCCACGTGTTAATGCATTTTTAAACACAAATATTATTAATAAGACATTTAAAACTAGTACATTCAAATTTATATTTAGCATTCATATCTTTATTTCCACATTAAGAAAAGCTTTAGATATTGTATGATAGTGTATATTCATACAGAAATAAAAGTTTGTGTCTTTTTAATCTTTTATAAAGGAATGTGTTTTATCTTTTTTTTTCTTTTCAAACTTTCCTTTCTAAAAAAGTATAAGCATTAAGTTCTATATCATAAAAACATAAACACTTTTTCTCAATTCAAAGCTCTCCATTTCAATCTGCATAAGAAAAAATAATTCTTCAATTCTTTGTCATGAAAATCCTTCCTCCCTTCTTCGTCTTCTCCTTCCTTCTTCTTCTCCTTCCTCCCTCCACTTCTCAAACTTCTTATTACGTTCCTGTCGATAACATCGCCGTCAACTGCGGTACCAAAGGCATCACTAACATCGGTGATCGAAAATGGATCGGCGACGTCGCTACTAATTACTCCCCATCCGAACCACCAAACACAGTCAACAAGTCCACCTTCAAGTCCATTATCTCAAACATCATCAACGACGAAATCTACAGAACTGTACGCCTCTCTCGCTCTCCCTTCACCTACTCTTTCCCGGTCACTGCCGGCCCCAAATTCATCCGTCTTTACTTCTACCCGGAAAAATACGAAGAATTTAATAGATCCGATGCCTTCTTCACTGTTCAAGCTGCCCAGTTTACTCTCCTTAAAAACTTTAGCGCTGCCCTCGTCGCTGATTTCAGCAATAAAAGCGTCATCTCAAGAGAATTTTGTATCCATATCGCTGGAGAAGCACCAAAATTGAACATTACCTTCACCCCATCTCCGAATTCTTATGCCTTCATCAATGGAATCGAAGTCGTCTCCATGCCGGAAAACCTCTACTACTCTCCTGCGGAGCAGGGAACGACGACGCCGATTATTGGAAACAACATCGCCCTTGAGCTTTATCATCGAAACAATCTTGGCGGTGACGACATCCCTTCGAATCAAGATTCCGGCATGTACCGAAGTTGGGATCGGAGTAGTTTTTATATAACCACCAAACAAGTTATCCCAATACAAAATGACTCTGTTTCTATAAACTACACAACGAGCACTCCTAACTTCACAGCCACAGATTCAGTTTATCAGTCAGCTCTAATTATGGGTGTGGATCGAATTCTCAATTCTAAACAAAATTTTTCGTTGCAATGGCCCGTTGATGTCGGGTTCAATTATTTGGTACGACTCCATTTTTGCCAAATTCTTATGAATCAGTTTCAAGGAAAACAGAGGATTTTCACAGTGTTCATCAATAACCAAAATATCACCACTGTCGATATAGATTCCGTCAATACTCCTTTATACAGAGATTATAATGCACGGCCAATGGCGGTTGGGAATACTTCCGCTATCTTAGTTGATTTACACCCCTTACCAAGTGAGACCTTCGATGTGATTTTGAATGGATATGAAGTGTTCAAACAAAGCAATGGAACTAATCTTGCAGTACCAAACCCAGTGGTCGCTCTAGCACCAGAAATTAAACGGGGAGCAAAAAATTCAAATGCTACAGGGATCATTGCTGCTGTGTGCAGTAGCGTGGGATTTGCCATATTATTTTCAATCGTTGGATTTGTGGTTATATGGAAACAGAGTAAGAAGATAACCAAGAGAAGGAAGAAGAAGAAGAAAACAAGAGAGGATAAGTTGCTGCCGGAACGACGGTGCCGGATTTTCACCTTCGAAGAGATTTATGAAGCGACAGATTACTTTAGCAAAGAGAGAGAGATAGGAGTCGGAGGATTTGGTGCCGTTTACAAAGGAATTTTCGAGGATGAAGACGATCTCACCGTCGCAATCAAACGGTTGAACCCAGACTCCAACCAAGGCGAACAAGAATTCGTAACAGAGATTGAATTGTTATCGGAGCTCCGTCACTTCAACCTTGTATCTCTCATCGGATATTGCTTGGAAAACAAGGAAATGTTGCTAGTTTACGAATATATGCCAAACGGAACATTCAAAGATCATCTCTACGACACCTCGAATTCTCTTCTGCCATGGAGGAAGCGCCTAGAAATCTGCGTTGGGGCAGCACGTGGTTTAGACTACCTACACACCGGATTCGATCGACCCATCATCCACCGCGACGTGAAGACTACGAATATCCTTCTAGACGAAAATTGGGTTGCAAGAGTTTCCGATTTCGGGATGTCGAAATTGGGACAAACCAACACCGCAGTCAGCACGGCAGTGAAAGGAACTTGGGGCTATTTAGACCCGGAATATCACCGCCGTCTGAAAGTGACAGAAAAATCCGACGTATTCTCATTTGGGGTCATCTTGTTCGAAGTGCTGTGTGGGAGAAAACCATTGGACCCGCTTGCCGGTGAAGAGAAGTTCAAGCTTACGCTATGGGCTAAGAAATGCTTGGAGAAAGGGAATGTTTATGAAATTATGGATCCGCATTTAAAAGGGAAGATTTCATGTGATTGTTTAAAACAATACTTGGAATTGGCGACAGCATGTATCAACGATCATTCAAAGCATCGGCCGAGAATGAAGGAGGTGGAGGAGAAATTAAGGTTCATCTTGAAGCTGCAAGAGGAAGCAGATGGGGATTGTTCCGACACCGAATTGAGTTATCCAGAGGAGCCATTTTCGCCGATAAGGTCGTCAGGTGTTTCTCTACGGACTGAGTCGTATAAAAGCCACATCGCCACCATGCTCAGCGGCTCCGATTTCACGGTATCGTCGCTTATGAGTGAAGAAATGTTAAGTGAACAGAGCTCCGGTTCTATGGCGTATTCTCGGAAGACATAATTTGTTTCTTAAAAAATCCTTTTTTCTCTTCTTCTTCTTCTTTTTATAATTTTCTTTAAAATACCGTTTTAGCCGTTAGGTTTAGAAAATAACGTTGTAGTTTGGAGTTGGTTTAGTTCTTAAATCACTTATGCTTTGAAGTAAAAGTAATGAATATATATAAACTAGTTTCCGTAAATTTTACAAAAGTAATGTATGTATTTTGTGGATTTTATTTAATTTTGATTGGCATACATATGACTTGATTAATAATTTAAATAAGTCTTAGAGCTTGTTTTTCTTTTGTATAATTTTTGTAAATTAAATTGTATAAATAATAATAATAAGATATGATTGTTATATATATGATTAAATTTAAATAAGTCTTATATATATATGATTGTTAAAACAATTGGTTGAATTTTAATGAGATTTTGTATAAAAAAAAAAGGGTATGAGCATTAACTTGTTTTTAATTAATAAAAATATTAATCGCAATTTTTTAAAGTTACACAGTTATTAACGGTTAACTTATCCAGAAAAATTGGAATGAAAATTTTGTAATATTTTGTAAATAGTTTCAATATTTTGGTATTTTATTTAAGTTTAGAGTATTATTTGATTTCCTCTCAAATCAGTTATAAATATTCAAAATAAAAGAATATGAGTACTCGAATTTGATTGAAGAAATCAAAATTGTTGGCATCATAAAAAAATTGAAAACACTCCAAATTTGTTTGTCAAATAAACAAAACCCTAACTTTTCTTTTCACATTCTGCGCTTTCATCTTCTTCCTTCCAACTTCTGTGCGGCCAATATTTGAAGAGCAGTGTTTGAGAACAATCAATGGAGAGAAGCGAAGAATGAGCAACAAGCAGGGCCTTCCCAAGCACCAAAACAGACACGCTTCGAAACCCGACGTTGTCGGCCGGAAAATCAACGAAACAGTAATCTAATAGTGAAGTGGTTATATGGAGGGCCTTCACCTACTCTTTCCCGGTCACTCCCGGCCCCAAATTCATCCGTCTTTATTTCCTGCCGGAAAATTTCGACGAATTTCTTAGATTCGACGCCTTCTTCACTGTTCAAGCTGCCCAGTTCACTCTCCTTAAAAACTTCTGCGCCGCGCTTGTCGCTGATTTCTCCAATAAAAGCTTCATCGCAAGAGAATTTTGTATTCATGTCCCGGGAGAAGCATCAAAATTGAACATTACCTTCACCCCATCTCTGGATTCTTATGTCTTCGTCAACGGAATTGAAGTGGTCTCCATGCCAGAAAACCTCTACTACTCTCCTGCGGAACAGGGAAGGACGACGCAGGACGACGCCCGGTTATTGGAAACAACATCGCCCTCGAACTTTATCATCGGAAAAATCTCGGCGGTGAAGACGTCCTTCCGAGTCAAGATTCCGGCATGTACCGAAATTGGGTTGGGAGTAATCTATATATAACCACCAAACGAGATCCCAATACATAATGACTCTGTTTCTATAAACTACACAACGAGCACTCCAAACTTCACAGCTACAGATTCAGTTTACCAGTCCGCTATAATTTTGGGTACGAATCGAACTCTCAATTCTAAAACAATTTTTTCGTTGAAATTGCCCGTTGATGTCGGGTTCAATTATTTGGTACGACTCCATTTTTGCCAAATTCATATGGATCGGTTCCAAGAAAAATAGAGAATTTTCACAGTGCTCATCAATAACCGAAATATCGCCGTTGTCGATATAGATTCCGTCAATACTCCTTTTTACAAAGATTATAATGTACCAATGGCGACTGGGAATACTCCATTTATCTTAGTCGATTTACACCCTTACCAAGTGAGAGCTTCGATGTGATTTTGAAGATATGAAGTGTTCAAACAGAGCAATGGAAGTAATCTTGCAGTACCAAACCCAGTGGTCGCTCTAGCACCAGAAGTTAAACCGGTAGCCAAACATTCAAATGCAACAGCGATCATTGCTGCTGTGTGCAGTAGCATGGGATTTGCCATATTAGTTTCAATCGTTGGATTTGTGGTTATATGGAGTAAGAAGAAAACGAAGAGAAGGAAGAAGAAGAAAACAAGAGAGGATAATTGGCTACCGGAACGACGGTGCCGAATTTTCACCTTCAAAGAGATTTGTAAAGCGACAGATAACTTCAGTAAAGGGAGAGAGATAAAATTTCACGGACGATTAAGTGCCATTTACAAAGGAATTTTCGAGGTGAAGACGATCTCACTGTCGCAATCAAATGGTTGAAAGACCTCCCGGAATCCAACGTAGGCGAACAAGAATTCGCAAGAGAGATTGAAGTGTTATCAGAGATTCGTCACTTCAACCTTGTATCTCTCATTGGATATTGCTTTGAAAAACAGGAAATGTTATAGTTTACGAATATTTGGAAAACGGAACATTCAGAGATCATCTCTACGACACATCAAAGTTTCTTCTGCCATGGAGGAAGCGCCTAGAAGTCTGCATTGGAGCGGCGTGTGGTTTAAACTACCTACACATCGGATTCGATCGACCCATCATCCACCGGGACGTCAATACAACAAATATCCTTTTAGACGAAAATTGGGTTGCAAGAGTTTCTAATTTAGGGAAGTCGACATTGGGGAAAACTAACATGGCAGTCAGCGCGGTGGTGAAAGGAACTTTTGGTTATATAGACCCGGAATATCTCGAATATAAGATAGTGACAGAAAAATCTGACGTATACTCATTTGGGGTCATCTTGTTGGAAGTGCTCTGTGGGAGAAAACCATTGGAACAGCGTGCTGGTGGGGAGTGGTTCGACCTTACGGTATGGGTTTTGGAATGCTTGGAGAAAGGGAATGTTAATGAAGTTATGGATCCGAATTTAAAAGGGAAGATTTCATATGATTGTTTTAAGCAATACTTGGAATTGGCGACAACATGTATCAACCGACATTCAAAGCATCGACCGAGAATGAAGGAGGTGGAGGAGAAATTAAGGTTCATTTTGAAGCTGCAAGAGGAAGCAGATGGGGATATTTCCAACGCCGATTAGAGTTATCCATAGGAGGCATTTTGGGTCATAACGGCAGTAGGGCATTTCCTTTTTACAGTGAGAAATGGCACAAAACAGAAAAACTGCTATTTACAACAAATAAACCGTATTGTAACAAGAGATGGGGTTTGTAATGGACTTGTGTTTATTTGTTACCAACAAGGTCGTCAAGGGTTTCTCGTTAGACTGAGTCGTATAAAAGCCAAATCGCCACCATGCCCAGGGGCTCTGATTTCACGGCATCGTCGCTTATGAGTGAAGAAATGTTGAGTGAACAAAACATTCGGTTATGTTATGTGATTGTGGCCTATTCTCCCAACACATCATTTGTTTCTCAAAATTTCCTTTTTACAGTTTTCTTTAAAATACCGTTTTAGCCATTAGGTTTTGGAAATAAGGTTATAGTTTGGAGATGGTGTAGTGATTAAATCACTTAGTGCTTTAAAGAAAAAGTAATGAATGTAAATTAGTTTTGGTAAATTTCAACTTTTTCCCTAAGTTAGATTGTTTTACAAAAATAATGTATGGGTTTGTTGTGGATTTTAAATTTTGATTGACTTACCTAACTTGAATAATAATTTAAATAAAGAGTAATTAATTTACATAAATGTAACAAATCCAAAATATATTTACTATCGGTATAACAAAATAAGAAAAATTCATGAAGCGCGATCTTTTTTCATAAATTTCATATATAACCTTGCGATGTATATCTTCTTTGCGATTTATTAATCACGGGTCATCTCGGTGCAATTACGGCCTGAGATCAAATAACTAAAGACAGAGGTCTTTCATCTCGAGATGCTCTGAGATCAAATAAAATAAAAGCAAAATTCTTTCATCGCAGGCCATCTCATTGCCACTAAGGCTCGAGATCCGAAAACTAGCTAAATGAAAAAATCTTTCATCCCATAGAGTCTCGCGACAATGTGTGCTCGAGATCAAATAAAATAAAGGTAGAATTCTTTCTTCTCGGACTATCTCAGTGCCACTAAGGCTCAAAATTCAATTACTAAAGAAATTTCATCATGGGCATCTCGGGGCAATGAATGCTTAAAGTTGAATAAAATAAATGCAAAATTCTTTCATCTCGAGTCATTTCGGTGCCACTAAGGACTGAGATCTAATAACTAAAGGAAGAACTCTTTCATCCTCATGCAGCTCGAGGCAATGTATGCCTTAGATCGAATAAAATAAGGAAAATTGTAATTGATGACCATTTTAAGAATAATAATTAATGATATATCAACATTTTTAAAAAATTGCAAATATAGCAAAACTATCGCTGATAGACTCGTATGATTTATTAGTGATAGACCAATATTTGCAACATGATCTATCGGTGATAGACTTCTATCATTGATAGAATTTGACAAATTTTGCTATATTTACAATTTTTTTAAAATGTTTCTATATACTTAATTATTTTGAATCCAATTGCTAAATTTGCAACTATCTCATAAAATAGAGACACAATTTTTCATTCCAGACGGCCATCTTGATGTCACTAAGGCCTGAGATCCAGTAACTACAGGCAGAATTCTTTCATCCCAAGGCATCTCATTTGAGCATGATATGTACGAGATCATATATCAAAATCTACCGTCTACACAATTGTATATCACAGGTGTGTGGTTGATTTATCGTGTATTGACAGGTAATTTTGATATTTTACATTGTGGGCTTGTGGGCTTTTTCCATTTTCAAAATTGTTGAATAGTGTAAATATTTTTGGTTTGTTATATTTTTTAAAAACTCCCTTAAATAAATCTTAGAGTCAGTTTTTTTTTTAAAAAAATAAATTTTACGAATAATAATAATAATAAGAGACATTGAATCCATACTGCTCGACTTTAAGATTATTGTTAGCTATTATGAAAAATTATAGAAAATAACATGATAAGAAAAATAATCGAAAAATATAACACAATTTAAAATTCTTTGTATATATAGCAAATATACTCACTAGTCAACTTGTAATTTTTTAAGAATTCAAAGTTTACCCTTCGATCCATGTGTTTTTGTCATGTTAGCATATATGAGCGATGACACACTACAAGAAAATATGTATTTTCTGACATACAACATGGACATCGGGATAAAAGACGTCGGGAGAAAAAGCTTCTCCTGACGTCGTAGAAGTTCTGTTGGGAAAGGTTTACAATTCTGACGCGACATAAGGCTACGTCGGTATAAGGTAATTAATAAAACAAATGTCAAACTTTTTCCAACGCCATTATGCATGGCGTCGGGAAAAGTTTGAATTTTTTAAAAAAATTTAAACTTCTTCCAATGCCGTTATGCACGGTGTCGGGAGTTCTCCTTTAAAAAACCAAAGACCGTAAAATCTCTCACCCTTCTTTTTTTTCTTCTCCTTTTTCCTCGAACGTCTCTCTCCCTTAAGGTCCACCACTGCTTGTCGTCCACCATCCATTGCTTGTCATTGTCGTTGACGCTTGTGAGCCGTTGTCTGTCCCTCACTGGTAAGTGTTTGTTTTGGATTGAGTTTGAGAAAAAAAAAATACTAAATATGTATCTTCTTTTTTTTATTGTCAAGGCCTTCTTTTGTATGTCTTTTTCCTTGTCATCACCGTCCGTCGTTGCTCTTCCACCATCGCCACCGTCCGTCCCTCACCAGTAAGTTTTTGTTTTTACTTTTTTTTTTTTAATTTTGGTTTGATTTTGAAAAAAAATATTAAATATGTGTGTTACTCTTCTAGGTTTCTTCTAATTTTGCTATTTTTCCATTTGTATTCTTCTAAATTTTCTTTTTCATTAGTTTTCCTTTCGTTTTCATTATGGGTTTCTTCTAGGATGTAGTATTTTTTTTTTAAAAAAATAGAGGATTTTCTGACGCACAAAATGTAGTGTTGGGAGATCCTCTCCCAACATATTTTTTTCGACTTCGATCCTGACATGAATTTATGTGTCGGAAAATCCTTGTCCGACGCTTTTTTATATATCTCTCGACGTTTTGGTGCTTCGGGAGATCTCTATTTTCTTGTATTGACAATTTGGTAGCACATTTCTCAAATTGAAAGTTATCACTAATAACAGTTATCGATGATATATAATTCAAATAAAAGCTATTTGTGAAGCAATTGATGCCAATTATCAATTTTTGTTTTATGAAATTATTTTATCATTGTCTTAAATGTCATTTATGCAACTAATTAGTACTTATAAATCCCTGTAGGACTTAATGTCTCAAGCTAATAATGGTTGGAATTAGTAATATCAACTTACTTCCTTCATTTGTTTTCACCCTTCAATGATTTGATTCCCTTCTTATTACAAATTTTATTGTTTTGCATCAACTGTTAGACATTATTTAGCTTAAAAGAAAAACTAGTCTCGAAAAACAAAGAATAGTTAATGAAACCATCAGTGGACTTATGACTTAACTCTAGTATTAATACATGAAATTGAGACGTGTTGATCATAATCAAATTTATGGTGATGAAAACTCCGTCAATCGTGTTTGTGATTCAAGTTGTTCTATTTATCATAACAAGTAAAGAAAGTGATGAAATATGATATTTCCTTGTTAAAACATTATTGGTTGATTTTGAATGTGGGATATCTTATGCTTTGTATATAAGTTGTGTTTAAAATTGGTTATACCAAGATTAGTATCAACAATTAACTTTAACCTTTTCTTTAATTATTAAAAATATTAAAAAAAATACATATATATAGATTTTGATTTGCTGTTTTAAGTCAAAATTGATGGGATCATACAAAAGATGAAAACAAAACCCTAACTTTACTTCACTTTTTCACATTCTTTTCTTTCATCTTCTTCCTTCCAACTCCGTTGCACCCCAATATTTGAACTGCTGCTTTTGCGTAACAATCGAAGGAGAGACTAGCGAAGAATTGGGTTGCTGGAGTTTCACAACAGCAACGCAAAGCTCTAGACTCTCATAATGAGCAACAAGCAGGGACCTCCCAAGCACCAAAACAGATACGCTTGGAAACCCAACGCCGGCCGCAAAATCAACGAAACGGTAATCTAATTTCACCACCTTTTTTTTCTTTTCTTTTCTGTTATCTAAATGTTAACCTCCTTCGCTTTTACTATGAAATTTTTAGTACAGGAGGTTGGAGGTAGGTTCCGCCCCTTATCTGACATCACCGGAGTTTGTCTCCGTTGTAAGGACCAAATTGATTGGAAACGCCGTTACGGCAAGTACAAACCTCTTTCTGAACCTGCTAAATGGTATATATGCTTTTTCTTTTTTCTTCCATTTTTTCGTTATTTGTTTCTTTTTCTGAGGTTGGATTGGTAAATTTGTGTTGAATGTATTGCAGTCAATTGTGTTCAAAGCGGAATGTTCGTCAAGCGTATCACAATCTCTGCCCCGGTTAGTTTAAATTATCAGTAGCTTGCTTGTTTATGTGTATTTATTTTTGTTGTTCTGAAGAAATAAATTTCTCGGGGAAAATGTGTCATCATGAACGAAGTTCAGCAGTAAGAGCTAAGAGTGACTTTAATGTTTATATAGGTTGTGCCAAGGAGCAAGGTGTATGTGCAAAATGTCGTTGTCGTGTAGATCAAACTGTTGGAAGGTGTGTTTTATGAATTGCTGAAGATTAATGTGTGAATTTTGTGGACTAGGAATGAATATCTAGTGTTACAAAAATTGTTTTTTAAATTCTAAGGCCTTTCCATCTGTCCTTTCTAGGGATTTGTCTGAAGTGGAAGCTGAGCAAAAGATGCTTCAAGAGGTATGATTTTCCCCTCATGTTATTGTGATAAATTTTCAAATGTAGCTCACAGGTTTGGTGATTGCTGCAGGCAATAAAGAATGCTCGAGAAAGGGATCGTAGAACTCTGTTACGTGCTGTAAGCTTCTGTTTTTTGTTATTGTTTATTTTATTTATTTACTTATTATTTTGTTTATTTGCATATTGAATGAAACTACGAAAGAGATTTGGTGAATAAAATAGAATTCTGGAAGTTATAGAGTGTTTGTCTAGCACTTGAGAATTGAGAGCATTTTGTTCACTTTTGTGCCTCAATTGTTTTCTGTTTGGAGAAGCCCATTTTCAACACTACCTACACCTAGTGCTGTTTTAATGGCTTAATGCAAGGTCTCAATGTAAAGAGCAACAAATATTTTCCATATCAAGAGTTAAGTCATATTTTGTAAATCAGGTTAACCTTAGAAGTTGGACGAGTTGTGCTGGTTGTAAATAAGCCAAGAAGTAATTACAAAGGCTCTATGTTGAGCACTCCGACTAGAGGTTGTAAGCAGCAAAAGTTCACCAAAAGAATAAAGAGAATTATTAAGGAAAATCCTCAAGTTTCTTTCTTTCCAAAGGAGCCACAGAATAACTCTAATGACGTTTTTCCATGAACTTTAGGCTTCTCCTTCAAAGGTCAACCCATGAGAGCTTCATCCATCCGCAATCACATCGAGACTGACATGCCCCCTTGACGGTTAAAAATTTTCCTAAAGCAACTCCAAACTTGAGCTGTAAATTCACAATGCAGTAGCAAATGGTCGATATATTCACCACTTTTGCAGGACATAACACACATTAGGGCAACAGCAAATGTAGGGAATCTTCTTTAAACCAAACCCATTGTATTGATATTATTCAACGCCACAGTCCACAAAAAGAATTTCACACTTGGATAGAAGACAAACCCAAATCTGTAAACAAAGGTCTTCATCAATCACTATTTTTCCCCCTCCTGAGGAACTACTTCCATGGCTGATTTGATAGAAAATAATATAGATTCCAGAACTATCCACCTTCCAGACCAGCATGTTGACCCTTTGGGGAGGAACAAAAAATTTTGAACATGGAAGCTAGTTGAGCTCATTGGAATGCTTTTATCTACCCCCAGCCCTTTGAATGTTTTTGTTCTCTGTTGAAATATATTCCTTCGCTTCCTATAAAAAAAGTTATTTAATCTAAATTCTGTAATGGTTTCTCTTGAAGTGTCGAGCTCTATGACATCTAGTCATAGTAATTTTGTGTTGCATTGTAACAGTAGGAATTGAATTTTTAGTAATTCGATGGACCTCTAGCCCTCTAGGAACCTTTGAAAATAAATCTCAAAATGTTTCCCCACTTCTTGTTTGTTATGTATGCTTGCAGTAGCGGCAGGAAGGATCCTCAGCTTTTCAATAGTTCTATCGAATTGTTAATCTTAAACTAATATTCTTCATACTCACAAAGAATCTTTTTCCTCCGTTATTTTGTTGATGGGCCATCTCTCATTTCATTTTGGGATCTGTGAGCCATTTTCAATGTAGTTACATCATGGACTTTCATGGGGTAGCCATAACAGGATCTTTTGTAATTTCTCCATTCAGTTAGATTGGAAGGACTTTTTTTCTTTGTTTTTTTGGTTTTGTTTCTGTAAGTTTGTAGGGAAGTGACTTCTTTTAGAATGAAATGATTTTTTTTTTTGTTCTTATATAACAAAAAAGGACTTTTTTTGGTCGGTTTTTTTTTCTTTTTCTCACTCATCTTCGTGGAATTCAAGATGCAAGCTGGTCTTTTCACTCATCTCAGTAAAAACTGGTTTTTTATTTTATTATTCTTTTTTTGTTTCGATTCTCTGGTTGATTCATATAATTTGTTTAATTGAAACAGATGGAGAAAGGAAAAGCTAAGAGTTCAAATAAAAACAAATCAGCAGTTGAAGAAGAAACGAAGGATGGAGATTCAATTCATTCACCAACTGAAGAGCAAGCTGAAATGGGTCGAAATGAGGATGATAATGAAAGTACAGACGACACAGATGACGATAACTACGAAAATGAAGATGAACATGAATGTGAAAATGAAAAAGATGAAGATGGGAAAGAGTAGTAAATTAAAATCATCTTTATGGCCATAGAAGTTTGTAGAATCCTATTTCTTTGTATGAGGTTAAATTTTGATGAGTTCTTCATGTGCTTTGGTTCTTTAGGAGTGAAATCAACTATTGTGATATAAAATTTTGGTTAAAATATCTTTTTGATTTTTATATTTAACTTCCATCTTAGTCTATATTTTTTTCAATTGAATTTTAATGTTTTCGCACAATCATCTCATGCTAGGGATTGGGGAGACAAAAAATAATGTGTAATTAAAATTTATCTTTACAATGCTAAGGATTGAAAGTGAGTATTTATGAAAAAAAATTGTAATAATTTAATTTAAAGAGAGATTTTCCGTCATTTATCAATATATTTTGAAAGTTCTTTTCAGTAAAATTTAAAATCAAGTTAAGCTTCCTTTGAGTTTAATTATCAATTCCTGTGATGGCCTGTTACTTATTTGAAAATCCTCTTTTTACTCTCTTTCAACCGAAATAACAATTTTCATTAATAAAATAAAAGAAGACTAGTGCTCAAATTAGAGCTTGGACACGGGTGCATTTGAAAATCTTAAATAGGTTGGTATATCTATAACACCCTTGTCATGGTTTCATGCAACCATTTTCTTCATGGACACACTGTCTTTGCCATCGTGTAAAATTCAAGTTTGGATGATACGATGAAAAAAAAAAATCATGGATTAGAGGATTTAGTTTTGATGACGCACCAGCTAGTTGGATGAATCCGTCTTCTTGCCTCATCAAAGCCTTTAAAGATGGAGAGGTGTTTTTTACAGTTTGAGGTGAGTTGCTTTGCTTGGATGCAGCTGGGAGTAAGATCAAGATAAAATCATTGAATTCAAGGAGAGAGTCCTTACCGGGTTTGTAGTAATAAACTCCCTAAATTTTGGGTATCTGCCAAACATTCTTCTTTTTTTCTTTTTTGGAAGATGAGAAGATCACACTTTGTTTTCTATCTTGGTTGGTCTAGGGCTCTTCCAAAGAGGACATGGAAGTTGATTATAATGTTATCAATCGACCTCTCCTTCAAATCTAAGGAACTTGTCTGGTTTACCATTGTCAGTGTAGTTTTGTAGAAGATTTGAGAAGAAAAAAATGCTAAGTCTTTTCCATGGCAAAGATATATCCTCCAAAGAAGTTTTAGAGTTCTCAATTTTTCATGCTCTTATATTGGTCTAAAATGTACTATCAGTTGAAAATCGTTCATTCAATCAATGAAAAAGTTCATTATAAAGAAAAGCACAATCCTACATAAATTTCTACCATTTTTTTTTATCTGATTTCATTTTTAACTCATCTATTTTAGACAAAAGTAACAAAAAAAAGTGGCTTAGCCTTTTGATCCGTGGTTCAAACCCCCTAACCCCATTTCTAACAAAAAAAACTCAAAGACCAAAGTAATAAATTTCAAAAGCCTTGTAAGTGTACTGAAATGATTGATCAAGAATAATATTTGTTAGTTCAAATACAACGTGAGAATACTAAGCTTACATTCTCTATTTGATGAACTGAGTTTATTGTGATGAAATATACTAAAATATGTCTAAAAAATTCAGGGGCTATTCGAAATCAACTCCCTAAAAATGAATGTGGTTTTCAGATGGAATGAAATTCTGCTCTGTAGTCAATACACAAATGCTTCAACAGCAATAACCTATCTTCAAGTGAATTCTAGCCTTGTTGTGAGGACAAAAAGAGTTGACAAGTTGCTTCCGCTTTAAAATCTTTGATGAGGTCAGGTCTGTTCATCTTTTGCACACAACCGCTCTAAATTTTGAACAACATCACATGAGAAGGGAAAACTATGCACAAATATAACAGAGATTAAAGTAAAATGGTGTGTAGATTTAAGAAAATTACATCCTAATAATTGCAAAAAGTAATAAGTGTGAGATTTGAAACGAAGCCTTTTAAAGTTCAAAAGAATTTTTTATATATATGTGCGCAATAAGTAGGAGGTTTGACTCAAGGGATTTATGTGCTTCTCACAACTAAAAAAACATTAATTTCATGGCTTACTAAGTTCTTGCACGGTGGATCTCACAAAGTTCACAATTCTAGATTTTGTAACTATTTGTTCCAAATGTCTTCTAAAAAGTTCCTAATAATTCATATTAGCAATAAGGATTCCCATAAAAGATGAATATTTTCTGCTTGAAGATGTTGACATCAACATAAAAAATGGTCTTTAATTGAACGTAGATATGTGTAGATATGTGCGTATGCATGTGTTCATTTGTATCATAAATAAAGTGCAGGCTAAAGAAGTCTTACTCAAGTACTCGTAGGCCAATATCATCGATGTTCCCCAGGCAGACATGCTGAAGAACCGAGGACCAAGCCCCCTATAAAAACCTTTCCACCCATCCTCAGCGATTAAGCTTTCAACAATTTGTCTAGCTGTCTTCCCTTTATCGCCCATCACCTATGAACAAACAAAACTCATCAAAATATAGAACTCATCAACAGAGTCTGAGTCAGAAAGTCATGACTCGTAACATGGATGAAATTAAGGCAGTACTATGATGAGATACGACCTTTCCATAATGATTTAAAAAATCTCAAAAAGTTTCAGAAATTCGAATTTATGGTTATTTGATGTTCTATTTATAAAAAAAAATATGTGAGCGATCAAGCTAACTTATGTGCATTTTGACTACAAACAAAACGGCCAAATCTTAAAATACTTGGTAGTCAAGAAACTCAGATATCTATCAGCCTTCACAAGATCATATATTGAAAATTTGGGAGGTTGTTGCATCTATAATTGCCTCACCCCAAGGGGCCTTTACCTTTGTCAAAGCAAAATAGTCTTGGGGTTGAGCAAGCAAGGCTAAAGCTAGATGCTGACATTTGGAACCTTGCACGAGAGTTTCAAGTTTTAGCCAGATTACATGTACAACACCAACCAGTGCTTTCCCAAACTTCAGTACAACTTCAATTAGTGTAAAAAACAGATGACCATGGCAAATCACAATGATCAACAAACCCACCAATCCTCTTATTTTAAATATCGCTGTTCCAATGAGACTGTTGCAGAATGAACGAATCAGGTGGGTGCCATCTACAATTCGCATTTTAGATAGTCAAATAATAGTGGGGACTTGACCTTCCTAGACTAATGAATTACTCAGGAAACTTTACGAAGTATAGAAGGGCTGTTGTAGGTGACTTGTCTCTTCCCCCTTTCCTGTTGTAGGCTGGGTTGATATCCCAAGAAGTCGTTTGGAGAAAAATATGAACCCCAATACCTGATCTTTAGGTTAGGGAATAGGAACCATCCTACTAATTTTCCCATTTAAAGAACAGTTTCTTTTTCCTGTTTTTATTTAAGGACGGCCATTTCCAATTCAGTCAGTGGTAAACCTTTTAGGGGTTTTAGCTAGTAGAGCGAGGAGTTCTAAGTTGGACAAGTAGTTTTAGTGGCAAACTGGCAGTGCCAAATGATCAAAGAGTTCAAGGGCCGCAACTTTAGAAAAAGGAGAGGTTAGTTACATTGGTGAAAAAAGAGGCTTCTATGCCTTGGAACTCTTGAGAAAGATTGTTTCAAAATCCAACCCTTATCCTCAAGACTCTGGTGCTCTTGGGACTACCAACCTCAGAAAGGAATTACAAAGCTTTTTGTCGAAAAAAGTACAAAGGTTTTTTACATGAAACTGAAGAGTTGTGAAATTTTTTTTGAAAGAAAGTTTGGGGTGGAGAAAAGGTTTTCAAACAAGAGTAATATTGGTAAATACAGAGGCCTGCTTGTAAACTAAGAACAACACATGCCACAAAGAAACCCCTGAAATTAGAGGGTACTCAGGTTTTTAAGCAAAGAAAATATTCAGGGAAAAAAAAAACTTGGGAGTACTCTGATACCCCCCTCAGTGAAAGGGTGTACTCGTAAGCACAAGAAGGGATGAGGAGAGGAAGCTGTAAATGTGGGATATGGGAATATTGTTAGTTGGGGTGTGGGTGTGGGTGGAGGGGAGGTATATTTTTGGCAGTTAATCTTGTATTGGTCTTTGAAGAGAATTGGGAGATATAGGGAAGCTCTTGAATTCTTGCCTCCGTTGTTGATAATTGATAAATAAAATTGAGACTAAGACCTATTATAAACACCCAAAAGGAAGGTACTGAAATATGTTGAACTCCACATCTCAATCCCAAAGACCCTCCAAAGTCCAAACAGTAAGAAAATATGGCCTATCAAAGAATTCCTCATTTATCACGAAAAGAAAAATGCAAAAGCACCTTCTCCAACTGACAAGTCTTAATCAAACCCATACCCACGCTTCCAGTTCCAGGGAGTGTCCAAGATAGCTTTCTAACATTTTGTTTGGCAAATAAAAAAACCTTAGACCAACATGGCATTATTGATAAAAATTTCAGACAGGAAACAGAGGCTCTCATAAGGTCTAGCCTTTCGAGTCGACAAGTAGAGCTTTAAATAATGTAACAAACATCTGCAGAATTGTCAATTATGGTTTGATAACACAACTTCTATGACAGTAGAAACGGAAAATAATATTTGGTTTCAAATAAAAGCTAATAACAAATGTACAATGAGTCGGTGAGAAGAATGGTTTGATGTCAACTGGGGTGGCCTAGTAAGTACCTGTAAGCGAGTCTTTATAGTGTCCAATGGTGTTGTAATGCAGGAAGCTGTTGCACCCGCAATTATTCCACCCACAGCTTGAACTGAAATAAGTTGGGAATGGCTAGGAGCAAATTTCTCTGAAGCAGAGTTTTGACCTAAGAACCTTCAATGCCACAAAACAAATATAATAATTCCAACGTCAAAAAAGAGAAACCAATTTAAACAGAAGAAACCACCGCATCATGTATTTGTGCAAATAACAACTGTCCAGTTGGACCCTCTGAAATCCAAATATTAATACCTCTAAGATGTAATTGGAAATAGAAGATTATAAGAAAAAGAAACCCACATCAGAGAAATTCCTAAAGTATGAGTAGAATTTCCATATTAAATCTTTTTGCCAGTATAGCCATGCTCGCACTCATATATAAAGCTCAACAAATCTCTACATGGATGCGCTTTACAGTGCCTGAACTCAAGGAGAATTATTCGAAACACAGTAATCAAGAAGAGACTAGAACCAAGGTATATAGTAAAGGACAATGTAATTTAACAAGACAAATAATATAGCAGTATCTATGTGGAATGTACCTCGCTGACATAAACATTACTATTTACCATCAAGAGACTAATAGTTTCTTTCATTCATTGTTTCTTGTCCAAACAAAAATAAAATAAAATAAAAGACTTGAAAGTGAAGATGAAAATTCTAACCATTACCAGTCCTTATGCAATGACCCAAACTCAACGCTTAAACACAAATGAAGGGAAATTACCACGTCTCACCTCCAGATGACGCGTTGACTTGCACCATAGCTTGCCCACCATACAGCACTAGATGGAGAGTAGGTCATAACAGATAACCCAAAACCTTTATACAATCCCCGAATCCCATTAGACTTTATCAGTTTACGAGCAACATCTAAACCCCCAGTATATCTTGTATTTCCAGAGTATCCTTGAACCATTAGCTTTTGACTAATCTGAGTGACATCAAATATTCAAGCTTTTAAGAGAATAATAGATAAACAAAAACAATATTTTATCAAAAACAAAAACAATATTTTATCAAAAACTAAACCAATCCTACATACCACATCAATTGGAACGAAAACAGCTTGAGAAAAAAGTGATGCAGTCATGCCAGCTAACCCATTTGCCAAAGCAGCCTGTGTAGGTTCAGAAAATTTAAACGGCTCAACCAGTTTATAGGCTCCCACTTTGGTAGTCTCTAAAGCAGTAAGAAAGATGATCCTTGCAGGAATTGCACCAGTGATTACTGTGCCAAACCCTCTATAAAGACCAGGAACCCCATCATTCTTCAGTAAGCCTTTAATAACAGACAGGGCATTTCTCTCGGCAGAATCCTTTACAGCAACCTGCATCCTCGTTTTCACAACAGAAACAGGGTACAGTGCAACAGTAATCCCAGTAAAGAGGCCAGCTCCTACGCCATAAAATTTTGCTTTATCAAGCCTGCAGGAACAGGATTGATAAATAAAGCATCATACTAGATAACTGCAACTTCTTCGTTTGAACATGCTCAGAAACTAACTATCACAAATGCAGGTACAAGATGCAGAATTTGATGTATTTCACACTCAATATTTATTATTGTTTTTATACATGTGCCTACTTAGTATATACTTGTTCAAGTGTTTGATGCATGTCGAACAAATGTTTGTCCTACTTTGACTGTGTACAGCTAGTGTCAAACACATCAATTGCAATTTTGCACTAAAAAGTATCCGATACATGTCCAACAACTGTTTAAGTATCCAAGAGTCCAATACAGCTACGCTAGCCAAACTAAAGTGTCCATGCTTCTTAGCTCATAAGTAATCCACTTATTTCCAAAAACTACAATTATGGGTGCTAATGCCTAAACACAACAAATATCCAGCCAATTCCATGGAGCATTTAGGTCAAAAGAATATATGTAAATTATAATGCAGTAAATGTTGAGAAAAAGAACAGTACAAATGTTGCAACTAGAATATTGCAAATCTCAAGTTTGAAGAACAACAAGTCAGTGTATTACTTTTAAAAGAAAATGATTTAAAGTTTTAAAAGCATGAGCGCCACCGGAGACTAGAAATAGCATCTAGTAGACTACTAATGACTACCAAGAATACGGCTGAAACCTACAATTGGGTAATTGTCAGAAATAGCACACAAAGGATGTTCACAAGGTCAAATGGGTCTTTCTGATGGAGGAGGGTCGAAACTTTGGAAGAACTAAACCAGTTAGATTACCCCAATTTTCATCATAATCTTTGAAGAGGAAGCCGCTGGGTGGGGGCTGTCTCCTACTCTCCTTTGTCTAATGCTAAAGAATTTGTTACAATTCGCTTACTCGCTTGCAAGGGCTGCCATTTTTTGGGTTTTTGATCACCCTTCCTCCTCCAAAGTGGAGGAAGAGAATAGTGTCTTTCAGGCTTCCAACTACTGCATTAATGAAGTTTATTTCAAGCAAAATAAAATAACATTTTTAATCATCCTCCAGAGAAAAGTGAAGCAATTTCATATCTCCCCATTGGTTTAGTGGAAACCATGAGGAACTACTTGGAGAATTATTTTGACCTATGTTCTTATGAAACATTCATTTAAGGACTGCCAGGTATAACTCCCCACCAAAAGAATGTGAGCACCGAAAAACAAAACAAGAAAAAAAAAGCATCACACTTGCTCACACATTCAAGTTCTTCTGTTCTTTCCCACTCTTCATCTTGGTCATGATTGCTAGTGAGAAAGAATGGTTAAACGTGCCATAAAATGAAGCTTTTGGCACCCAGAGGACCAATTAAAACAATTGGCCACAGAGAGAGTTATTTGTAAAAGGTAAAAAAAACTTTGTAATACTTCCAACCTATTCCAACATTTCCACAAACCAGGGCAAAGCATCAAATTACAACGAGTATGTCGAAGACAGAACCATCCCAAATTTCAACTTTCAAGTCCTATTTTAAACCCCAGGTTGATTCTTGAAGTATGAGAAAACGTTTCAAATTTAATCCACCTGATCATATCTCAAGATTTATTTCCTCCAAACCCTGCTGCAGGATCTCTCTCTTCTCTCTCCCACACATACATTAAATTCCACACAGTTACAAACTTCCCTCTTTCCCTTGATATTTCTTATCTTTAATATCATCAAGAACCAAAATAGAGCGCCTAGTAACTCCTCCATCAACGCATGCATCAAAGTCATTAATAGGGAGAACAAACAAACAAATCCAGAAGGTCAATTAATACTAGAGCGAGTCAGCAATCATTATCATTCAACGCAATAGCTGAGACAAGTTACCAAATCAAAGAACAGATATGATATGCAAACACAAAACATAAATGAAATGAAACGAATCGAAACAAATGGATAATTTCCAAAAAAGCACAGGAGACGAAAGGGAAGGTTGAAATTACTTGTCCCAGTTGATCTCAGTTTGACCAAACGATTGAAATCGTGAACCATTCGCATTCATGGCCTCCCTTATGCGAATCAACCAAACAAGATGAGCAAAGAAAATCAAGAACGCATTGATGATTCCAAGAAGTCGGGAAACCAATTAATGTCGCCGAGAACGATTGGAGTCGTTCCGACGAGGTAAATCTCGTAGACCAACAAGAAGAAAAGCAAAAAAGGATACGAAAATGGAAGTGGGTCGGCGAGTTCTTCAGATTTCGACGAACATTTCTTGGGTTTCTCTCAAATTAATTGCTTGAAGAGAAAAACAAACTTGTGGGAAAAGGGTGTTTTGGTTTTTCTTTCTCTTAACCGTAAATTCTTCGCTGTTCTTCTTTGTTCATCAAAGAGAGAGCGCCTGTCTCGCGTTGGCAGTGAAGAAAGGCGGCCTTTGATATAGAAAACGGCCTTTGGCTACAGATGGCTGCTCCCTAATCACGCGGCGCCTTGTCTTTCTGTTTACGTTGGGTTCTTACTTCATCTCACATATAATATATTCGTTAGTTCTTTCTTGTTCTACAAACATATAAGGGTGGAAATTCTGATTCCTATCCTAAGCACATTTTGAATAGCACAAAAGTATATGTCTATTCCAAAAAAGAGAGGTTGAAATTGAAACATACCCAAACTCTTCTTGAGGTTTGCCTTGCCTAGACTAAGGTCCAATGCAAAATTGGGAGAGGGCAAGGAAAATGTGCCTCCTAGAATGAAAAAAAAAAAAAAGTCTTAGGTTGTAGATTGACTAGTCAAGCAAACAAATATATCCATTAGAAAAGAATTGAGTTTTGCTCGTGATACCTTGTAGCCATGAGCATCTTATTGACGACTATCAAATAAGGTGTCATTGGCGATGCTTCGAGTCGTAATAGGAGAACACTGTAAATAGTCTCATTTGCATTGAAATGTGGTAGGCTCAACAACACACTGGTGTGAGAATTGTTTATGGAGATCGATTTGAAAAACGCAAGACCAAATCAGGGGAAGTCAACTAGAGGTCAAGCTCTAGCTCACACAATGAAAAAAATGTGCAAAATGGAGTTGTTGATCAAATGATTTGTATGCTCCAAAATTTATGGAAACCCGTATTGGTTAAAGGAATGAGAGAATCTTGGAGAAGAAAAATCTGATAAGGGTTGTTGATTGTTGCACAAAGGTACATAACGAAAATAAAACTTTGAGGCAGTGTGCCTAACTTTAGTGTAGATATGACGATGTGGTTTAATTTATTTCTATTGTTCATATTTTTATTTAATCACCCACCTCAATCTCCACAACCTCTTCTTTGTCCTCGTTGGTTTTAGTTAAACTAATGTGAATTATTTTGTTTAGAGGGATTATCTTTTTCTTTCTCTAAAGTGTTTGAAGCAAGATTACCAAACAATAAAGAGCTATTAAGAATGGAAATCTTACTTTCTATTCCTGTTTCTTAAGTAAATGATAAAGAAGTGACATCTTTAATAGAATGAGAGTCAGTAGAGTAGAGATATAGACATCATATATTCATATTCATACCTCAAACTAACAAGAATATATAAAATACGGTCATTAGATGATTTTGACGTTTACATATTTTGTGCTTGAGATCCACAGTTTGATCAGTAGAAGAGGAGGTCATGGGGTTTGAAATTGTCTTGAATTTTGAGGGTAGTTTTTCTTCCAGAAAATTTTCGAGACCATATCCTTCTAGGCACTAAACCTCTACAAAAAAGAAACTTGTTGTCATTAAGCTTAACAATTGAGATTTTGTTACTCAAAATGAATGTTTGTTGTAGTAGCTTCTTCAATGCTATCGACCTTCGTGTATAACAGAGCATAGCTTAAGAACCCAAAAATCAAGCTTCAAGTGAAAGAGAATAATGCATAATTAAAACCTCTTTATCGTTATACGTAAGACCAAAACAAAGAGTTTTTTATACCAACTCAAAATTGTAATAGAAAAACATTTAAAGAGAAAAAACATTGATGATATGTTAGCGAAAATCATATACTTCATTCAGAGCGTTTGAAATGGCTTTATAAATGTTTATAAACATTTTTTTTCTAACATAAACATTAAAGTTAATCCAAAACTCTTGCAAACATAGACTCACCTTATACATTTGCACCATACCGTGTGTAATAGATTAGTAAAATTTCTAAATTAAAAGGGAAATCAAAGGTAAACAAAAATTCAACCACATATTGGAGCCCTGAATAAAATCGTTCCTAAACTAGATCACAATGCTCTCAAATTCACTAAAATTCTCGAATGTGTCTTGCAAGATTATTTGAATTGATCATAATCACGATTATTGTATACCTAAGCAAATATATATATTTAAACATATTAATTTATTAAGTGATAGGTAGCAAAAACAAAGACCTTTTTTTTAATTACTCCACTTCTTTTTTTAAAAAAGTAGAAGATATATTTGCGAGGAAAAGAAAATACTTCAATGTCAAATAAATTATTAACTTACATAACAAACGGCAAAATACACTTTTGATCCTTTGAGGTTAGTATCTATTTGATTTTCAAAATATCAAAACTACCGTTTTACTCTTCGAAATTTGAAAAATAGTTCTAATTTTATAATATTTTTTAGATTACAATTTTTTTAGTTCTTAATTTTTAGCTTTTTTTTTTTTTTTTTTTTTTTTTTTTTTTTTTTTTTTTTTTTTTTTGTTCTTTTATTCTTTCACATCATCTTCTCCAACGTTTCTGTTTTCTCATTTCTTTCAAATGCAACCATCCATTTTTCCCCAGATCCCAAATTTCGTTCCCAACTTTTCAATCAAAATCCTTCAATCTCCCAAAATCTCCAACCTTCACTCCTACCATTAATGGCATCTCTTCAAGACCCTCACGATTCCAATTCTGATCAGTTGATTTTATTCAAAGAAAAACTTGGTTCATTTTGGTTTTTTCTATCCATACGTAACCTTCGTTCTTAAAGCTTCATTCAAATTGAATGTCTCTCTCAGGAACCCTTTTCAACAATAATATATGTGAATATTTGTGTGAAAAAACTACTTCCTCCGAAAGAAACTTGCAGACCTTCACCATGTAGAACTATTTTTTCAACTTTGAAAACTAAAATAAAATGTAGTTTTGAAAACTTTGGAGACCAAATAAACCCTAGCGTACTACAAGTATAAAATGGTCACACTTCTCCAATTCAAACTCTAATTTGTATGATTGAATATGACCTTTTCATAAGAATTAATAAAAGATATAATTGTACAATAATAAATCAACCCATTAATACACACCAATTTACATGTTCAAGACTATAGGTAGAACAATAAAATAAAGTTTCATGTTTACATATATGTGTCATCATGTGTGTCTTCCTTTCTATTATTAAAATTTAGTATATTTTGTACATGTAGTATTTTGAAGTTCAATAATTATGGAGATGGAGAATCAAACTATCATATTTGAGATGATCTTTGGACGTACTTTCTTTAATATAGTTTATGATGAAATTGACAGGGGATCAGAGTTTATGTTTTATGGTTGATCATAGAAATTAATTTTTAAAACGGTTCTTTAAGTTGATTTTAAAGGTTATCAATGACATGACATTTTAGTTAAAAATAGTGTTATAATTACATAAACTGAATTTACTATTTTATTGAATTAAATACAAGAACGTGACAAGTGGAGTCTTGCAAGAAGAGTTGAAAGATTGGGTTGGATAATTTCGAACCACCTAGAGCAAGATTCTTGAAGCAATGGCCAACTGTGACATCTGATACCATTCTCTCTACCAAAAATGTGACAAATATCATAGTGGCGAGTCAAATTTTGTTGTTGACACCTTCTTAGTAATAAGAATTAAGTATGTTAACCTCTCTAAATCGTCCTTTTCATTGAGGAGATCAAGTCCTTAGCAACTTACTCTCCTGATGCAAGAAGAGCATTGGAAGAGAAATATGCTTTCTCTTTTTTTCTGAAGATGGTTTGTTTTGCTGCAGCAGTTCCCTTGATATAACTTTTTAAATTGTTGGGTTGTGTTGTTGTTTAACATATACATACAAACACACATAAAATAATGAGTCAAATACATGAATGAATATAATAGGTTTGGTTGAATTAGTATAACCAAAACATACATCAAATAAACTCCCTACAAAAGTTTGAATTCTAAAATACGAAAACAAAAATTCCACAAGAGTCCAAAAGGGTGGAAGTCTTAACTAAAATGAAAGAGAAACATATATATAAAAAAAATTCAAATATCCTTTATTGTAGGAAAGTGCCAAAAAAAAGTCAACTGACACTAATTATACCTAAACATTACATAAAGTATGAATTAAACTTGATCAGAAAGTAGAAAAAAAAAAAAACAAGAAGTTGGGAAGAAAAAAAATGTGCCAATAGTGGTCAATTCCAAACCAACTAATATTACCAAATAAAACTTCTAATGTTCACACCTTCCAAATAATATCTCATTTAATTTGTGATGCCCAACAAACAAATTAAATACCCACCTAAACATTTGAATTTCTTCTTCTTATTGATATATGAATTAAGATGAAGAAACCCTGTTTTCATATCAACAAACTCCTAAGTATTTCATTATTCCTCATCTTCTCATTACTTCTTGAAGCAGCAGTAGCTGCAGCAACCTGCTCCAATGGACCTTGCAAGGTTTTTGCTTTCTTCTTTTCTCTCTTTATTTGGATTAATATTGATGATTTCTTTTTCTCTATTACTACTTTATTATATACTTTTGTGTTTTGTAATTAAGGTGGGGGATCAATGTTCTTCAAGTGAAGATTGTGGAGATGGACTGTACTGTTTTTCATGTATACCAACATTCTCTGGTGGCTCCAAATGTGTTAGATCTACTTATACCAATCAATTCAAACTTTTGGTATATATATTATTTATCCAATTTTAATTCCTCCATTTTCTGTTTCTAATTTTGGATTTTATTTGTTGTTGCTCTTGGTATCTAGCCTAAGATCTAGGGATCGGATGTTTGTAGGGTGAGTCGAGAAGGAGTCGAGAGAGAGAGAGAGAATGAATGACAACTCTTCTCTTCCTCTTCTTCATCCTAGCTAGCTATTAGTATTTCTCTCTTCTAACATAATTCTAATAGAATTCTTCATAGAGAATTACTTCTAATTTATTAAATGAGAAATTCTATTATTCGGTAATGAAAATTATAGGAGAATTGACAAAAATAGCAAATTTCACAAAATATTTACAACACATAGCAAAATTTTCAGATTCTATCAATAGACATTAATAGATAATGATAGACTGTGATAGAAGTTTATTAGTTTATATCATTGATAGAATCTAAAATTTTATTATAACTTGTAAATATTTTAATTTATTTTTCTTTTTTTAAAAATGTCCAAAATTATATTCATTTTTTAAAATGACATTTTTAAAAATAACAAAATAAATTAAAATATTTACAAGTTATAGCAAAATTTTGGATTTTGTCAATTATAGAAACGATAGACTTCTATCATTGTGTAGCATAGCATATCAGTGGCTATCAATTTTTTAAAGATAAAAAATTACGTTATTGAGCATTTTTGTTTCCATTTAAATTGTGTTTAGAGGTTTATAATAGGAGATTTTTTTTTAAAAGAATAATCAAAATAAAAATAGATCTATTTTTTTTTTTCCTTATGAATAATCGATCTTGGTAGTTCTCCAAAACCCCAACTTAAAATTGAATGGATACTTTTAAAGATAATAATGAACGTAACTCTCTACCCATCTTCACGATATATAGTTAGACAAAACTTTCTATTGACATTTTGATAATTATAGATTTTTTTTTTTCACATGTTGATAACTTTTATTAATTTATTTATGCAGAATAATTCATTGCCATTCAATAAGTATGCATATCTAGCAACCCACAATTCATTTGCTATTGAAGGAGAGCCCTCTCAAACAGGAGTTCCACGAGTTACTCTTAACAATCAAGAGGACACAGTTTCTCAACAACTTAATGTAACATTATAATTATTTCCTTTTGTATTATAACCCAAAAAAACTTCTTATCAGTACTCTATGTTTTGATGTTAATTAATATTTCCTAAATGATCAATATTAATGCAGAATGGAGTTAGAGCTTTCATGTTGGATACCTATGATTTTCTTGGAGATGTTTGGCTATGCCATTCCTTTGGAGGAAAATGCTACAACTACACTGCATTTGTACGTTTGAAACCTTCTACTTAAGAACGAGTTCTTAAATAATGTTTGAAAAGTCATTTTCAAACGGAGTTCTAAATTATTTACTTGAATTTCTGTTCATATAGGAACCAGCAGTAAACACACTGAAGGAAATAGAGGCTTTTTTAGAAGCAAACACCGAAGAGATTGTCACGTTGATCTTAGAAGATTATGTTCAATCTCCCAATGGATTGACCAAGGTATTCACCAATGCCGGGCTAAAGAAATTCTGGTTTCCGATCACGAACATGCCAAAGAATGGTGAGGATTGGCCTCGAGTCTCTGACATGGTTGCTAACAACCAAAGGTTGCTTGTTTTCACATCAAATAACACAAAGGAAGCAGCAGAGGGAATAGCATATCAATGGAATTACATGGTTGAAAATCAGTGTAAGCTAATTAGCTAGAAAATTAAGAGCTAGCTACTCCTTTTCATTCCTTCTTTAAATCGAAAATTTATTCCACGAGACTGATATACTGTGACTCCTAAGAGAACAACAAAACAAAGTAATAACAAAGTGAAAGAGTTGTTTTCTTTTTTTCTTTTTGACAGATGGGAATGATGGAATGAAAAAAGGGAGTTGTTCAAACAGGGGACAATCATCAAGACTTGATGACAAGGGAAAATCACTAATTTTAATGAACTATTTTCCAACAGTTCCATTGAAGATAGAAGCATGTGTGGACAATTCTAAGAATTTATTGGGCATGCTTCAAACTTGTCATGGGGCAGCTGGTAACAGATGGCCCAATTTTGTGGCTGTTGATTTCTACAAGGTTTGTGTTTTTGATTCATCACTCCAAAATAACTCACACAATCAGATAATCGCTTTTCTAATTTATAACATTTTGATGTCGTAAAGACTTGCCGAATATTAAAACCTAGATAGATGATTCTATGGATTGAAACAATGATTTCTTAATCATTTATCAAGGTCGTGCCTTCATGTTTACCACTAGATAACTCATGATAGTTTGAATATAATTCATTACCGATATACTCCAAGAGTTATATCAAAAATTTGTTATATTTACACATTTTTTTTCTTTTACATCGTATTATATATATTATTTAGGTTAGATTGTTATATTTGCAAAAGTTTCATGTAATTTATTTATTTTGGCAGAGAAGTGATGGAGGAGGGGCATTTCAAGCTTTGGATACTTTGAATGGGGAGCTCTTGTGTGCTTCACAGGACATTCATTCATGTGTGGGGTAAAGGGTCTATCAACAATAATTATTATATGTTTGTAGCTTTTCGAATATATTTAAAAATATATATATATATTTTTTTTTATAAATACTTATTTAAAAATATTTTTTAATATTGACTAAGGTCATGTGTAAAGTGAAAACATAATAGATCAATCAGAATAAAGAAAATGAGTCTCATTTGTTTATTTTAAAGGTTGTTTATGTGTGTTATGCAATTGTACCGACACGTAGATCCACATCCAATACGTAACAAAATAGCGTAATTTGATTGATGAGTTGAAGGTGCTCAATTAGATCATTACCGTTATCAATATAGTTATCGTTTCGGTCTTGAGCTAATATTCAAATTTTAAAAGGTAATTACGAACAAACATATGAATGAATTTTGAATTTAGGCCCTTTTTTTTATATTTTTAATTATTGCAATTGATGATAAATGTATCTGGAAAAAGGCTCACTCTCTCGATGTTCAAAGCAAAAGTAAAATAAAAATTAGAAAAAAAAAAATCTCTTACTTCATGTGAATAAAAACTAATGGGCTTGGACCATTTGGGCCAAAGCCCACTATCACTTTGATACTTATCAAACTAATATGGTTATCATTGGGCCTTTTGACTTCATACACACTAACACATTTAAAAAGACAAGAAAAAGGGGGAGCGATGGTGATTTTTTGAAGATTTTTTCCCCTAAGCTCATATTCTAAAAATATAAAACTAAACATAATCAATCTTCATTTCATCTCATTTTTTTCCAATGAACTCATCATTATATTGTTAAAAATATTCTTGTGTTGTGTCTTTCTTTTCGAGAAAAGCATTAAAATGAAACAGTTAAATGTAAAATATGGATTACGAAAGCTTTTAAGGGCAACAGTAAAATAAACCAAGTTTAGGCAAGAGTACATGAAAGAATTAAGATCACATATGAGTCAAAGAGATCTTGACGACGTAAAAACATGGTTACGAAAGATTAAAAAAGTTAATAACTATTCCAAAAGTTAAGCTGGTTAAATTTCTCTAGAAAAAAATGTGTGTAAAGATAAAAGCATAGATGATATTACTAACTCATAAAGAAATATCAAGATCATTACATGTCGAATTATAATTTTGAATTTCTCCATCAAAAGAATCTCACTTTCTTGATCTAATCCATAATTTTACACACTACTTTCCAACAATAGTGAGTAAGAGGATAGGTTATTGATGTAAATGTGATTGAATATGAATTAACACTAAAATAATAACTTTGTATAATTAACTTAATAATATTCGACTTGGACACAAATCTTACTTTAAAAAAACACAAATATAATAAAAAGAAAAGAAAAGGCAATAGTTATAATATGGTTTGGTTTGTGTGTCAAAAGTAGGCTACAATTACGAATGAAATTTCATTATTTAAAAATGAAAATGATAAAGTTGAATAAATAAATAAATAAAATGTTCCCTTCAAAATAAAAAATAAAATAGAAATAATTAAATGTTGAGTTGGCAATGGCCACCAAATTGTCTGATCTCCAACCCCACGAATCAACATTAATACGTTTTCTATTTTATATATATATGATATTGTGTTTACTCAAATCATGAACATATGGTTCATTGAGATGTATATGTTGTTTGATTCCACCTAATTTTTAACCCAACATAATGTTACGATCGAATGGTTTAGGAGAGCTAATCAAGAGTGATTGTTACTGTCTAAATACGTAGATTTATTAATTTTAATTTCGTGTATTAGATAACTGAATTGACTAACAAGTATTTAAATACGTTGTTTTGTTAAATTAATTATGATAAAAATTGTATTTTAATGGAGGAAGAACATTTGCAAGTTAGCAAGAATTGCACACCGATATGGAGTTAACAGTTAAGTTAAGAAGTTTGGAAATTCACGGTAGAATAGAATTGCTAGAGGAGAGTTCACTTCTCTTCTCTATCTACTAAATGTTTTTAAGGTTAGGTTCGTCAAATATACTTCTTTCATTATAATTCTTCCTTGTATCTTTGGATATGTTACATTTCTTTCTAAGGTAATATTTTGCAAAATATATAGGTTTGATTTCTCGGACTTCACCCCTTCTTAAGATCGATGCCAATTTATTGAATTCGATTTGAGCTAAGTTATTCAATCATCTTTTTGTGAATCACGTGTGCATATATCATGCAAAGGATGCATGATATAGTGAGTTCGACAACTTCAACCTTGACCAAAACTGTAGCTATCTTTCTTTAATTAGGTCTATTTCATTTTCTTAGCACAATAACTTGTTTATTTATATTATCGCTTTCTTGGCTTGGTAGATTTATTTTCTTCAATACGTTTGTTTTTGTCCTAAAGCCTAAAAATTAGGCACAACATTTTATAAATGATTATTCCTAGAAGTAATCTATCCTACATTTTTATCATAAATTCTAAACTTATCGAACTTTCACACAATAATTATATTTTTGTTAAAAATTGAAATATAAAAACCAAATTAAAACAAAAACTCAAATTTCAAATTTCCAGTAAAAAATTGCAACATTTCAAAGATTTAAACAAAACTTAAACCATAACAATTAAATGTGTAACATTAATTTTGATCAAATAGAAACTAAACCTAAAATCTAGAAACAAACATATATCTTTTTTTTTTTTTTTTTTTTATCGAATTAAGAGACCCTTATAAAGCTCAAAAGCTAAAACACATTTATGCCATTAATAATTTAGAATGCTATATATTAAATTGAGGGATGGTTTTCAATTCAACATTATTTGTTAACACATTATTTGTCTTTTATTTCTTATTAATAGTTCCCCTATTTGAGCTTTATGAGTTGGTTATGTTTGCTAAAATATATAGATTCAAAACTTTGGAATAGTACATTTTTTTATTTTCCATTGAAGATCATCATCTTTGATTGGCCAAGATTAATTTAAGATCAATCATTGCTAATGACAAGATCAAACAGATAGATTATTTAAAAGAAAAAAAACCAATCTACTTAATTTTAGGAGTTTAGAGATCTAATGAAATTCTTGAAACCCTAAAACATAAAATGGAAGACTAATTTTGGATCAATTCTAATTTATTTTAAAATTTGTGCACATAAAACCATAATTAGGGTCATGGTGATGTGACACCGAAGTGGATAATTAATCATTAAATAAATAATTTAATACCCAATTCCAAGATGATTAGAAACTCAAGAAGGTATCAAAACAAACATTCAGTCAAAATATGCATTGGGTTTTCAACCCATAGATTTGAGAAATTAATTCTTTAGTATATCAATATATACCCTATAAAAAGAAATACATTTTCCTCTCTCAAAAATGCATATGAATTAAAAACTACATATTAAATTTAATATAAACATTGGCACATCCAAAGTGATCTGATTAGTGAGAAGCACATGTGAGAGTAGGTAGGTTTAGAGGTATCTAACACATGCTACCAATCTTAAGAACAATAATATTAAACAAGAAAGAAATAATTACACTAAAACATATTATATAAGAGGATATATACATATATATTAAAATACCACGTTAATCCCTGTATTTTTTAAGTTTGTTTAATTTTATTTCACGTACGTGCTTACACAATTCTCTAATTCAGTCTCTCTATTTTTATAAATCTTAAATTTAGTCCACAAAATGTTAGTGTATTGTTTATTTAAAAAGTCATTTATAAATTTTTTTACCATAAACTTTAAAAGAATATTAACATATTCTTTTTTCTTGCATGAAAGTTATTGTTTTCTTTTTTGATATCTGAGTTGTTCGTATGAAGATTATCGTTATTACTTAATCAATTTCGATAAAGATAATAACATTGCAAAATGTAAATTTTAAAATTTATTAAAAGTATGAAGATTAAAGTTTAAAGTAGAGTGACCATAAATCAGTGTTTAATCTATAGTACTAATTTATAATTGTTAAGATCTTCAATATCACTAAGAACCTACTAATAATATATATATTTTCACTAGTAACATGCTTTCAAAGATAATGTTGAGGCTCAAGGAGTTTTAATGGGCTCCATGTTATTGGGTGCACCACACATTCTATGTGCTTAATTAGATAATCTTAATATATACTTTAAAAGATTATATTAAAAAGAAAAACAAGAGAGAGAGGTTATTATTTTATGGTTGACTTAAATAGGGTGTGGCTTTGTCTTCTTTGAAGTTAACAAAGATAACAAAGATTGCTTAATTAAAGAATCATATGTATTCACCAATGAGCTAATTAACCACAAAAGCATCTATATTATTATTATTTTTTTTTTTTTGCAATGATTTTGTTTTCTTATTTATTCACAATTTTTCCTTTTTTAAAAAAAATATATTCATTGTGTACTTTTTCTTAATTGAAATTATTAGTACAATTGTTTTATTGATTTTGAGAAGAGAAAATTAATTTTAAACTAACAATGAGAAATAATTTTAAGTAGGGGTAGAAAGACTGTGAATTCAATTTGGATGTACTTTATTTCCTTTATAGAATATAAGATGCAAAGTATATGAACTCTACCTAACAATAAGAAATAACCTTTAGCTCATAATTCAGACATCTTTTTGGGTAACTATTTGTTCTTTTTTTAAAAAAAATTAAGCATTTAAACAAAATGGTATGTGTTTCTTTTACTTTGTTATCCTCTTTTATTGATGTTTTCTAAATCCACACCATGATTTCATACACAAAGAGTAAAGAATTTGTAAGAAAACAAACACACCAACTTTCATAAAAATATTTTGTTATAAAAGGCGGACATTATTGTTGTTGTTGCAATTTTGATTTTCAGAATCAAATATAAACACATCAATTTTTTAAAATGTTGTGAATGGATTTTGGAACAAAAGTCAAAGTGGTCAACAATTAACAAATAAAGAAAAGAAGAATGATGTCGAAAGGAGAATGGCTAGAAAGGGCCGAGGCCGAGGCCAAACCCATCGAGAGAAGAATCCCCTGAGAAGCCCAACATAGTTAATTATCATTAAGAAAAACCCTAAAGTCGGTACATATGGTTGTTGGGATGGTCGACCTTGGCCAAGGGAGAATCCATGAAAAAGTGGTTCAGTTTACAAACCCTAATCAGATAAGGAATATCTGGTAGATGGTCGAAACCTACAAATAAAAATTGAGAAGAGTACAAACGCTAAAGTAAGTTCTTCAACCAGTATCAAATACTCTCTTCTCTTTCTAACCTTTTGGCTCCACACCTGTCTAGGTTTCTCTATGCTCAAGCAGACTCTTGGCCCCAAACATACATATTTACAAATCTTTTGCTTGGTTAAAATTTGGCATCAACACAAAACTTGCTAATTTTCTTTCATCTATCAAACATGATTATAATTCAACTAACATAATAATATATATATTTATATATATATAATTTTTGTTTGATGATCTCTTGCATATATTGCATGTTGAACAAAACTAAAAACTTGTACTTCAAAAAAACTCAAATGGTTAAAACTAAGAAAAAAAAATTAATTCTTATAAGTTAACTACATTTGTGTATAATTGTTTTTTCAAAGTGAAGATGTTACTTAACAAAACTTTATTTTTTAATACACTGTTAACTAAATCAACCCAACCCTAAACAAGACATACAAACAAAATATCCATTATCAAGCACAGGACCTAAATAGATGTAATTTTCTTGAAACTTTTTTTTCTTTTACTGTATTTCAAAATTGAATTAAGATTTCAAAAACGTATAAAAAGAAAATAAAAGGTAAATAAAAAATTTAAAAAAATGTATCAATATATAACAACCCTAATCATTAAAGAACACACACCACACTTAACATTAATATTTTTTTTAGAATAATATTTGTCAAATTTGAAACCCACAGATTTTCATAAACCAAGGGCTCCCACTTTCTTTTTTATTTTATAATTTATTTGTTTATGGTAGAAGGACCTCCTCACTCTTAGTTTGTGTTTAAATTTATTTGAGATATTCCCATGCATGCATGATTATATATATATATATGTGTGTGTGTGTGTGTGTGTGTGTGTGTGTGTGTGTGTGTGTGT
>CM046891.1:1506750-1616387 GCA_025688845.1 Cucumis hystrix | reverse complement strand
TGTGTGTGTGTGTGTGTGTGTGTGTGTGTGTGTGTGTGTGTGTGTGTATGTATGTATGGATAATTGAGGACCATAAAGCAAAATTCCAGCATACATTTACAACCCCATGTAAAAAAGATAAATTATAATATATATATATATATATATCAAAAACCATAATTTAGTTTATTTTTATTTTTATTTTTATAAAATAAAAAGAAGTCAACCCCTTCTTCATTTTGATTCACAAAAGCATACATGAAAAAGGAAGATATTCAAGTATAAGCTAAGGTTGATTGGAGGAAACAAGATTCTCTAATATCCATATTAATTTCTTCAATTTTTTAATTTTTAAAAAAAAAAGATAAAATATGTTTTTCTCAAACAATAATTTTCACACGATTTTGACCCTAACAATCATGTTTGGCATTACTCTTTTTCATACGTTATATCATCTAACTCTCAAAAACGACACCTTCGACAACATCTCAATGAAAAAAAACTATATATTAAAAAAAAATTATTGCTACCCTGCATTATATAAACCCTGGATTCTTAAATGCGAAAAGTATTATTGAATATATTTCACACAAAAAGAAAAAGAAAAAAGAAACTTTAATTATTCAACGTAATTGTAAATCATCATGGGTTGGTTGAGCGATAAATATACGGAGCACGACGACCTTGATAAAAGAGTTAATATACTACATGTTTCCATGATACTCCATTGTTGTAAGATCAGACGAGTTGTCTTACGAAGAAGAGAATAACGAACAAAACTAGATGTCTAATGAACTTGTTTTGAACGTATTTTTACGTAAAGGTATGAAACATGCAAAGAAAATTGTAGCAAGACTCGTTGAATAATTTGTTAAAGGTTTTTGGAATGAATGAGATTGAAAAAAGAGTGCATGGCTTGATGAAAGAGGATATATACAAAAGAGAAAAAGGGGATATATATTGGGGTGCTATCAAAATCGTAAGGAGTCGGAGTTAGGGTACACCCACGAGGGAAGTAACATGCAGATGGGGAAAGAAAGCACGATTTTGCATTTGTTGTTTGTATGAGAAAAAGAATAAGGGAGAGAGAGCCCCACAAAAATTAAATTTGATTTTTTTGTTCTCTTTTTTTTCTTCCTTTTAATTAAAAAAGGCAAAATTTTGATCCTCATTGAGAGCAAGCAAACACCAGATCATCACATGGGTTTTGGTACTCTCTCAACAATATATATTTATATTTATATATATGTGTGTGTGTGTGTGTGTGAGGGTTATACCTAATGTTGGTTTTTTGAGAAAAAGAAAAGAAAAATAAAATCCAAAGAAAACTATG
This sequence comes from Cucumis hystrix, assembly GCA_025688845.1. NCBI lineage: Eukaryota > Viridiplantae > Streptophyta > Magnoliopsida > Cucurbitales > Cucurbitaceae > Cucumis > Cucumis hystrix. The sequence goes on along the minus strand of CM046891.1, from coordinate 1,615,075 downwards.
GGAATATAGAGAGAAAGCAAACAACAGCAAAGACAACCACTTGGGTTGGAGGCATCAACACAAATATGAAAATGGGGGACCTTTCACACATGGGGGTGGGAGGCTGCTTCACTTCTTTGTGGAGCCAAAAACCCCCCTTTCAAAACTTTTTTCTCCTTTGGGAGAATCTTTTTTTTCTTTCTTTCTTTTAATTTGTATAAAAGAAAAAGAAAAGTTAATGGTAAATTGGAAGCATGTATTGTCGAGAGAAAGATTTCAACGATTTAAGTAACTTTGCTTATTATACGGTTACATCATGAGAGTCCGAATACAATGAAAACTGCAGAGAATGAGTAGTGGAAAGAATTGAAAAACTACATACTGCTCCTGATCTCCAAAACCTGAGGTTGCAAGAGAGCGTGTACAAACATATTTTGATAGCAAAGAACATGAGAGAATAAGATAACAATCAGATCGCTAACAAAATCTTAGCTTCTTTGATGAATATAAAGGCCTCAGAAATATCCACAGCAATATTGTTTAGTAAACCCCTTACTAGTTGTCTGATTCATCATAGAGATGTGCAAGTTAAGAATTGGGAAAACGTTCTCCAATCCAAGAGAGTTCTCTATTTGTTTAAGCATTTTAGTTCGATTCAACTACACGGCATTTAACTCACTATAATTTACTTGACTACAAGTCAACAATTCTCATATTCATGAAGTTGTATGTCTCAATTTTCTAAAGTTATATACTTATGTCATATGTATGCATACATAAGGTTTGTGGGCTAGAAGTTAGTTGTGTATAAATGAACGGAGATACATATCCATTGGATTTAGATCTCAGGCTTGTGTAAAAGTTTTACATTATTTATAATACTACATTTTGTATATATGAGATTTCTAATATATGTATATGCGTTTTGGGACACAATGAAGTCCCACTTTCTTATCTTCACTTTGATATGATATTTATTCTCATCATTAGCTAAATCCTCGTAAATTTATTTTTGTGCCAGGATCTAATAATACTCATACCAACAAAGAACTTTGTCTTTATTCGATATTTTATCGTACTTTATCATATGTAACATTCTCCCACCCAATAGAATATTTCAAATCTTGTCTTCCCCAATCTCTCTCTCTCTTTTTCCATGCCATAATCTCTATGTCTATCTTCGTACAATTTTAACATTTTGTTTCAAACTAAAATGTTCTTTAAGCTTTTCTATATTTTTTTTTCGTACTTTGTTTTAATTACAATGGTGGTTGCAATCTAATAAACCACCATAACCTTCCAAAGATGGAAATTAAATTTATGACGTGGAATTTAACAAACGAATCCCGAGTCGACACATCATCATCTTTAGTCCCATATGTGTGGTGACTATTTCATTTGATTTTTGTTGTTCTTTTGCTAGAAGGATATAATTAGCTCTTTGAAATTATTGCTACTAAAGAGGAAGATGTTGAAGAGTTGATGAATAAAAAACAAATTATTTGAAGCATTAATAAATACATATTATATTTTGCATTAGGTGACTACTAAACAAATCAAGTAATCATTTTCATGTTGAAAACTAAGCCCTAATAATGAACCAATCCCACTTCAATTATGCATGGGAAGTATATGCTTTTGTCAAAAAAAAAAATATATCAAATGTGAAAATATTTATTTCACTAAATACATGAATTTTATAACGATATTTTTCGTTTACAAAAAATGACAGTATAGAGTTTTTGAAAAGAAAAATTCTAAGATCTCGAAGATTAGTAATAAAAAACTTAAAATTTCAATTAAGTCGATACGTTATTAACTAACTTACTTCATTAAAGTTCGACATGATATTTAAAATACATTTCATTAGATGAAATATTATTGTTATGTGCAATTTATAACTCTATATATACGAAATAATAAGAAATCCACTTGAACTAGGTATCATAATAAGAAAATGTTTTAAATATAGCAAAATGAACAAAAATACAAATATTTACAAAATATAGCAAAATATCACAGTCTATTCATAATGAATCAACTAACTATATCTATATAATTTACACAAAAAGTAGTGTATTTTGATCTATCGTGATCTATTACATATATATTGTGATTTTTTTTTACCATATTTATAAATATATTAGAAGTTTCCTTAAGTAAAATAATTTTCCTATAAAATTTCTATTTTATTATAATTTTAGAAGGTTCATGTTTAGTCTTTATTTTTAAGTTGTTTATTTTTATTTTATAGTTTTAACTAATTGATTACCAACATGTTTACACTTCTAGAATAAAACAAACTTTAAAATATAGGAACTAAAATAACAATAAAAAAAATTCCTTAGATAAATCACTTTTAAATTTTAGTAGTTTTCGTTGCTATATATTCAAACCTTTCAATTGTAAAAATTGACCTCTCAAACTGATACAAATGTTAAAATTAGATTCTCAATTTTACATAATTATAAAAATTATAACAATTGTATAAGATTGTATTTGAATTGACTACAAGTTTTTAAATAAGCATTCAAAAGTGCAAAAAAAAAAAATCAATTTAAACTAATCATAAATTCGAGAGTTTGATTTTTATCATTTAAGGTCTAATTTCTACATTTTTTTTTTAATTTGAGAGTAAAATTTTAATACTCATATAAAATTTAAAAGTTTAAATTGTTACAACTAATGTTTGAGATAATATAATTGTAATTACTACCATATATTAGTGAATGAATTTTATATTTTGGTTGTTATTACAAGATATATTTTTTTAAATATCAAAATGAGCTAACTTGTTTATAAATAGGGAAGTTTGCAAAAATAACAAAAAAAAATATGATAATAAAGTCCATGTCACTTACATTTTCAAAATTGTAAAAATAACAAATTTAAAAGAAGATTACCGTCAGATTATCATCATAAGATTACCGTCAGATTATCATTTGGATAGACATGTATGTATGTATATTTTCAACAATACTATATAAAACAATTTCTCTTTCTTCCCATTTATCCACGCTATAATTTTATGACAATTATATATATATATATGTATATGTGTATATGTATATGTGTGTATATATATATATATGAAAAGAAAATGGAAATGGAAGAGAAGAGAAGATGGAAGGACAAACACACGTGACCTTCATCTGCCACATTGCCACTGACAAACAGAAACTATTTCCCTCAAAAACCATTTATATAATATATATACACACAAAGAGAAAATATGATTTTCAACCAAAAGTACATTTCATATTTGAAAGTTTCGAAAAATTATCTTTCTTTTTAAGAGAAAATTTACCTTGAATTTAGTTTCTTCTATCCATAAATACATTTGTCAAAATCAATATATGTAACTGACGTTAAATATGTCCAATCAATTTTAGTTTAGATATACATATTCTAGAAAGTGTATTTAATACTTGATATGAATTTTGAAACTACAAAAAAAAAAAAAAAAGAAGTTCAAATACTCGAATGCGTTGTTTGAAAATGTTTAATCAAGACGGATTTATTAAGGACCAAGGGGTATGAGACCCTTACATTCTCGATTTTTGTATTTTAATATTAGTTTTGAATTGTTAAATTATAATATATATTAAATAATGTTTTATTATTACTAAAATTTACCACCAGTATAGTGGTTGTGCCTCTTTGAAGGTCCAAGGTTCTGAATTTGAATCTTAGCTACTACATATGATTCTTGGATCCGCAACATAATGTAATCTGCTTATAACATATTGTAATCTCAAGCCTATTTGGATTATTGATGTCTTTTAAGATATTGACTTTTTTTCATACCATTTTTGAGCTCAAAATCCTCTTTTTCATCATTTCCATCTTTCACGTTTCCATTTTAACACTGATTTTAATTCTAGTGTTCTCTTGTTGCATTCCAATCTTTCAAGCTAAGACTAAAAGGTTTTTTTTTTCTTTATAAACAAGTCATTTTTCTAGATAGAGCATTTAGAAAGTAACGTCTAGATATATGGAAAAAAAAAACATATTCTTTGAATTTCAAGTATAATTTTTTTATGAAAATTTATTTCCAATCACAAAACGGTTGATCAATATAACAAAATTTTAAAATCTGGAAATGATAGATACATACATATGCTTTGATTTATTTTGCTATATTTGAAAACAACATTTTTTAAGAAAAAAATGTAAGATAAGAAAATATAGAATTGAGAAGGAGAGGCTTGTTTTGTAAAATTAAGGCTCTAATTGATAGTAATTTTGTTTGGAGGAATTTTTTTATTTACATCAATTTATAAAGTATCATAAACAAAACATAAATTAAAACCAAAAATAGAATTTGTTATAGATTATTAAGTTGGACCAAACTTTTGAAATAGGGGTTTGAATCACATATTTCTCATAGTTACCGATACACTTGAATGTTAGTTGAACTAAGCTTTTATTGACAAGTTAGACCAAATTTAAATATAATTCAAGAATTTAAGACATAGACTCGATCAAAATATTAAAGATTGGTGTTAAATTACAATTAGTTTAATATGAATTTTGAGATTTATGTCTATTTGGATGATGAACTTTAAAATTTTAAATGGTCTTTAAACTTTCAATTTTTGTGTATTAATAGATCTTTGAACATTAAAAATGTCTAAAGACTACATGAATTTTCAATTTTAAATCTAATATATCATCGCATTCAATTTTAAAAAAGAAAAATGTCCATAAGTATAACAAAACACCAAAATATTTACTGTCCGTGTAACAAAATCAAAAAACCCATGAAGGCACTGACAATTTTCTTTAAATATTCCAGGTTTGTCATTCATTTCCATCTTTTTTTCTTTTGGATTTTTTCCTTTCCATCGTCTTTTTTTTTTTTTTTGTCTTCTACAATTTTTCTTTTATTTTTTTAAACTATTATTTGGTTGAAGATCGTGTACCAAACATAAAAATATCTATTTTTCTTTTTAATTTTTTTTAACTATTACTCAGTTGTTCAATATCATGTACCAAATATAAAATATCTTGAAAAAAATCGTTGATATATTGGTACATGATCGTTTGTGTACAAAAGAATCTTGAAAACGATATTGGTACAAGATCTTATAACAAACATATTACATGTGCGAATGCCAAATTAATCACGTATTGATAGATGAATTTTTTATATTTTTCATTATGAGTCAGTGACCTTTTTTCGTTTTCAAAATTGTTCTATACATCATAAATCTTTTGTCACTTTGTTCTATATATAATAGAGGTAAATATAAAGTTAAAACAACATAAATAATGATAGTGTCTTATTAAAGTTGAATTTAATAAAATACCTTATTTCACCACACACTTGTTGCTTTGCTACATTCTTAATCCTAAAGAAGTCTCATCTCATAAATGCTTTCCCTTTGTGCATGGTTACCTAAATTAGGATGTTTTTATGTCACACCCTCTTCCATTTAATAACACTTGTCCCCATTTTTATGTTTCATCATTAAATTTTATAACATGTCAAAGAGGTTCATTGAGTTTGGTTTAGGTCATTTTTTCCCTATCATTTACTAATGTTGAATTTCATTCACATCTCTTTTTTTTTTGTCTAATGTTTATTGTTATTATTATTGGTTAATTATATTTGTGGGATCTTCTTACTTTTTATGTGCGGGAAATAGTTTCTTATTTTGCAAAACATTAAAGAATTAGTTGGTTCAATTCACCGACTTCATTAATCGATGTTAAATAATTAATTATTCGATTTTACAAATTTCAATCGTGTTCACTATTCATTTTAATTAAACCACATTTACTAACTTCAAGTAACGGTAGACTTCATGACGTAATGCAGATGGTTGTTTCATCCTATTAAATTAAAAGGGTGTATTTATTTATGTAGTTGAATGATTATGATAAATAAATGTGAAGTTGGAATCTATCTGGCATTAGATGTTCATTTAGTAATTACATTATAAGCCAACTAGGAATGTCTATGTTTACCAATCTAATAATCAATTTTATAATTTTAGGGAAAATTTTGGTAATTTGATTTTAGGTTTGGCTTTATTTGGTATCTTAGGGTTTCATAAAAGGTTATACTTTTAGGCTTTGTGGGAAACAAATTTTGTTTTTCCATTTTTAGTTATTAAACTTTTATATTGGATTTAATTTAGTCTTCAATTTTTTTTAAAAAAAATTACACTTTTGTCCTTGAAATTTAAATTTGTTTCAATGCATGTGAAGATTTAAATTACTTTTTAACTTTACACTCACTTTCACTCTCAATCTTCAGGATGAAAATATTGTAATTAAATAATACCCATAATTATTTTAAATTAATTGATATATAACGCTCCAAATTCAACAACTAATGATCCATTATTTTTCTATATTTATGCAACTTAGCTACATCATTCTTATTTATCTTGAATAGTAATGGACAATGATAGTCAAAAAACCAAGTCGAACGACCAAAACCGACTAAAATCAAAGGTCAAAATTGGACGATCATGAACCAAAAAAATATTAAAGAAATAGAAAAATAATGAAAAAAAAAATAAAAGAAAGCAGAATTGGACTGGCCACCTTAAATTGAACTCGACCGACTTATTCAACCCTGATTTTTTAATTTTCTATCTCGAGAAGGTTGGTTTTGACTCTAGATTTTTAGCCGAACATCAAAGATAAAAGTTGTTTCCATGAGTGATATGAATAAGGAAGAAAACGTCTAAGTTTTAAAAAATAAAAAAGAAAGAGTAAGAAAGTGTGTAAAATGGAGAGAGAGAGAGAGAGAGAATGAATGAATGAATGAATAAGACAGACGCACGTGGAGAGAGGAGGCACACGTGCACAATGATGAGTCATTGATACAAAGTGTGATAAGACGATAAGGACTTCTCTTTCTATTTCCCAATAAAACAACAAACCCTCTTTTCTCACACCTTTTCCTTCTTACCCTTCTTCTCTTCTCTTCTCTCATCTCCTCTTTTCTATTTATTCAATTCATTATGGGTCCTCCAATATCACAATCTTAATTCTTCTACCTTTCCATTCTCTCCAACTTAATCAATCATCAAATTGATATATTATAATTATGGAAGTCACACCACACATATACCAAATATATCTTCATTTATTTCCACACTTATCCTTTTAGCTTGATAGAAAACATGAAAGAAAAGAAAGAAAAAGATGAACTATGTCATTGTAAGTTTAATGTTTGAACTTTAAATTAAATGTACACTTAATCATTTTTCAATCCATTTTAATTTTACGTGGAATAAGTTTGTGAATTTCAAATGATTTTTAGGAAATTAAATAATTTCATTTGTTAGATCAAAATTGGAGTTATGAATCATAAACTTATTGTAGCAAATAGTTGGGAGGACCTCTGTTTCTATTTCCCAATAAACTACAAACCCTCTTTTTCTTATGCCTTTTTCTTTTTACCCTTCATTTTCTTTTATTTATTAATTTATTTAATAAAATTAAAAGTATTAATTAATTAATTATGGGTCCCCATAATACCACAGTCATATTTCTCTCCCCCCAATTTTTGTTTACTTTTCAAATATTTTAAACTTGGGGTAATTTAGACTATATATATATATATATAGAATAGTTGTTTCATGATAAAGAAACGTGAAATTGATATATTTAAGATGTAAACTATTTTATTTCGAAAATAAAATAGAAAATATTATCGTAATTTTTTCTTTTTTTTTTTGTGAAATAGTTGAAAATTGTAGTAAATAGTAAATATAGATATATTATAGGTGCATTTTTTAAAATAACAAAGTAAATTAAAATATTTACAAACTATAGCAAAATTTTAGATTCTATGAGTGATAGAATTTGCTATAGGTTGTAAATATTTTGTAAAATATACTATTTTTAAAAATTTCTCTATATTATATATTTAAAATATTTTTATAAATTACATAAACACAAAAGTGGGAGTTTTAAAGATGAAGTTTTTTTAGAATTATAAAATACTTTTACACTTCATGGACTTATAAGGATTTTGAAACTAAATAAACCAATAATAATAATAAATACATAGTTGATGCTTTAATCAATTAAGTTATGTTCAAATTGACAAACTATATGACTTATTATTTCTTTAGGATCAAAAGTTCAATTTCTATTAAAATAAATAATTGATAAATTTATAAATAATTTGAAATGCTTTGTTTCTTAACCTAAGCCATAAATTTTAGAGTTAAACATATAATTATAGTTATAGTAAAATATTATTAGGATTGCAAAAGTTATTAAAGTGGTGTATTATTGGTCTAATGGATCTAAGTTTAGGTATCCTATCATATGATTGAATTAATATTTGAAATTCACGGATATCAAGGAATAAATATAATGCTAATTATATAGAGTTCATTTTTTTTCTTTCTAAATCTTGACTTTACTTTTGTCCTTTTTAATTATACTTTTATTAGTGACTTTAAGCCTTAGATTTTATTCTATAAACAAATTTAAAACCATTCACTATTCTCACTCTTAAACTTTTCAAGGGCTCGTTTTACCGCTTGATTTGACCAATTAATCAAGGGTGTGTTTGGGTTGCTTATTAAAGTGTGTAAATTTAAAAAAAAAAAAATTAAGGTTTTTAGTAATTTTTTAAAATTTATTTTTAAAAAAATGGGATTGAAAAATAATTATTTTTAAAAAAAACACTCATAACCAAATTTTGAAAAAACAGGTTTTTGAACAAAATTATGTATATAAACGCTTATAAAAAGAGATCTGACTAAACAAATTTTAAACTCATTTTAAAAAAAGTGTTTAAAATAAGATATAGTTTTGAATTTTTTTTTTTTTTATAGATAATCCAAAAGCAGTCAAGTTTTTAAAATTAGACTCTATGACTCAAACTTATTATTCTTGCATAGAAATAGTAGAAAACAAATACCATGAAATGTCAAAATAACACAGATAGATTTTATTACACACGATATATTTAGATTCAATTGTAATAGCATTGAAGATACGCTATCTAATTTCGCTTAACTCAGAATTGTTCTTGATTTTACGTTTTTATTTGATTATTTTGTAGGTTATAAACAAATCAAGAATGGATTAGACGGTTGATAGCAAACTGGAGCTAAAATAGATGAAAATTCAATTAAGTCCAAATTCATCAATCGAAATCAAGAGATCAAGAAGAGGTCTATTTTGGCCTCTACCTTGCATGACATTGTGAAGTAGAAACCTTTCAATACTTATATATATTTGATACACTAAAAAGTATCATATCAACAAAATGAAACAAGCGCACACTTCAAATATCTTATTCTTAATTTGTAAGAAACAATTTTCATTTTCTATATTTTAAATATCATCTTTCTAGACTTTTTAACTCTTGATAGCTACTGTAATATTTATCAACGATTTAATTTCAACTAATTCACTAGCATTAATTCTCTAAATAATAATATAGATTTCACTAATTTAATATGAAAGAGAAAGTGCATTAGATGACGAAAACATTTATAAAAAAAACAGTTCATTGCATCTCTTTTCGAATATGACAAGTAATTAATGATATCAGACGACTATTAGAGAGTTATCGACTTTTAAATTTTCTACTTTTGCAACTTAGAAAATATAGTGTCATGCATCTTATTATCATAAAAAAAATTTACTATTTTTCTAAGTACCCCTTAATGAAAATTATGTTTTAAACAAAATTAAATATTAGACTAAATCCACAAAATTGAACATTAAGGGATTATTCCATCAAAGCTACAAATTAAGAAGTTTTTCTTTTCAAATGATTTAATTTCTCAAACGAAAACTTATTAATTACAAGGTTATAAATTGTAAAAACTAAAACATATATTCATGTTTAAGATAATTTGATAGAATTTAAGGTGAAATTTGACCAAAACAAAGCCTCAAAATTGAACTCGTGAAATTATGAAAACACACACAAAACAAAACAGACATCAAATCAAGTGTTCTTATGGTTTAATTGTAATTTAGATATTAAAAAACTAAGAAAATTCCTTTTTATTGACAAAACTGCTTTAAAATATTTACAAATATTACAAAGTTTTAGAATGTATCGTTTCATCATCTCAAATCTTGATATATTTTATAATTATTATCGTCCACTTGCTATATTTGAAAAGAAAAAACTACTTATTCAAGCAACAGTAAACTTAGTCCATTTGACCAAATATATGTATTTTATCATAAAAAAAAATATCTTTCTTTTTTGTCAGCTTCTGTTTGGTCTCTAAATTTTAATATATATTACTATTTTAGTCCTTAAATTTTAAATTTAGAATTACTTTTATTCTTATATTTCATACTAAAGTACAAAGTATCCCTTATTCCAAAAATTAAAAGTATATGAACTAAATTGTTACAAACTAATTAAATTTATCTTGCTATTTGAAGAATAAAACAAAAGTGTTTTTCAGATAACTTTGTGAATCAACATAAAAATTCACATAAGATGTCGGTTCTAAACCGCCATCGAAACTCTTATATATATATATATATGACTATAACTTAAACTAGTTTGAAAAAGAGAAAGAAGAAAGATTTATAAATCTTCTTTTACAAAAAATTGTTGTAATATTAGAGGAAATAAAATTAAACATGGAGAAGTTTATAGTAAATGAGAATAGAAACAAAAAGAATAAGACAAGAAATAGTAGAATTACTATTGAGAAGTACTGTTATGGATAGAAGGGAGCTATAGCAAAAATAGAAACACTTTAATTTTAACCACTTGTTTTTGTGATAAAATGTTGGATAATACCAAATAATAATTATTGGATAAATAACGAAGCTTTGCAATCAATCTATTTTATTGTTAGATGAAGCCAACTAGAATGCTCTCCATGCCCTCCTACAAAAATATTAATATGCCAATTCTTCATTCAAATAAACTCAAACAATTTTCACTATAATATAAGATTTGATTATATATCATAAGTTTTCTTTTGGTAGTACACACTACACCTACGAGATAGGAAATCGAACCTGCAAAGTTTACTTTAACCACTAAATCGTTATAAGTTTGATAATCATTGTTGTTTTAAAAGTTTATTTTTTTTAAGTTTTTAAAAAATATCATATTTATAAATATAACTATATTTTAAAATCTATCAGCAATAAATACGAATAAGCTTCTATCACTGTTGATAGATCCTATATTTATGGTTTGAAAACAACTATTTTTTAAAAAAATTTAAAAGCTTAATTTGATTACAATGAGATAGTTAAAAGATAATAAGAAGTGTAGATGTATAAAAAGACTTTATTTATAAATTTGTTGATGTTGCATAATTTCTTACCATAAATATTTAATTTCAATAGATTTTAGTTTTCTTTGGTAAGTTTTTATTCGAATGATCGTTAGAAAGGATATTTTAATAATAAAACATATATATATATATGATACAACAAAATTTGAAAACTTAAAAAGAAAAAGAAAAAAAAAACAAGTTAGAATTTTCTTTCCTTATAAGACAAATTTGTAAAGTATGATTTATAAAGTTGAAATTAAAATATAAACTTTAAAACTTGTTTATTTATAACAATAATCATAGGTAATAATAATTTGAATTTGAATATGAATTTTAGTTATAATATTGTAAAAGTAGAGACTCAAAGATTGGTAGCATAAAAGGGGGTTGGAAGTAAAAAGATAGTAATAAAGTAAGAATGAAATGAAGGAAAGAAAAGAAAAGAATATGTTTGGAATAAACAAAAGGACTAATCTTTACCCAAAATCAAGAAAAATATCAAACTCTTACAAAAGAATCTTTTTTAACTTGAATACGAAATTGACCAAACATAGCATTGGATTTCCAAAAACCGTCCGAATTTTTGTTTTAATTTTCCAATTTCTACATATTTATTAATTTTGGTTGGATAAACTATTTCACTTTTCTAGTATATTTTCTCGATGATTTGCATCTTTTTTAAATCGTAAATTGAACTAAATAATACTTTTGTTTAGTTTAAAACAAAGAAATGTTCTCACAAAACTGAAATTTAAGAGATAATTACAAATATAACAATTATATTCAAAATAATTAAGTATATAGCAACATTTTTCAAAAAATTATAAATATAGGCAAAATCTATAAAAGTTTATCAGTGATAGACTATGTTGCAAATATTGGTTTATCATTGATAAAACATAAGAGTCTATCAACAATAAATTTTACTCTACTTACAATTTCTTTTAAAATATTGCTATATACTTAATTATTATTCCTAAAATTGCTACCTATGAATTATAACTACCTTTACTAAAAGGGATGAAAATAGTATTTAGGAAAAAGTTATTCTTTACGTTTAGAAGAATATCTGTGTTTACTCTCTAAAGTTATAAAAATATGTATCTTTTTAGTTCTCAGGTTAATAGTTAAGAATAAACACATTTGGTTTTTGAGTTTTAAAAATGTATCTTAGTTTTTAAAAACAGGTTTATAGAAAGAAAGAAAAAACTGAAAGTTCTCTCGAAATACAACTGTATACTCTTATTTTAAATAAGAAGAACAATATAATTTCTAAAAATCACATCCTTTCTAGAATTATTTTTTTTCTAATTTAAATATCACATAATTATTAAAAAAAAAAAAACAAACAAAAAAAGACACTTCAACACCATTGGAATCCATCTTAAGAAATTCAAAAACTAAAAGAATACACTTAGAAAACTCATAGACCAAACCAGATATACCTATTAGACATAGATTATAATAACCCTAAACTATAATAATCTATATTCTAAACATAGATTATAATATTTCATAGATATAATAATTCACTTCATGCTCTTAGAGTTTGGAGTGAATAGAAAGTAAAAGTGAAAGATGGGGGAGGAGGAGGAGGAGGAGGAGGAAAAAGGCAGCAAAAATGGGGAAATATAAAAGAATGGGAAAAGAGAGAGTGTGGGGTATGAAAAAAGAGTTATTCTGTGTACACACGTGTGCATGTGCATGTGACAGAGAGAGAATGAAAGAGATGGGTTTTGGTTTCAATTATTAAGAGAAATATATATATAATGGAAAAGAAAAAAAGGCAGAAAAGAACAAAAAAGAGGCCCTCGTGCAACTGCTTCTTTCAATTTACATCACTCCTTTTTCTTTTCTTTTCTCTCTTCTTATTATTATTGTTAATTAATGAAGAGAGCCCCGCCACTGTCCAACCCGCATGTGTGCTTCTGCCTTCACATTCATTCCTTCTTCTTCTTCTTCTTCTTCTTTCTTTTCCCTTTTTCCCTTTCTCTCCTTTACTCCATCAACTCCTCCTCAACCCCTTCAAGTTTCATCTCCTCATTCTCTCCTTTCATCTTCCTCATCAACTCATACATTTCTTTATTATTGGCAAGTGTCTGTGTGTGAGGGTACCTACGTCTTGGTTTAATTACAAACCTCAACCAATGATTCATTCTAGTATTCATAAGCTTTAACAAGGTTATTTAATCTCGTATCAAAGTTACAAGTGATTTAAGAGAGCTGATCAAGTCTTTTACATTTCAAGTCCACAAGTAAAGCTAAGAGTATCAAACAAAACAAGACATTTTTCTTTCTTTTTCTTTTTTCTTTTTTATCAACATAAGAGTAATTAAAGGTACATAAATGTTATATTAGTTGAATTGAGTTCACTTTTCTCGACAAAAAAAAAAATTGAGAGAACGTATTGAAAATTAGAGTAATTACAAAGAGATTTTATGTCACACTTGATAAGATATTTTTATATTTCAAAATGAAACTTTATATTTATCGATTGTCAATTATTATATATATGTTATATCAAACAACTCAGACTTTCAAAAACGAAAACTACATCTCTTTTTCTTAACATAAAAAAGTATTTAAATTAGAAGGTATTTTAAGAGAGTTGTGTCGATAAGATTATACGAGTCACATCATAAACAACTTCTATGAATCCCATGCATTCCCGTCTCTCTCTTTTCTCCCTAACCCTAATTCTTTCTCTCTCCAAATAAGAGGTGTGATATATATATATATATATTAGTAAGAGTGAACTTTATATGCAAGTTCCGTGCATTTCCTCTTTCATACTCTTCTATCATTCATCTATCTCCATCACTCTTCCTTTTATATTATATACTTCCTTTCTCTTTTATTATTATTTTCTAAATTATTAACCTTTTATTTCTAATCAATCCATACATCATATCATGTCGGCAATGCCCCCTCTCAATTATATTATATACTCTCAAAATCAAATCTACCATATTATCTCTTTTTTTTTTCTATATTTATTTTTAAATATAGTAAAATAAATTAAATATTTATTACGAGTAAGATAGATTATAATAAAGATTATTCTTTCTTTAAAATAATTTTAATTTTCTATATTTACTATTTGTTTTAATTTCGTAAGAAAAAAAAATACCCCTATGAATTATATATCTATTTGTCACCCTATTTCTAATGTGTCCAATGTTATATTATGTTTTGTCCCTCTATTTACCCTCTTTGGCCTATTTCATGTCTACATCAATAGTCTCTACTATTTAAAACATTTTTAGAAAAAATAAAAATATGTATTATATTTATAAATTTTTTTGTTAGATTCCATAAATTTTGGGAATTTTCATTCTCAATTTTGTAAAATTTGTTTTAAAAAATTAACATCCAAAATTTTTGTTAAAATAAGAAGAAAATTTAATGTAACCACTAATGTGTATTAGAAGACATATAATTAATTTGTAGTGTTGTACCGATTTTAATTTAACGATAAATATTGAATTTTTTTTTTTATGTTTAGTGGCCTATAGAGTTTATGGGTTACTTTTGTATAATTTAACATTGTTTTTCATCATACAACTTAATTAATATTTCAATGATACATGTTTATGAATACACTTTTATATATCACACATACATCGTTGTCGTTTTCTTTTCTTCCTCATCTATATTGTGTGTACATTTGTTTTAGAATTGAATTTTGCTGTATTTAATAATAAGAATTTTGTATTGATTGTGATGAGTTAATTTGTTAGGATATGATTTGGCAATATGTTGAACGACATTGATTTTTTTAAATTTAATACGATGTATAATTAGTTTGGTTAAACTTAAAACTCTTTTGAAGTCTTTGTTTGTTGGTCACCTTCTAAAATAGTCGTCCCATGTATTTTGGAGGCTACTTAATTAGCATCTATTGATCTTGTTAGGTTTGACAAAAGAAAATGTACTTTATTGTACGACGAATGAAATAGTATGACCTTGTTCACCTTTTGAAAACGTTGGGTGTTTAGTTTGTTTAAGTATACCTTTCAATTAATACTTTGTTTAAAATTTTGTGTTATAATTAATAAGTTTTTTAATGAGAACTTTTCTCAAATAGAAAAAAATGTCAAACTATTTACAAAAATAACAAAAACGAAATATCGATAGACTTCTATCAACCTCTATCAATTATAGATATGTAACGATTTCTAGCATTGATAGTATCAGTAACAGACTTGTAACAATTTCTACTATCGATAGACTCTGATAGATCTCGATAGACTTCATCAACGTCTATCTGAACTGTAAAAAAAATTACATCTTGTAAATCGTTCGATATATTTTTCTCTATTCGAAAAACCACTTATTTATTTTATTTTTTTACATCGTTTAGATAATAACTTAGCAAGCTATTGTTGTCTATCATTGTCTTTGACAAAATAATAAAAGAAAGAAACACACAATTATCATTATTTTCCTACAACAATTTTTATGATTAGGAACTATCTCTTTAGCCTTAATTAATGTCTCTCCATCCCTTTCAATATTCAAAATTCCAAAGTCTAAAAGAATTGAATACTCATCATTTTTTAATACATAAAATCCAAGATTTGTTTTCTTTTTAATTCCTTCCTTTTAACATGTTCTTGATCAAATCCAAATTACTAGTTGATAAATTAAACCAAATCAATTTAAAAAAAACTCGAATTGTGTTTATTAGAAATTTAATTTTTGCTAATTATGATATTCACATATTTCATAAAATTATTTAAATTGAAGAAAGAAAACACACTTAAAAAATGTTCAATATATATATATATATAGACCCTCTCACATCTACAAAATTCAACATATGAATAGTCATTCTTGACTTCTTCAAAAACAACTTTAGTTTTTTTTTTTTTTTTCCATCTTCATGTTGAATAGTTTTTCTTTCTTTTTTGGAAAAAAAAAAAAGTTTGAAAATTTACTTCTTAAAGAGAATAGATGAAAAGAGAGAAAAACATATAATAAATAATAAAGTTGAGATATTGATAATCATGTCAAATCCTTTTCCAAGGGATCTGAATGGATCCACCCTTTTCTTCAAGTCACCATCCATTCCAAATTTTAGTGCCAGCTCAAGACAAGAAAGTCGGCTTCATCTTCAAAGAAAAAAAAAAATATATATATATACGTCGGAACAAACTTCGACATTGCATAATTACATCTATCTTTGTGTAGTTAATTAAATAATTATTTAAAGAATTTATCGTATGACGATCTTTCTTAACATAATTAGTTTTCTTTTGTTTATTTTTACTACTTAGGAGAGTGGATGGATGGATGGACTTGGTGCAACCCCATAACGAAACATATATGATTTTGTTTCTTTTCAAACCTAAACTCACATGGTCGATCTAATAAATTGTATAGTTGTGCACGACTTACCTTGTGTATTATTGGTCGTCCCTACTTGTAGTTGATATGAGTTTGTCATATTTATATTATATTAATAAAAAAAAATGCATGATATATACGTGTTCAAAGTTGATACATATTGATTTTGACATAGATTTGAGAATAACCGCGTTTTATTATATTTTTTTTTCATAAAGAAAAACTTCATGAGAACTTTATAAATTAGGCCTAACCAACAAAATTTTCTATTAAAAATGAGAACATCCATGTCGGGCAACGTTCAACCCAATAAAAACACTCTATCCTTAATCATGTGGAAAGAGTCAAGCACACAAAAAAGTTCTCCACAAACTATTGAAGGACGTGGCAGATTATGATAAGTTGAATTGTTCGTTCTAGAATATTTAGTCGAGAAAGGCAAAACCAGTAGTCGAGATGTAAGAGTTTTAATTTCCATGACATTTATCACTTCGGATGTGGAATTTTTTCTTTTAAAAGTTAAAAACTTAAAATAAGTTTTAAAATAGGAAATGAAAGAGATTGAAGATAAAAGAAAAATACAAAGGACAATATAAATGTGTCATTTTTGAAGGGCTACAAGGTATTGATTAGATTGATGAACATCATGTACACCAACTGTACGGAAGTTGCCCCCACACACTTTCAATATACTATTTTTGAATGGCCCTCTCCGACCTCTCTTTCATTCATTTCACTGTTTTTTTCTTTCTTTTTTTCTCTTTTTAACTATTTGATTTTTATTTTATTTTTTCGTTTTCGTTTATAACGTTCATCGTCTTTGTCTAAGGAAAGTGTCGGGTGTCTTTCAAAATTTCGACTTCCATGAAAGATCGTAAGAACAAGACAATTATTAATTGCAACTTTCTTCGTAATCTTCATTATTCATCGTGGCATAATGCAACAAGAATTTCAAATGCACGGTTTTATTATTAAAGCAAATCACATAGAATTATATGATTATCATTTATAGAGTATGATCATCTAAATAGGAAATAGAATTCGAATTTAAAAAGAAGAATAAAAAAATATTACTTGGCAAAGAAAAAAAATTAATTAGTTGAAAGGTTTGGTTGTTGGAGCCATCCACCAATTTAGTGTAGATCCAAGAAGGACTCGAGTCCCTCGTTATATATAGAAAACTGACATTATTGTACCAATTATTGTTTAAAAATAATAAAGCTTTATTGAACCAAATATATGAATTCTATCACTAGTTGGAAATTTGTTTTCTAGAAGCCACCAAAAACCTTACATGATTATATCCCATTTCTAGATTAGATTGAAATTTAAAAGGGAGAAATATAATTTGATCATAAATAATTTTTTGTCTAATTTTAAAATGCAAACATTTAATCCTTATATTTATCTAGTAAAAAGCTCAACAATGCCCAATTTCTTAAATTAAAAGTCTAATATATTAAAATTATATAAATCATAAAATTATTTCTCATATACATATTATGAGATCATTTTTAATATAAACAACTTTTTTCAAATATAAAAATTAAAATTTACTTTTTTAAAAAAAAATTATGGTTTTTTAACCATACCTAAGCTTGAGAAGATTTATACTATCAACTTTAAAATTAGATTTTCAATTCATTCATCTTATCTATTAAAAAAATAATAAAAAATTGTAAGGTATATCTAATTCAAAATCACATTAATCACTCAAATTCTGGATTCTATATCTATTAGATACCTTTCCTAAAAAAAACAAAATTAATGGACTACAATAATTATATTTCTCTTTTTTAAATAGAAAAAAAATTAGATCTCTAGTTGTCAATATGATCTTAACTCAATTAATACGGTGTTTATATTATCAGTAGGAAAGTTCGTATTTGATTTGGTAACTTTTCAAACAAAAGGAAAAACATCTTGTTAATTGAATATATGATGCATTTTTATATATAAAAAAATGACATTTAATGTTTCTTTTTTAAGAATATAGGATGAATCTTTTATACTTAAAAAAACTAAAATATCATTATGATCTTCTATAATTAAAAAATTGTCTAATTTTAGTATTTATATTTTTAATTCTTCAATTTTAATCATTCCACTGTCAATAAATCTTAAAGTTAGTCTCAACTTATAGTTATTATTCTATTAGTATTTTTACGCATATTCTCAGTGTCGTAATGAAATTGAATAAATTTTTTAAAAAATATAAAAATCAAAATAGTATTTAATTCTTTTAAGAAAAAAAATAGGATACATTTTTAATTCCATAAGCAAGTGAGTAAGTTGAAAGGGAGATCCACTTTTGGCCAAACTTTTTGACCATCATTGTGGCATCAAGATCAAGGTTTTGCCCTATGATTAAGTACTAAAGTGTTTTTTAGTAACCCAATGTGTAATTCCAATGTTTTCTTAATCCATATTATAATACACATCTCATTTTCTTTCCTAAAATAATTAACAATTTAACCCTCACAAAATTCGACACATCATCGTCCTAACATTATATAATTTTTCAATACAAATTCCTAACATGTTATTGGTGTACATTAATCAACTCTATACCTAGACCTACGTGAAAATTTTATTTTAATTAAAGTGTAGCAGACCTAATATATTTTAATTTATATATAGACTATTTAATTAATTATCATTTTATAGCTCGACGGTTTAATCCCGCCTCTATGCTTATTTAGATTTTTACAAAAAAAAGATATAAACAAATAATATTTGTTTCAAATGTAATACACGAGATCGATTGATTAGTTCTAAAGAGAAGTATAGAATTAAATAGTTTGTACAGTAAGTTTGATGTATGACATGTTAGAAAATAATGTTAGATTGAATATTAAACATATTCGTATAATGTTTTCATGAAAATTATTTTACCAAATCCTACTTATAATCTACTTTTTCAAATTTAAAATTGACATTTACCAAACATTCATCTCACTTTACATTACAACTTATTTCTCTACAACATATTACATCAATTATTTTAAAAGCTACCATAATTTTAATCCAAATTTTTAGTTCCACACACAGAACAATTATGATTGTTTGTTAAGAAGTGTTTTCACTAAAAAAACGTGATTATAAAAAAGACTACCCTTCAACCATTATGGATTGATCCCTAGTGGTAAAAAAAAAAAAAAGACAAAATCTTAATAAATGACTGAGAAGTCATGGTTGGTTCGATCCTCTACTTGGAAATTAATTACATACAAATTCTCTTCACATGATTCAAATATTGTAGAGTCAGGTGAGTTGTTTTGTAAGATTAGTTGAGATGTACTATGTAAATTGATCTGAATACTCACATGCGGATATAAAAAAAAAAAAAAAAAAAGTAAATAAAGAACTATTTTTCTTCCAACTTTATAATATATAAAATGCATGACATATATGTCCAAATTAAAGATGGTCCTAAAAAACTTGAGTATTCCATTATTTGTTTTGAAAGAGGAAGGAAAGGGGGAGTTATGTCTTAGTTACAAAGTTATAGTTAGAATGGAACCATAAAGTTAAAAACTCTCTTTGAAAAATATTCACTCACATGGGGTTTTAGGGTAAAAAAGAATAGAGATTGTCTTTTAGTGGGTGATGTAAATTCCATTAGCAGAGGTTTTATGTGTGTGTGTGTGTTTGTTTTGTGTTCATAGTCATGTGAAGGACTGGAAATTTCAATGCCTTTTTTTTTTCTTTTTTTTTCTTTCTTTCTTCTTTTCATTTATTTAATCTTCAAATTGAATATTATTATTTATGTTCAATTTCTTTTTGTAAAGAAAAATGGTCAAATGAGGTGCTTTGCATGTGCTCTTTCTTCCACACATCCTTTCTTAACTGTCATTCTTTTACCAATACAAATACAATATATACCCCTACTTTCCTCATCTCTATTTCCCTTTTACCTTTTATGCTATATCCAAATCTAACCTTCTTTTTCCTCTCATAAATTATAATACTTCTTTGGTTGAGATTTGAGATTCAAATCTTCGTGTTTCAACATGTTGTATCATTGAAAATATTTGTTTCAATTCTTATCACCACAACATATGTTAGAACTTATCGATTATTTTACTTTAAAAAGATACTTGGGTGCATTTTGAAATACATATTTTGCATATTCCACCAAATTGTATAAGCATAGTTTTTCATGCATGTGATGAATTCTTCTTACTTTTAAAAAAATTTATACGTTTTAGATTTTTTTTTTTTGTGTACTGAGTATAGATTGTATAAAGATAGAAGGTGTCGAGTGTGTCTCTTTTATTTTTGGTTCCACTCAAATAATAATAATAAGAATAATGGTACATATAGAAAATTTTATTTACTTCATTAAATATCATAGGTTTTCTCTTAAATGTTGATATGTTCTTTTTAGAATATGAGTTCTTTTTACTTGTGAAGTGAGATCGCCTATTGACTTTTGAGAGGTAATTAGTTTCTCATCTCTACTAGTGAATTGGTTAGATTAAGAATTTGCTCATTTTAATATAAGTAAAAACTCGAGCTTTTAATACTGAATTTCAAAAGCTGAACCAATCTAATTTTTTCAATCCTACCTTTTTCTTTCAATTCAATAATAATTCTCTATATAGTCCAATCTCCATCTCCCAATTTGTTGAATATATATATATGTGTATCTATCTATCTATCTATCTATCTATCTATCTATATATATATATATATTCCAATTCTAATTAAACCGAGATGTGTTAGGACGAGTTCGTTTTTTTGGTCTCAACCTGCATATTCTACTTTTGATTTCACTCAAATAATAATAATAACAATAACTGTAAGCATACAAGTAGAGATTTATATTACGGATATATCATAGACCGTCTTTGGTTGTATAATATAAAATGTTGGTTTGCGCTTTTCAAGCTATGACCTTTTTTTTAACATGTGGAGTTGAGTTCAAACTATTGATCGCCTTTGATAAGAGAGTGTCTCATCTACTATTAATGGGTTAGTGGCTGATCCAGAAAATTTATTGACAAGAAGCTTCGAGTTGTATTTTGAGGAAAAATTAAAAATCTAAAAATTAAATTGCACAGGTAAAGACTTGACTCAGGTTGGAAGAGGGGGTGACAGTAACCACTAAGTTATCTATAAATATTAAACATTAAATAGTTTTATTTATACATATTATATAAAGACGATAAAATTGAGGAGACTCGACCTATACTAAATCTGTCGGTGAATGGGGTGGGATAGGCTCAGAATTTGTTAGTCTTATTAGCTACACAAACTAAATACAAGTTTGTAATTTTAAAAACTTAACCAAAATGAACTTTTCAATCCTAAACCTTTCTTTTCATTCCATAATTACGAGGTGAAAGATAAAATAAAAAATGAAAATTACAAATGGAACATGATTATCTTCTTTGAAATATAATAGTGAATAAAGAAATAAATAAATGAAGGGTCCCTTGGAATTCAAATCTTGGAGCTTCGTAGGGTGGTGGAAAGACTCTTTGTCTCATATTCATTTTTATTATTTATATTTTTTTTCTTTAGGTGGAGAATTTAAAAATGGTGTGGTTAATTAGATTAGAAGAAATTGCTATGAATAGAAAAAAAAAATTGAAATTATTTTTACATATAGTAAAAAAGCTTAAATGGGTAGTAGAGTATTTAATAGGTTTTACTATAATGATAAATAATATCAATTTTTGGTAATTATAATAGGGCAACAATTTTAACAATAATAATTAAGTAGGTAGCTAACATTTTAAAAATTTATAAATATATAGCGAAGTCTATCAATGACAAATTTTTATCACTGATAGATTATGATAGATTAATATTTGCAACATAGTCCATCAAATAGACTTTCATCATTGATAGACTTTAACACATTTTGCTATATTTGCAATTTTTTAAAATTGTTGTTGTATACTTAAATTTTCTGATATTGTTGTTGTATTTGAAAATGTCATATGGGTTAAAGAAAAATTTGTACGAATGACACAAAAAGTGTACCCATTGAACTGGTTTATGAAAACAAAATTGCCAAATAACATTATGTTGACGTCACTGACGAGCAAAGTTACACATTTGCCCTTTCTTTTTCACCTTCCTTTTTCTCTAGTGTCGTTTCCTTTTCTTATCTAAATCCGATGTGATTTCCTTCTTCTTCTCCGACGAATTTCCACCATTTTCCCTCGACAACCAAGCAAGGCTCTGCTCCACTGTTTCGATGATTGTCATTCATTCCATTCCTCAACGTGATCTAGCCGAAATTGACAACCTTCCTTCGTTTCACCTAAATGCAATTGAAATCAGTGACCTCCGCTGCTCCATACTCAGATAGAGCAGAAATTGACGACCCTCCTCCATTTCATTCTCTCGAAGACCGAGACCAAGATTGAGCATATTGTGTTTAATGGTATTCTATTCACAAATAGATCATCACCGAGAGAAAGATTGAGAGACGAGACAATAGTGTTCGATAAAGAGTGAGAGAAAGATGAATTTTTACGCGTGCATAAATCTATTTTAGTAATTTTACCCTAACATTTTTTTAAAAAATTGAAATCACATTATTAAATAAATAAATAAATAAAGAGTCATCTTGACAAATTTCTCAAAACCAAACTTATTTTAGTTCCAAAAGGTTTATTATTATTTTTATTTTTTTGCTTTTAACAAAATTCCAAAAGGTTAAAACAAGTAACAAAAACAACTTTCCCTTTTTTTTCTCCATAGCCATTGAATTTTAGAGGCCACATAGATTAAAGTGCCAATTCAAGAACCAAACTCACTTTAGTTCCAAAAGGTTAAAACAAGTAAACAACAACAAATACTTCCATTTTTTCTCCATAGCCATTGAATTTTACAGCCTACTCTTTCCTTCTAACCATTTGTAGGGTCCCCTTCCCTCATAGGGATCTTTATTATCAAAGAAATGAAAAAGAAAAAAACTTCCTCTGTTCTCTCTCTCCTCCCACACGCGGTGGTTCAGAGGTCTATATATATGACACTCACTTGCTTTTGGGTACCCATAAATCCAACCAAAACCTCCATACATTAAAAGAGAAAGCTCCATTTCTTTCTCTTTCTTCAGACCTTCATTCGACCTTCAATGGCGTTAGCCATGGTGATTATTGCTCTCTTTTTACTCCTCCTCTTTTGCTCTGCTTTACTCCGATGGAATGAAGTTCGATACAGCAAAAAAGGGTTGCCTCCCGGTACAATGGGATGGCCTATTTTTGGTGAAACCACTGAGTTTCTTAAACAAGGTCCAAATTTTATGAAATCTCAAAGAGCAAGGTATACTAATTGATTTCACTCTGCTTTTCTTCTGCTTTTTTTAGTTTTTGGATTTGTTTTAATCATTGCTTTGGTTCTTTTTTTTTTAAAAGGTATGGGAGCATTTTCAAGTCGCATATTTTGGGGTGTCCTACCATTGTTTCTATGGATCCAGAAATGAATCGATATGTTTTAATGAATGAATCAAAAGGACTCGTTCCTGGTTACCCTCAATCCATGCTTGATATACTCGGAAAATGCAATATCGCCGCCGTACACGGCAGCGCTCATAAGCTTATGAGAGGTGCTCTGCTGGCTATTGTTAGTCCCACCATGATTAAAGATCGTCTTCTTCCTAACATTGATGAGTTTATGCGATCCCATTTGAGTAATTGGGATAATCAAATCATTGATATACAAGAAAAAACTAAAGAGGTGAACTTTATTTTTGTAAAAAAATTTGCTAATTTCACTCTGTTTACACTCAATTTTTACCCTTCTCTGTTTTTGTTCTTTCTTCCTCTTTAGATGGCTCTCCGGTCATCTATGAAGCAGATTGCCGGATTCGAATCTGGTCCGTTATCGGAATCTTTCACCCCTGAGTTCTTTAAGTTAGTCCTCGGCACTCTCTCTCTCCCTATCGATCTTCCCGGCACGAATTACCGCCGAGGAATTCAGGTAAAACTCTATTTCTAACATGACATCAGAGCATGTTATATCTCGTTTAGTTGAATTTCATCAGTAAATGAGTGGTTGTTTTTGTGATTTTTCAGGCGAGGAAGAACATTATAAAGCTATTGGAGCAGCTGATTAAAGAGAGAAGAGATTCAAAGATTCAAAAAAATGACATGCTTGGTTATTTTATGAGTGAAGAAAACAAATATAAACTAAATGATGAAGAGATTATTGATCAAATCATTACTGTTTTGTATTCTGGCTATGAAACTGTTTCAACAACTTCAATGATGGCTGTAAAGTTCCTCCATGATCATCCCAAAGTTCTTCAGCAACTAAGAGTGAGTATTAAAACAAGCAATAAAGAAAGATTTACAACTTTTTTGAGTTGGAAATTTGAAAAAGCTATTGGGGTTTTTATTATTATTCATTTCTAAGTTAGAGATTTGAAAATTTTCAGGAAGAACATTTAGCAATAAGAGAGAAGAAGAAAAATCCTGAGGACCCCATTGATTGGGATGATCTTAAAGCAATGAAATTCACTCGTGCGGTATGGTTTTTATGTTTTTACTGTTGTTTTTTTTAATAGTTCTTTGATGGGTTTTTCTTTTAAAAAAATCATAAAGATTCTAACTTTACACTGTTTTTTCTTTTAGGTGATATTTGAAACATCAAGGTTGGCTACTATTGTTAATGGGGTTTTGAGGAAAACTACAAAAGATATGGAATTAAATGGTGAGTTTATGACTACTTTATTGTATAAAAATTCATAATAAAATTTGGGGTTTTCTCATCAACTTGTTTAAGATTAGAAAAATAAAACATCTCTTTTAAGACATCATTATGTCCAAAATTGTGTTTTCTTTTTAACAAATACCCTTACACATCCTTCTTTATTTAAAAAATATCTCTGTACTTTCAAAAGTTGCAATATTGACCCTCAAACTTCTACATCAAAACTATTTTGAACAACGTACATAAAACGTGAAGGGTTGTTTGAAGAGTGAAATGCATTCAGATTATTGAGGATTTGAGGGGCGTTGGGGACCGGGGTGTGTGAAAAATCAAGGACAAAACAGAAATGAAATCTTGTAACAAAAAGACAGTAGAAGAGAAGATTGGATTTAAAACTGACATAATACAATGAGTTTAGTTTAAAATGCTCGATCTGAACATGAATATAAAAACTTATTTAGTTACACTTAGGAAACTAACATAAAAGTTTAGGCATAAATTGCAAACTTTTAAAAGTACCAAACAAGTTTTCGTTTTTGAGTTATTTAGGGGCTCAAGATCTTGTTTTTGCAGTTACCAAAATTCATCTCCCTTTTCTTCACTTTCGTCCACTTTTTCTCTCTCTCTGTTCTGTTTTTCTTTCTTTCTCTTTTTTTGTGGGTCAGACTTAGATAAGGCTCATAAAGAATGACAGATCTTCTTCACTTCTTTCATTACAACAATGTGCTGAGATCAAACCAAAAAGTTGGCAAAAAGAAGTTTCTTTTTTTCTCTTCTTCTTTGCTTTTTTTATAGGGTTTCTAATTCCAAAAGGATGGAGAATTTATGTGTATACAAGAGAGATCAACTATGACCCTTTTCTTTATTCTGAACCATTCACCTTCAACCCTTGGAGATGGCTGGTGGGTCTATCTCTCTAACCCTTTTTTCTCTCTTACCCTTTATTGTAAAGTGACCATTTTGCCCTTGTTTAACATTTTTCAGGACAACAACTTAGAGTCCAATAATTACTTCTTCATCTTTGGTGGTGGAACAAGACTTTGTCCTGGCAAAGAATTGGGAATTACTGAGATTTCTACTTTTTTACATTACTTTGTAACTAAATACAGGTAACTCTCTCTTTCTATTTATATAATACGCCAACAGCAATACTTAAATGCATCTTGACATCTTTATACATCACTATAGAATATGAATTAAAAAGAATGTATCATAGGCCCATGAGATGTATAAAGATAGATCTTACCCAAGATGAACTTAAGTAGTGTCTTTTCGAATAGAAACTGAGATCAAAGTTTGAAACTTTTCTTTCTTTGTTTTGTTTTGCAGATGGGAAGAAGTTGGAGGAGATAAGCTCTTGAAATTTCCAAGAGTGGAAGCACCAAGTGGGTTCCACATTAGGGTTTCATCTTACTGACTGAATTAAACTTATAATATATTTATTAAAAGAAGAAGAAGAAAAATGTAAGAGTTAGTGTGAAGAATTCGATGTACAGTTGGAGATATGATGGTATTATAGGTACTGTCCATGTTGGAGAAATATATGGGAGAGAATGTACAATAACATTCTAACACATTGACCTTTAGGGACAAAAAGAATGAAATTGAATTTTCAAACTCTTTCTCCACTTTAAAGAACTTTACCTTTCCAACCTTTCAATTTGGGCTTTTAGCTCAACAAATCCAACCTACACCCACTCAAAAGCCTACTGCTATTGCTCTTTATTGTATCGAATTTCTACCAAACTCAAGCTAGATGAATCAACTTAAGCATTAGAAGGTCTGTTGTATATAATATATGAATAACAACCTTGTTGATGTGTACATGATCATTGTACTTACTTGCTCAATAATAAGATAACGCACGTTACAACTATTATTGGAACTCTTTAGATAGTGTGATGAGAAAAGGAATTATTAGATGATAAGAAAACATTTGCAAGTTTTAAACGTTTTAACAATGTTGATACGGTATACGGCACTCTTTCCTCATTTGCCCTTGACCTAACAAGATTAAACTTCAAAAATCACCGTCAAGTGCTTATCTTGTTGCATCAATGTTTTTCTTACAAAGTTCAAATTATTTTTAGTAATCAAACTTGCCTCTTAAAAAATGTTATCAAAGCAAAGTGATACCAACAAACATTTGTCTGTTTTCTTGTCAATATAATCAGTATAAATATTTTAAGGGTCTATTTCGATTGATTTTTTTAGTTCTTTGTCAAATGTGCTTGTGCTTCTACATAAGATTAAGAATTTACGAACTTACACATCATTCTCTACAAAGAATCTTCATAAAATAGTTGATTTTGAAAAACATGATGTGTTAGACTTCTCTACAATAGCTCACTTGCATGAAGCTAGAAAACAATAAAAGTTGGAACACCATCAATGGATAAACAAAATTTAAGAGCATGGTAATTGCCTACCATTTTTTCAAACTTCTCTTAAATCATGAAATAGCAATTCACATTGAGAAAGCTAATCAAAACACAGTAGATTTGTACATGTAATTAAAAAATTGATCTTATAGTTAATATATTCTTAAAGTAGCCATTTGTTAATTCCAACTACATATTATACCAAACACAAGAATATAAGAAAGAACCACTTTGTATAACTCATTTCTCTGCATAAAGCACATATAAATTACACCTCTGAAGTTGTCGATCCAAAGCTTTAGAAACTAAGACTTAAAAAAATTGCAAGCAAAATATTGCCTTAATATGTCTAACGAACTCGACTTTTATGGAGAAGATGGCTCAATTTTAAAAAATAAGACCTCCATTGAAGAGGAAATAAGGATAACCAACCAGAAACACCTAATTGTAGGGATGGAGAGGGAAAGACTTCTTGTACTGTTGTACATTCCCTGGAAATCTTGATCTTTCTCTTGACAAAAATCTGAACATCCTAAAGACGAACAAAAATGATATATATTTTGAAAGAAAGCCTCCTCAATATTAAACAAAAATTTCTACTTCTGTAGAAGTGTTCCCAAACAAGAATATTTCAAGTGGAGGGTCAAAAAGTAATACTGCATAACTTAGAAGCATAAAAGAAAATATAAGATAAAAGAATTTTTTTTACTGGTTGGGAGCTGGTTCTTCTTCTACCTTGGAACGTTTCGCGTTAGGCTCTTCGGAATCCGTATGGCTGAGAGCTCCATTTACTGCCTCTGCACCAAGTAGAGAGATGTGTTTACTAGTGATTTGACGACCTGCTCTGAGCTTGGGGCCCCAATGTCTTTCAGGATTTGGAAGGAAGCGTGCAATTTTCTTTGCTTGTGCCTTGCTAAGAGATGCTACAGCTCTAGCAAAATTAGCCTGCCAAGAAGAATATTAGAATCAGCAAAAGTACATCAGCCACAGGCTATTCAGTTTTTGGTACATTTCTTAAGGGTAACTCAAAATTTATCTCATGAAAATAATGATATGTTTGACAGAGGAAAACTAAGGACAAAAACATTGCAACTGAACCAACAGTTGGAACTACAAAATGGAACTTACTTCAAGAACTGGTTCCTTGGCAAGAATGATACTTCCTGCCTGATCTTCTGGTTGAGTTTTAACTGGGTGGTTTTTTACCTACATAATAAAGGATTGATGAAATCACAATATACAAGCAAGACTAAGGACTAACAAAGCTCTAAAATTCCACGTGGGGTAACAAGGCTTATAATATACAAAGTACAAATAAAGAGGTTATTTGACCCACTAACTTCTTAAATTGATGAAAACAATTCAATTTCAATAATACCAATGAAATTTGCATATTTATCGAGTAGTTCTATCTTTTCATACTTTTCACATTTATCGAGAAACTTTATCTTTCACATTAGTCGAAAAAGTCAATCATACAACGCTACACTCCAAACACAAACTTATTAACTCTAACATATTAACTCCACTCAATGGGTTGTTCATCCCCATAATGTCATTCAATCGAGTATATAATGAAATTTTTAATTCAGAATGCCCTACCCAGCAACGCATTATATCCCAAATAACATCCATGGGAGCATCTGATTTCAGACCTAATGGATTCACATGAGTGCCCGATATGCGATATCCTGCATTAATCACTGCCGAACGGAAATTTACGGCAGAAGGAGATGTGCACTTCAATGTTGCACAGAGGTTGTGTAGACTCAAAAATAAAGGAACGTCCATCAGCTCCTGCACAGGATAAATACATCTAAGTCAATAAATGCAACGTGCAAAGAAAAAGACTCAGCATTCAGCACACAACAGACAGTCGACAGATGAATAAGAGTGTACTTGGCATGACTCTTTACCATGGGATGCCAGTGAACTATTCGCATGTTGTACTTAATCCTTCACAAGTTAGAAAATAAACCAACCTGGGAATTATTCCCATGCACTGCCCAATTTATGAAGTGGAAAGAAATATGTATATCTATACTCACTTTTCTTTTGAAAGTACAAAATTATTGAACCTTTTTTCTTAAAGGCTATATCACAATCTTATGTATTTGGTTTTCTTAGTACAACTATGAGGATGGGGATTGAACCTTCGACCACCAGGGAGGAAAGTTATGTCAATTAGAACTACTTTTGAGCTACAATCACATTAGCTATTGAACCTTTTTTTACACTATGGTCAAGATGAAAAGATCTCAGGACAAATCCCTTGGGAAGGCTGGCCAATGGAGTACCAGGGAATTGGAGATACTCCAGAATGAAATATGCCGAGTTATCTTGAATATTGCAACAAACATACATACTTTATCATTATAACTTTCACAATTCTTATGGAGAAAAGAATTTTCTGATTGGCCAAAAAGATAATTATCCTCGAAACTACCCTTAATCTTCTAAAGACTTCTATAGGATTTCATCTTCTGGTTCCTAATTTGATTTTCAACAATCGAAGGTCCTTATTTATTAGTCTTTCTTAGGGAGGGCCAAAAAAATCTTCTGGTTCCTAATTTATCATAATGAATTTTCTGATTATCCAAACTGACTACAATTTCAAACTTTTTGTTTCATTTTTTTTATTAGGGAAATTAGGTAATGGCTAAAATTACAAAGTAGTCCTGACAAGAATAACCAACAGCATGATTCCAATGGCCTAATATCATACTAATAGTTCAATATGGAGCTGTAATGCCAGACCCAGAAATAAAACGCACCTCGGAAATTGTTGTCAATACAGCAGATATACGATCATATGCAGGATAAGAGTCCTTCATAGACTTCACATCTGCTAGCATGGAAGTAACCCATTCTTGATCATGGATAGGAGCAGACCAAATAGGCCCACCCATGTTGAATTTCTTTCCACAATCACTGCACTCTTGAGCAACAGAAGGACCAAAACCAGGTAAATACCTGACGCTGTTGTTCTGAAAGAAAAAGGATAGGTGGCACATCAAGAAAGAAACCATACAAATTCACATTATAAAGAAATAAATTACTACTTCAAACTAGGATTAACTTCCAAGCAGAAGTAAATATATTATATAAAGAGCATAGAAGCATCAGTAGATATTGTGGTACAGGATCAATAGGTAACATTGGCAACATATTTTGTTCTTTCCTTCAAGGATAAACAAAGTGTTACATATTGGGGAAGAAAGGGGATGATAAGAAATCCATCCTAGTACAGGGAAAAGAAGCAAGCCTTCAGTCTGCCTAGATAAAGGCGAGGAAGACGTGTGCAGGTTGGTGCATTTTAATAGGTCCCTTTGGAATAATTTCTTATAACCAAAAGTTAAGGCCTATTATAGTAATTTGCATTCTGTGTTCTCAACTTTTGACTGCCTGTTCCATTTTTGTGGGATGTTTGTTTTAATCTCGTTCAAATCAATAAAAACTAGTTGTTTAAACAGGAGGGGGGGAAGAGAATGTATAAATAAGCAGGAAAAATTCAAACCAGTTAGAGAAATTACATGGGACAGTAAAAATAAACTCAATTATGCAATTAACCAGCATAAATGTGTACCTTGGAGACGCTTCTGCCAATCTGCTGGAGATGGAAAGAATCACAACCAGTGCACTGATAAACATATGAGAGCTTAAGGGGAGTATTTTTCATTGCACTTGCAGAACTGCAATAAATTATTTTACAATATTTATACAAATATTTATAACACATCAAAAAAGTAGTATAATATAGCTAAGCTAACCATTAAATTCAAAGTCCAAGGCAACTTACGTATAAACACGAACAAAAACCCGGACATAGAAATCCATCTGAACAGATAGCACTGGAACAATATACCGCTTGTATCTATTTGCATGGCTCTACAAAGAATTTAGAACAAAAGTTATGCATAAGAGGCCACTTCTGCTCGTTAGTGACACCAAAATTTTGAAGTATGTTATCTTTCAGTTAAAGAGGCACTATATGACCCTGCGTGTGTGTTAAGATAAGAAGGATCTTGTACAGCAAGTTTAAACGAATAAGGAAAAACAGAAAGGTGGTAAAATAACTCATCAAGAAAACCTTTGAAATACACAGGAGATAGGTATACCTCAATGCAGGCAAGGAGGATTCTTAAAGCCATTTCGTGGCAATATTTCCCTCTCAAAGGATAGGAGCCATATCTGAATCAATCAGAGCAATTTTTAGGGCACATAATCAATGGGAACATTAAAAAAATGATAATTGGAGACTACAAAAAAACTTTACTTTGAGTAGCAAACTTCTCCATTTCCCCCACAAAGCACTGCCATATCAGTTGCTGTACACATCAGCATGCCACCATCTACAACTGATTGAACAGCAGAGTCCAAGAAAATAGAAGGTGAACCATAAGGATCCAAATCAACCTGAAACAATTCAGTTGCAAAAAACTTTCAATTGCGTATTAACATCAGTACTCATACCATTATGGCATACATTATTATTACTATTATTATTATTATTATTATTATTGTTATATTGTTAATGTTATTATTGAAGAGAAACATTCAATTAGAATTTCAATGGTGAAATTACAAAAGGCCAACAAGTGGTTATTCATAATTATTCACATGGTTACAAATCTAAACTATAACAAGGAAAAAGAAAATGCATCTCAATTGTTAATTCCCTATATGTAATTTCAGAGGAGCCAAATAACCTACATATCTGAATTAGTGTGTGCATACCATATCAAATTCTTTTGGGTGAGTGAGCATATAAACACGAGCATCAGTAAGATGTGATTCCACTTTTGAACATGCCACTGAACCATTAAACTTGATGTTTCTCCGACAAGCTTCGACAGATGCTGTTTAAAGGGAAAAAACTTATCATTAACAGATTCAGTTATCGATAACTGAAAAGGAACAACTAAATAGCAAATCAATGTAGATAAGACCTTATTGTAAGATTAGTAAAATGGATAACTTCTGTTTCAAAGGTTCCATTAGCAATCCATTAATACATGTCTCCAGAAGATGAATACATAAGTATATATAGATAAAAGAGGAAAGAAGTATCGACACAAACTTCCTCTGCTTGTACAAGGCAAAGCTGCCTTTAATATTACAGTGTCAACCAAAGGTGGTGTTCCTGGTTCCACTTACTAAAACCTTCTAGAAGTGAAGCATGTAATGATCAGTAACCACTTTGAGCTCTTTGTGGTCATACGAAGTGAGTGCATAGATGTTATCCATTGACAATCCTTATAAACTTCAAACTTGTTGCAAGATTCTTTTTTCTTTCTTTATTTTCTTTTAGACAATAAAAGTTTTATTCCACAAAAAGAAAAAGAAGATAAGATATCCCTCCCCCATAAGTTGACCATTATTTAAGATTGTCGTTTACATTACTTAATAAATTTTTACACGTTACTTACCAAATTGTTACACCTCTCCCTCTTGAAGAATGGTCAAGTCAACATATTTGCTAAAGAGTTTTTTTTTTTTTTTTTTTTTTTTTTTGGAGGCAGAAGAGAACTTTTTGGTAGAACCAATAATCAAAAAGTTACCTTTATCATTGTCTAGCGCCACAACTTGACCAACTCCCTCTACTTCACGAGCATATCTTAAGGCTCTTAGCCCAGAAGCTGACAAGGCCTTCAAATTCAAACAGGAATTAGTCAGTTAGTGAATGGATAAACATATCACCATAACTTATACCAAACATCCCAAGAGAGAAGAAACCACAAACAAAGTTTTAGAAGCACAATATAACATCAGAGTCATAAAACCCAATGACAATATGTTGAACTAAATTCTAATATGTTAGAAGGACACATTCATAATGAACATGGGATGTACACACTATTAAGAACAACTTCATCTTTGTATATTTGAAAAATCTACATGAATTTCACATAGACTTCAAGCCTCTTGGTCTATCCATTGTTAATAAATTGTTACTGAACTTCATGACCATCCCTAGAAGGTTGTAAGAATACTAACTCACAAGGGCGTACTTATATTATCATAAGAAAATTAAACAAGAAAACCACCACTTCGAGCAGGTGGACACTCTCCACTCTGTGATACACTCACCACAGTATATTACACAAAAACATAATGATAACATAAACCCAAACAAACAAGAAAACAAAAAAATATAAACAGCAACCAACTAACACCCCAAAGAGGGCTGCCCCTAAAAAAAAAACTTATTTACAATTGGGAGTGTCACAAAGGTCCTTCCCAGTAGCAGTATCAGTTCAGAATTTTGGTTGCCTTTGTAGGGGGGAAGACAGATTATAGAACATAAGACTCTATACAACTCAAACAGGTCGCTAATAAACCAGGCATGAACGTATTCCTAATTTGAAATGTATAAACTTCAGACTTTACATGCACATAATAAAACGCCAATGAAATTAAAACAACCTCAAGAACTCTAATTGGCTTGGGACCTCTTTGTTCTTTTCCCTCCACGATCTCTTTTTGTTCTTCTGACAACATTGGACTTCCACATTCATTTGATGGTTTTTCATGAGCATCACAATCTGTATCGCACTTTTCATCATTTGTTGCAGATTCATTAGATGCTTCTTCCGTAGCAGATTCAGAACCATTATTTTCAGAAAGCTTCTGCCCTGATTTTGATCTTTTTGATAGTTTTGCTTCATGCTCCTGTTTTCGTTTTGCTATAAATGACCTAAGGACAGCAATGGATATATCTCTGTTGTTAACCTGAGGATTACAGAGGCAAGATTCGACCATGAGGAAAACTTGAAGCCAGTATAGACCCAAAACACCCACAAAAAAATGAAAATCCAACAACCAATAATTCTATGATTATATTAGAAATTTAAAAAAAAAAATTGTAGGTAATACTTCCCAGATACTCTTAATAACTGACGGGACTCTACTTGGACTTCAAACAAAATATATAGTAAAAGAAGTGCAATGAGAAAAAGATGGTAGATTGCCATCATGATGTGTATAATACATGGAAAAATATCTTTGAATTTAGCATACCACATTATACCTTGCTGACCTGAATAAATTACGTATCTTATTTCCTCCATCAAATATCAATCATTTAAATATGCTAGCATGCCCTGATTTTTATCTTCTTCCCCATGAAGCTTAAGTTGGGTTTTAAATATTTCCCCTATCAACAACTTACGCGTAGCTTCATATGCTAGAAACAATCATATTCAAATCCATCGAAACTCTTCACTGACCAATTAATTTTTGACTAAGAACAATGCCTAAACTCCAAAACCCCCAGAAAACCCATTATTCAAATAAACAAGGCACCTGGGTCTTATTGAAAAAGACTTCATTTTTCGCGTGCATAAGAATCTCAGCCTCTCCCTCCTTGATGATGGTGAATTCGCTAAGATCTGTCGCCATTACTGCAATCCTCACATGCAATAAAAAAAATGAAGAAAAATTTGAAAGAAAACAAAAAAAGCAGATTCTGGGATTCTTCCTTCTTCGGCTCCTTGGCTTATTTCAAGGGCAAAGCAAAATCCACAACCCTAAAAAATCTCAATGCCTCCGAATCTTCAGCTCCCAATACTTCGTGAAGGTTGAACAAACAGAGCAAGCAGTTGAATAAAACCAACCACCAAGTAGTAACCACCCCTTAATGAATTGAAGAATAAAATACAGCGGAACCCTATTGCCACTCAACAGCAGCAGCAGCAGCTTCACAATCGAAAGCTCCCTTAAATTCTGTGCACGATTCAAGAGAATGATAAAATAAAATAAAGAAATTCGATCTTTTTTTGGCTTAAACCCTAATCTTCCAATCCACGGCTAGAGGCTGAGGTTTTTGCGCCAAACTTATTATGTTAAGTTTTCTATAAAAATAAGTCTTAGTGTTTCTCAAAATTTTGATTAAATTATAGGTTTTATAAATTTGTGTATTTAATCTTCTTAAATATAAATTTATTAAGGTTGTTTGAATATTGATGATATGATTATAGGTTGTTTGATGAATTATTAATAATTAATTTTATACGATATGATAAAAAGAAAAAATAATTCCGACTTACATTAAGTATACACAATAATTTTAAGATTGAAAGTCTTACATTAAGTTAAGATATGTTTGTTTTAATCTTTAATCATGTAATCATATATTTATTTCAATGTTATTTTTATTCAATTATATCTAGCTAGTTTTTGTAGGATCCCTCTATATTTTTTTACTTTTCATCAATGATTTACATAATTAGTTCATCGGGACATTATTCAATGTTATAGTGTACTTCCATTAAATGGCTCATTATTTTCTCGTGATCTATATGTATTGATACAAAAAATTTCGATGAACTTTTTTCTCTCGTTGGTTCTATGTTGACATCGTTATCGAAACAATAAATTTTGTTTTCCTACTTTTAGTAGAAGAAAATGGAACTTCCATTGACAATTTATTGAATCAAACGAGGTAGAAAAGGCCCAAAACGACGATACCCAATTTTTGAAAATTTTCAAATTATTTCTATTGATGCATGACTTAGTAAAGTTATGGTATTGTCATTCCTTTCTTGATTTTTTTTCTTCTTCTTTTTTCTCTTTTTCAGCTCGCATTCTCCCTCTCCTTTTTTCCTTCCATTGTGTGTCACCTTCTTCTTCTCCTGTGTGTCTTCTTTTTCTCCTTTGACACGAAGAGTCCACACGAGCAACTCCAACTTCAACGAGGAAAGCGAGAACGAGAGAGAGTGAGAGATATAGAGAGAATGCTGGATATGGGTGAGAAAAAGAAGGGAGAGAGCAAGAGAGAAAGCAATAGCGAGACTGAGAGCAAGGACGAGATGCTTTTTCACGTGCACACTCACCCGAATTTGACATCGACAAAGAAGCCCTTCGACATTTTTTATCCAACTTTTAGGTCATTCGTAAAAAAATTTCATAAAAATTCAACGTCGGTAACCTTACATAATCACAAATTCGTTTAGAAAAGATTTTGTGTCTATCACGATTATTCCATCATTTAATTATATGATAACAAATAATCTTTGTCACATTAAAGTTTTAGCAACTATACCTAATACAACATATTCTATAACCATATCTAGCACACTTTATTTTTATTATAATTTGTTAACTTATATTTCTAATAAGCTATTAACATTTTTAATGCTATTAAATGGTAAAGAAAAATGTCATGATTATTAGTTGAAACTATGAAATTATGTATGCATTTTTCAAATATTGGTTTTACTTTTTAGTTCCTTCTTACTTCTTTTTTTTACCGAATTAGTACCATTATATGTTATTGAACCTAACCAACTAAGTTTATATAGTTTAGAATCAAAATAGGAAAGTTAATCAAATAAAACAAAGAGACCTAAATTAAGGGATATTTTTGTTTGGAATTCCCTTTGAATTCCTAACAAAGTACTTGATTGTTTATTAATGGAACGGTTATGTTAGAATGATAAGCATGTTGAATACTTTTTCGATTCAAACAATCATTTACTTGTTTGTTCTATTACCCTTTCACTGATTTTCTAATCCTATATCGTTCACTTCTATGCATCAACTTTATACCAACCCTACATAAATAATGACAATTTTGAAAATTTATGGGGGAAATTGTTAAAATGTGAATTAACCTACAAACACTGCTACAAATTTGGTCTTTCTTAACACACACAAATTTTGATTTCTTGATGCTCATGGCAAAAAACCATTAAAAAAATATTTTTCTTGATGCAATGTTTATTTTGACGGTCATGTACGTCAAGAAAAGTTCCCTTATTTTGTTGAAGAAATATGAAAAAACTTTTTAAAAAATGTGGATTCTTGATTTCGTTGATGGACAAAGTCTCCTTAGTTTTGTTGATGGTCCACAAGCGTCAAGAAAACTATTTATCAATGGACAATAAACATCAAACATAATATATTAGTTGACTGGCAACGACCATCAAGTTAGTTAGGTTTTCTTGATAGACGAGACCCATCAAAGGATGAATTTTCCTTATTTGCAATGGTCAACATTGAAAAATATATATATATATTTGTTTTAGATTTCTTGATGGGTTTAAAAGTTTCTTGATGGACAAAGAAAAAAAAAAGATCAGGAGCAAGGTCCATCAATAAAAATGATATCTTGATGAGCACTGTCCATCAAGAAAAAATTTATAATTTTGAGTTTATAATAACATTGTGGACAAGACTCATAAAAAAATGATATCTTGATGGGCATTGCCCATTAAGAAAAAAAAACTATTTCTATGAAGCACAAACTTTGGTCCCTTGTTAACGGGCTCAGAAAACACGATATTCATCAATAATATTCTTAAAGCTTTACTATTTTTTTTCAATTATTACTGCCTATACATCAATAATACAATATTGCTTTTTTAAAAGTTAATTGTTGTAATTATAGTTAAATTGAAATAAGTGACTTTATCGAAATTAAATTAGTTATTGTGTTCAACTTTAATGAGTTGAATTGAAAGTTTGTAATTTAGGGTTTTTAAAATTTGTAGAAGTTGGAGAACAAGAGCTTTGCTCAACTGACACATGTATGAAGATGCCAATTAGCACAGACCTATGGTGGATATGAGAAAAGAAAAAGGAAATCTATTCTTTTTTTTTTTCTAAAAAAAAGGTTTTTATTACATGTTTTGGCCATCAAGAAAACGATTTTCTTGATGGGTTTTTCTGTTTCCTTAATGGGCAAAAAACATCAAAGTCTCTTTTCTTTTCTTGATGGTTAATACCATCAAGAAAGAGTTTTTGATGACATGTCTTGACCACCAAGAAAACTCAAGCTTTCTTGATGTCTGCCTACTTGATGGACAAAGACTAGCAAGGTAGACATTTTTTGACGTGTTTTGCATATAAAAAAAGGCCAAATTTGTAATAGTGTAATTAAGGAAAGGCACTAAACAATATTTCAAAGAAAGTCCATTCATGTTTGAAGATCTTCAAACTAAATTGATGTCAGTCGATGTATGCTTGCATAGCAAGCTCGAGACACAAAATTTGTAGTTGTGATTAACAAAAGTTGGTTTGTTGAGGAAAGATTCTACCATAGAAATGGTCCAATCATTTGGATCTTTTTCAGTTCAAAGTGGTTACATAAAATAGCTCAATTAGGTTCATTCATCCTCCTCTAGCCTTCAAATAAGTAATGTGGAATCCATTGCAGTACGTATTTAGCCATTGTACAAAAAAAAAATATATATATATATATGTGGAGAGCACACTTTAATGCATTTTCCACTTGCGAGATTTAGCAAGTTGGTAGTTTTTGCACACCAAAACGTCTCGTTTTTATGTCATCAAAATTATGAAACCAATATTCCTGTTATGCGGTATCGTAAAGGAAACAAATCTCTTGATCTTTTTGGACTTAGTCGACTCCTTTTTTATCATCATTATACTACTTGTGTCTCTTATTATTTTATACAACATCCGAGTATATCTCAATTCTCAAGGTTTCACAATATTTACACTTATTAAATTTTCTATTTGCCACCCCATTTGGTGTTTGATTTAATAATATTCTCTATATATAGTTATTTCTAAAACACCCTATATCATAACATACAGGGTCACTACCACTCATATTATTTCAAATGATCCCAAAAATTCTCTCACTTTACCTATATATAAATGGATATATCTTACTACAAATTAAAAAAAAAAATAAAAAAAAAAAAAAAAAGGTTGTTTCTCTATTCAACACACAATTGAAAGGCCAGGTGTTAG
Organism: Cucumis hystrix; assembly: GCA_025688845.1. NCBI lineage: Eukaryota > Viridiplantae > Streptophyta > Magnoliopsida > Cucurbitales > Cucurbitaceae > Cucumis > Cucumis hystrix. The sequence continues at coordinate 1,575,723 of CM046891.1, read as the reverse complement.
GTAGCTAAGTAATGGACTTTTGGCCTTTTTGTTAAGAATATTTAATGTGCACCAATTGACATAATTAGTACCCTAAGAACTAGAACTTTCTTTTGTGCATATAAAATAAGGTTCTTTAATTTCTTGAAAAAGAAAGAATCTTGAGGGAATGTGTATCAAAATCAAATAACATATATATATATAACAGTTGGTGAAATTCTATTGGATTGGAAGCTGTTTTCATTGAAACATCAACAGCCCACTTTGCCTATTTTGTGGTTCAATACAATTCAAACTAAAGATGGATTTGTGCTGTCATTTACCTTTTTCTTTTCCTTTTTTAATGACAACCATAAAGTTCAATCATTTAATTTAGTGACTTTAATTAGCAAAATTAAGCTCACATTCAATTTGAAGAGAGAATGTAATGTATACTCTCTTTTTTTTTTTTCAATTATGTGGGAATGTGTGAATGAATTTGCATTTTTGTTTGTTTCTTCCCTTAGAAAATTTGGGTAAGATTCTATATGATTTTGCAACCCAATTATTAGTATGCTTTTATTCCTTCATAAGCATAAGTGAAGCTAAGATAGGATGGTTTGAAAATGGTTTTTGTGATGAGACAAATTTATATTAAAACTATTATTATGGACAAAATTTCTCTCGTGTGACATTCAATTTGTCTAAAAGTATTACTTAATATAGGAACTTATTTTCAATATCATTCATCTGAAATAAAAAACCTATACTAACACTAAAACAATAGATTTGAAAATTGTAAACTTGAATCAAACATATATAAGTTATAGTATCTCTTTTGAATATATATAGTACTTCCAATATATATTTAAGTGATAATATATTGATTTTCCTTTATAATTAGGATCATGTCTTCACTTAAATCATCATAATCATTTTCTTTATACTAGTTTAAAACTAAAGTGTGATATATATAGATTTAGAACACACACAAGGAACCCGACACATGTTAGATTCTAATTGGATGATAGAAAAGGTAAATATATCATAATAATATACGTATAGAGTAGCTAAGGAAAAGAGAAGAATGACAAATTTGGATTATATTAAAACTCCTCTTAAAACTATATATGAATTAATGGCATCACACCAATAATAAAAGAAGTGAGTGGTGATGAGATCATAAACAGATATGGAAAGGCATAATCAATGGAAGGGATTGAATATTATGAATTGGATATATACATATATGTGTGTGTGTGTGTGTGTGTGTATAAATAGAAGTTGAAGGCAAGAAGAAGACACATATGAATAAAAATGGATGGAAAAGAAGAGCAAGAATGGAGGAAGGGACCTTGGACTTTTGAGGAAGATAAGTTGTTGTGTGAATATGTGAAGGTTCATGGGGAAGGAAGATGGAGTTATGTTGCCAAAAGTTCAGGTAAAACTTTATTTTCTTTTTGTTTCATCGAACCCTTCAACTTTGAGAAAAGAAGAAGGTCATGTCAATTAGTACTATGTTGAGTTAAGTTCACGTTTTCTGTTTCTCAATTATGATTTGAACCAAATTTATGCATGTTTTGTTTTTTTGTTTGATAATTTATCTTATAAAGTTTTGGTTGTTTGGGTTAAACTAGGAGATCTTTTGTTTTATATCATTACAACGTGTCTTGATTAGTTGAACTATGTGCAATTATAATGGAGTACTAGATTGAGATAAATCATAAAGTTGTCTTAATATATACACTAAGCCATGCTTAGATTATGTGAAATTTACATATATGTCGATTGTAACGTAAAGTAATTTGTCTTTTATCGTTATTTTTACAGGATTGAATAGGACGGGAAAAAGTTGTAGATTGAGATGGGTGAATTATCTTAGACCAGGTCTTAAGAGAGGTCATCTCACTCCTCAAGAGGAAGGCATTATCATCGAACTTCATGCTCTTTGGGGTAACAAGTAAAGCATCTCTGTCTATACCTATCTCAATTTTCTTAGATAATCATTTAGTTTTCTTTTTAAAAAATTAGGTAATTTATAAACACTACTTAGATAAAAGATATACATCTAGTGAAAGAAATGGAAAGAAAACTAGAAACATAAAATTCAAAAATAGAAAACAACATATGAAATCGTTCAAAAACAAATCTTATATACGTTAACATTTTTTTATTGACTAATAATTTTTAAATATTCTTTGTAGATGGTCAACCATAGCCAGATATTTACCGGGAAGAACTGACAACGAAATAAAAAACTATTGGAGAACTCATTTCAAGAAGACGAAGCCAAAAAGAAAGTCTAAAATAATGGTTCCAAAAAAAGACAACAAAACATTGCCACCAATTACTAGATGTGAAGAACATGTCATGGAGCTCATGAAACCATATGACAGTGACAATAATGACTTAGGCATGGTTTTTACAGAACCAACAGCCATGGAAGATCATGAGCAAACCTACTACTTGTCAATGGTGTATCAAGATTTAACAAATTGGGCGGCAGAGTCAGGCGCGGTGGCGGCCGTGGTGGCAGAGCAGGAAGAGGAGAGTTTATGGGATGGCCTTTGGGAGGTTCCAGAGAGTGATATCATATGAGAAAGTTATGTTAGAATGATGAGTCTGTTTCTTTACAAAAATGTCGTTTTTTAGAAGAAAAAAAATGGCCCATGCAGGTCTCGAACCTGCGACCTTCGCGTTATTAGCACGACGCTCTAACCAACTGAGCTAATAGGCCACATGTTATAAAAAAATCTGTTTGTTTTAAATATTCCTTTCAAGTTTTTAACTTTATATGAAATTAAATGTTAAATAATTGTCTTATTTTATACTTCGTTTTTACCTCAATTCTCATTTTTAAAAAAAAAAAAAAAAAATCAAAGTTAAAAGTTAAAATGGTTGAAAAATATTGTTAGAATTATCTATACTATGTTAAAAATAGCAATGAGAGAAGAAATTTTAGCTTCCTTCTTTGCTAACTTTTTCAATGTACAACTGTTGTACGTTCCTTTCCTTTCATGTCTTTTCTTTTTCTTATTTTACTAATGTCATATTCTCATTTTACATTTAAATCTCTCGACACTTCTCATTCTTTCTTCATAACCTCCTCACCTACTTTTTTGTACCTCAAATAAAGAATTAGTAAATTGAAATTCATAATAGTTTATACACCTTTTTGAACAAATACAAATTTTCTCACGCAGTAACTAACATTTTCAAGTTATAGATTACTTAGACTTTGTGCATCTTCATATTATTAGAGAGTTGAAAAGTATTTAGAGAAATGGTCAATTATGGATATAAAAATAAACAACATAGTGTACAAGTTTGCTATTAAGAATATGGCTGGGTTATTATTAACCCTGGCCTGAGAAATGGTCAATGTGACCACATAAGTGTTTGATGATACAGATCGAGTACACGATGGCCAAATGCTCATCAGATCCTAAAAGAGTAAAATACAAGTTCATCATCACACACATTATATATACCACCTACATTTAATCGTTTCAATGTTTCTACCCTGATGCAGAAGAACGAAAGATTAATACAGACTTGACAGAATATATATATGAAGACCGCTATACACTTTGTCGTCTTCTTCCTTTTTTTTCATATTTCCTCTTTCTCATTTCTTTCGATTGCTGGTTTCACCTTCTTCAAATTCACAATGGCCATCAAGTACAGACTCCCTGCATGAAAATAGTGAGGATGAAGACATACATTCTTGATTGCAAATATAAACTTAGGATATACATGGAAGCGCAAAACCTCAAACGTCCACAAAGGCGTGCTAAAGCATCCGATCCTGTCCTGGATGCGACATCTTCTATTTCAGAAGCATTCTGCAAGTTAACAGTATCAGCAAGCCTGAACTCACAAAGCTCCTTCAAGGAACAAGCATCTGTTAGGACAGCTGAATGTCCACCACCAGCTGCTAGTTTTCGCACTTCCCCTACACACCTGAATTTTTTCGAATTTTGTAAATATATGTATACACCATTATGAACCTGAAAATACAATACGCTGAACAACCGAATACGTACCAATCGACAGGAGATGGATACCAGGCATATGTAGATTTCTCATTAGCTGCCTGACCATAGCTATTGTAACCCCATCCATGGATTCTTCCGTCCTTCGTTGAAACAAGAGTGTGCGAATGTCCACAAGCAACATGTTGCACACCATCTGCGACAGCCACTACAGGTAGATTTCGAAGAAACGTCTCAGAGTCACCCACGATACATGAAAAAAACCCTGTCTGGGGCCCAACACCTAATTGTCCTACTTGACCGCCACCCCATGCGTATAAAGAGCCATTATGAGTAATGGCACATGTGTGTACTCCACCACATTCAATATCCTTCACACATATTCCATCAAGAGCAACAACTCTCCTCGGTATCAACTCTTTGTCTGCAGACTGAAGCGAACAATGACCAAGTTGACCCATACTTCCTAGTCCCCATGTATAGCTGTAAGGCACAGAGAAAAAGTTTCAAACAGAGCATTTGTGGAGTCAAAAGTATAATTAATCATGCATGTCTTATCTAATAACAACTCAATGATGCCTATCCCGCCCTACAAGTAGCTAAATAGGTGTCTTAGTTCCTCGACAAAGAATGTTTGGTAGATTAGTTCCTTTCCTTCTCTCTCAACTCTCATTCAGAATTTTTCTTTTGTAAACTAACTCGGACAACAGAATTGCATGTGTGAAACTCCAGCCCTGCAAACTTTCACACTCCCAAGTAAAAAATCCAATGTCACCATAAATTGAGATTACAAGTCTTGATGTACGAAACAAAACAAAAGCGTTCAGAGAAAGTATATGTAAATGAAAGATGCTCATGTTTTAGCATTAACACACAATTTGAAACACAGTAAAATTTTATATAAGAGTAAAAACTTCACATGATAGTCAAGCAATGGAAGGGGTGTCAGCTACATCAAAGTGAAGATCATCCAAGTCAATCTCCCTTGTATAGAAATCCTATTAAAAGATCCCAAACCTTGAGATCGATGTGTTCTGTGGATAACCACAGACCACAAATTTAAATATAAAAACTTATTTTCCAGTTATATTTAGTCCTTTGGATCACTTACACCTCGCCGTTTTCAGATATAGCTGCAGAATGGTACTCCCCACATGACACCTTAGTAATCTTTACAAGCTCAGGGGCCTCATCAAGGAACTTTGCAAAAGCATTTATAATGCGAGCTCCTTGTAGACCTTCGGAAGTAACACCCCTGCCTAGCTGACCATACTCATTGTAGCCTGGTCAACCAGAATAGGGATCATATTATTATTGAGGTGGCAGGAAACTAGATAAAAACTGGTTCTCTCCAACTTCCAACTCAGTAAGGATAGATTCCCAACATACCAGCGAAGTGTATATGAAATCAATTTCACTAAAAAAAATTCTTCAACTCGAAAAGCAATTTTGATAAAACTTTCAATTACTAATATGAATAGATTAAATAAATCTAGATGAACTCACCCCAAGCTTGCAATTGGCCGTCATCAGACAATGCCACCACATGAACTGCCCCACAGGACACTTGACAAATAATCTACACCAAACAGATGATCCTTAGGTACTTGCTTTAAGGACTAATAACTGCAGTTCTTATTCTATTGCCTCATAAATTTATATCACGTTAAGATAATCACCTAATAGATTTCAACACATCAATATATAAGTTAATTCAACATTAAATTCTATATCAGCCAGATACCGTTCTATTTTATCTCACAATACTCTCTTGAATGAACTAATCGAAGCCAAGGATCTAAGGATAGTGTAAAAATTTATGGAACAAATAAGGTAATCTTAGCAAGAGTCAGACCTCTAAGTGAAGTCCCTCTTGACACCAAGGGGGGTTAAAATGATGGATTCCCAACTCACCTCTCACATAGAGGGAGATGCAAAAATGTATCAGGATAGTAACGACCAATGTGGGATCTTGTGACAGACTAAATACATTGTATTTTTTATTTTATGCACATCATGGCAGCATCAGAAAGGGAGTAGAAAAAGGAGAAGTGGAAAAGAATAAAAATAAATAAAACCATAATTACAAACGAAGACCAATTTACACTAAGTGTGGGCCGTATTGGTAACGAAAGAAGTAAAGAAAAAATATATGATCGAAAAATACCGTTTGTGGTGTAAAGGCTCCCCAAAATAAGCGCGGAAAATTGGATCCCTGTGAAAAGAGAGGAGCAGCTGAAAATGAAGAGAAGTTTGAAAAAGAACATCAACATTTAAAATAAATAGATTAAAACCTGATTTTGTCCCCAAATCCAGAGTCGACGAGTTGAAAGGGTGCCATCATTCTCACGAGGTTCAGCAATAGCAGCAGTACAATGTGCTCCACAGGAAACAGATTTCACAAACTCACCCTGCAATTGATTCACTTTCTTTGGAAGTTTGCTCTTCTCCTCTGTTCCATCACCCAGTTGGCCAAAATCGTTTGCACCTGATCATTTCATTAGATAAAGATCAAATATCAAAATTAATGTTTCAACAAGATCAAATTTAAATTGCAATGTAATTTTCTTCAGCACGTGAACATGCACTGCAGGAGAAAAGGAAAACACAAAGATTCTTCAAATAGAAGGTTCATTCAGACAAAGAAGTGTGGGACAGTCTCCCATGGCTCCAATACACAAGTTCTACACCATTCTCATCTAATATTACAACAATTTCTTGATCTGCAACTTTAACATCAGATGAATCACAGTCACAGGTAACGCAATTAATCAAACTCGAGAAGCAACAAACACTAATTGATACCATCTAAAATTATTGTCCATATGCCATTATTTCAATTTTATGAATGGTCCGAGCCTGAGGATTTCCACGATTTCCAGAAAACTGATTGAGAGGGGGTATTCAAACATAGATCTCATTTCATTTTTTTACCGAAACCATGACACACATCTGAGTTACAAGAATCAATTAAATTAATTCTCTTTCTAAACAAAAAAAATACAGCAACTTTTTTTCTAAGCAATTATGGGACTGGAAACTATACTGTGAAGGTTATCCTCTAAAATAATTTCTACTTTTCGAACCCATTTCAACAGAAATCCAAAAAACATGGAAAATAAGCCAAATTTTGAGCTTTAAATGAAGAACAAACTCGTTTCAAAACATCTCAAAACAACAAAATTTCAGGTTATCAGAAACATAGAGCAAGAATAAGGCCAAACCCCAAGTAAAAAGTGACCCATCAGAAGCCACAGCTGCCGTATGTTCACGACCACAGGCAATATCCAACCAGCGAGAATTAATTTCGCCTGGGCATCCAAAAAGATCAGGATGGAGTTGCCTGGGAACCCTTAATTGATGATCCTTCCCCTTTCGACCCGTTTGACCCGATTGGTTATAACCCCAAACATAAATTGCACTCTTTCTTGGCAAGCTTACGTTCTGGGTCATCCCAAAAATATCGTCAATGTCCATTTCTAGCCCCTAAAAATTCCCACCAAATGAAAGCTTCCTTTGTTATTTCTAAAACTCAAATTCAATTGATTGAGCAAAAAATGAAAAAAAAAATCAGAAATACTTAATTGCAATGAAAAAGGGAGAACCAATTCCTTATGATTGATGGATGAAAAGGGAGAGTACCTGAGGAAAAGAATCAGCGAAGAAAGTTTTTGAAATGGAAAGAAAGATGCAAGAAAAGGAAATTAATGGCTGAAAGAATAAAGAGCCATCGCCGTTTTCTGTTGTTCCGCGAAAGTTGGAGATGGGCCGAGCTACTAATAGGCCTGGCCCATATCTTTGCCCTCTCTTTCTTCCTCTTGAATCTTGATCATGAATTTTATGAGGATTTTTTTTTAATTATTTATTAAAATATAGAAAAAATTTAGAATTAATCTTTCTATCATTATCTAACAATGTCACTCATAATTATCAATAAAAAAAATTGTCAATATCTGTGTATCTATCAAATTTTATTACATAAATACATTAAAATATATCAAATGTTGAGAATATTTACAATAAACAAAGGTTAGGTATGAATATCATGTTTTAAAATTTAGATGTCTCACTGTCACAAATATTTCAATGAAAATATTAGATAATATTTTATGAAAAAAAAAATAAATTAATAAATTAATTAAATAAATATCTTACCCTTTTGATGTAAATTAAAATGGGTTTATATTTATATTTTTTTTAAATCAATTGTCTTACTATATAATATAAATGTTGATGTACACTTATATCAGTGTGAGATTTCAACCATATATGAAAATATCGATAGAAATGTCAATCGTTGATGGACACCTATTGTATAGAAAGAGACACTTGAACTCTCTTACACTTGATGAACACCTATTAGACACTTGCTAGTTCATTAAATATATTACACATACATAGAAACATTTGTTTAGTAGACTAAAAAGACACATATAAGACAATAATAATAACTTTTGAGCATGGAATACATCGAGTTAAGTCTTTTAAGCATATAAATGCATCAATTAATTTACTATGAATTTTCTTTTACTAAAAAAATGATATATAGATTTTAAAAATAAATACTTTAATAAATGTGTATTTGTTGTGTCATATCCTAGATTTTTAAAATATGGTATGCCACTGTGTCCATTTTGTGTCGTATTTGTATCTCGTATTCGTGTTTCTTAGCATATACGTAGAGGTCGAGGTCAAAGATAGCTTTGAACTATTTATCAAAGAAATGTAGATAACATTGCAAATTTTGTTTTGTTTTGTTTTTTTTTTAAATATAATATGAGTATTTTTTAGAAAAAAGAAAAGGAAAGAAAAGGTCTTTTTGGTCATTTAGGTTAGTTGTATTGTGAGAGTAGGGAGGGTAGTTTTGTAATTCTACGTAGACTGTTTTTTAATTACTTTCCATCCACCACGAAAGGAAGAAGCTTTTGTATATCTGAAGCTTCAAGGCAGGGCTCTCGAATCAAGCCTTCCTCAATTCTCATTTCTATCTGTTGCATGAAAGGTAAGACGAATCAGGTCACAGAAACATCTTTAATTTGATAATCTCTTGTTGAACTTCATCTTTGGTCTTTCTAATCTGTCGGGAATTCACCATTTTCTGCTTGATTCCTCCCCTAATTCAGGCAAAAGCGAGTATTTCTCCTTTTCTGTAATGACTTATGCAGCGAATGTGCGAGAAAAACGCTTCAAAAACTCGTTTTTCTGATTCCATTTCCTTCAATGGCAAATGGGATTTCTCTTCTTTTGAACATTTATGGAACCGGTTCTGTTTGAGAGCTATTAGCTTTCGTGTTTATGGGTTTTTAGATCTGTGTTTGCTTATAGAATTTGACTTCGAAGGAATCCGGAAATAGGAATTTGGGACCCCCCCTTGTGATAAATTTACGTTCACTGCTATTTGGCGAAGCTTGATCGGAAGGTTTGGCAGTAAAGTATAGCCTTTCTGATTGATAAACACATCACCTATTAAAGTTTGATTGTACATTATATTTCGAAGTTTCATTGTTAAACTGTCATACTCATTGATTCATCATCCATTTCCTCATACTTCTATGACCTGAAATTTTAGAATGGTTTTGACTTGGGTGGTTGCTTCTTGCTTGTAGGTTTTTTATAGCCATGAATTGGATACAAAGGAAGATCTACCTTTATAATGTCACATTTGGGTTGTACATGTTGGATTGGTGGGAGCGTATTCTCTTCAGTATGCTCTCTATCCCAAGGGATATTTGATCTGTTTTATCATTTGCAAGCATGCGTAGTACGTGTTTCAGATAAAGTTATGCTGCCAGTATCTTCTCCAGCCAAATAATTACTGATATTTACTTTTTCTTTTGTTGACATTAAGATTTAATATTGATTTTTCATTATTCGAGTTATGTCCTGCTGTGTGGATGATGGATATATGGCTATATGTTATCTAATTTTCAATCATGCTTGTTCAGTGTGTTGGTATCTTATGTTAACTGGATTTAGGATTTGTCTAGTTAGATGTTGAATTTCATTGGTTCAATAATTTCTGTGAGATTGAATTTAGTTTGTGCAACTCTTCTTTTCTTTTTCTTACTATTGACCTCTTGAATTCTTCAAATATTATTGTAGATACAATGGTGGTTGTGCTGATGTGGTTCATGTTTTACAATGGGTCGCGATACGTGAATGATATGTGCAAGAGGTATTGTATTTATCTTTACTCTACCATTTCCTTTTCACAATCGGGAAATAAAATATTTATTACAATTGATTGCACATGTTGTAGTAGACATTTGATAATCCAACCACCAAAGAAAATATGGTACCTCTATTTTCATGTGACCTTAGTCCAGGAAAATAAAAACAGTGGTTACATATTTGTTCTTCTTTCTGATTTAATAATAACTGTTTAGACCATTAATTTGTAAAAATGCAACATAAAGGGGGAGAATCTAACTCCAAAGGAATCAGAATAACACAACAGCTCAAAGTACTTTAATTGAGGGATGAGGAGAGGATAGTTAGAGAGCTCTCTGGAGTGGAAGCTCCAAGAGTAGAATAGCAAAACAGTGTCGCCCCAAATCTTATAGGGTTCATTTCTTTCATTTATCCTATAAGGATCTCCTGTTTATTTGTAACCAACCTTCTGAATAAATAGCCTTATAGTTTCTGAAGATTTATGTTTGGCCAATCCAACCACAAGTTAAAGAACTACATCTTGGAGCAAAATTATGCTATAACTGTCTGGTAGTTTTTTAGTTGGGAACGTCCTCAAAGAAAAGAAGGGAAAAAATTATTTTAGTTATCTCAATCTCCTCTCTTATTGAAAAGGATATTCAGTGTTCGGATGTATTTAGGATTGTTTCTCAAGTAATGACTTTTGGAATGGATGGAAAATTATTTGGATGCTTGGTTCTATACTATGATGGTTTCTTACATAGCACTTTAAGGTGCTTATATATATATTAATATATATATTTGGATAAGAGACGGGTATATTCAGAAGAACAAAGTAGAACACCCTAAGGGCATGGAATGAGAGGGCCCTCCCCAAGAAAGACTATAAATAAGAGTCTTCCAATTGTTAAAAATTATAGAAAGGCTATAATTACAAAAGTGTTTGGTGTAGTTGGTACTCCACGAAGAAGCTGTGTGTTGAACCACAGTAAAAAAGAATCAAAAGAATTATATTTATCTTAAAAAATTATTCTATTTCACTCATTCCAATTGCACCACAATAGGGATCAAGTAGCACATCACCACAGAATGTTACCCTTCGGGCAAAAAACTTTGCTATTGAGCCCTTCAAGCATCCAAACTATCAATGTTGCTAACTATCAATGTTGCTAGGAAGACAAAAATCCAGATTGAAAATTCTGAACAACATAGGCCAGCCTTTCAAAACGAAGTCACAAAGGAATAAGTGGTCCAAGGTCTCCTTGTTATTCAAACAAAGGCAGCACATAGAAGGGCTGAGAGCAGTGTACCGAAACTTTCTTTGGAGCTTTTCATGAAAAATTATAGAAAGGCTATAATTACAAAATTGTTTGGTTAGGTGCTTATGTTTTTTTTAAAACGTGAAATTTTTTAAAAGACAGTTGCCAAAGACACTCTCAAGGATGGCCTTCGCCACACATTGCTCCAATTATCGTTTGTTATTCTTACAAAACACTCTCAAGGCTATCATTTATTATGCTTTTACTTGTGCAAATCTTTATCTCCTCTGAGTTTAATTAACAGTGACAGAGTGACATTATGGTCATTGGCAACATGAAACCCTTTTTATGTTTTAAATTATAAGCCAATCAAGAACGTGACTTTCATACAATCAAAATTCATTTTAGATGGTTTAAGTCACGTTTCGGAATGATTTTAACCATTTCATAATCACTCCCAAACTTTCAACACATTGTAGATATGAATTAGTTCTGTCAAGTTTTCTTCTTTATCATTTCATATGCAGATGTTGTAATTGATTACTGTTCTGTTTTTGTTATCTAATGCCATACCAACCAGATTGCACTGTTAACCTTTTGTTTCTTATATATCTTCCTCCCATCACTTGCTTCTCAGGTATCTGTGGCAAGCCAAGGTGTAGGAGAAGTCAATTTGGATGCAATTTTGCATTCTTATCAATCTTGTAAAGAGATGTCATGTGCTTTGAGTATGGTGTAGTTTTCCCTTTTTGCTTTTAGATAAGCTTCTCTGTTTCTTGAATTTATAGAACAAACTTTGTATTACACTGTTAAGATCTGTTTTGAAACTGATTTTCATATTCAAATGAAATGCTCTGATGAGTTATTAGAGTGTAAATGTCGTCATTCTTGGTGAATTAGAATGTGGTCAGATTTAAGTAATTGCAATGCTTTTTTTGTATTTGTTAGAGTTGTTACTATGACTTGTCTAAATCAGAATTAGACGACGAAGCCAAACAAAATGATTTGCCCATTCTATTTGAATAAAAGAGATGCAAATACTAAATCAAGGCAGATACAGTAGATGCCAAGTGATTGTCTTTTTCTGAAATAGAAACTTTCCACCAACTTAAGCATCTAAAACTATTATAGTATCAGATTCTGAATTTTAACGACAATTTTTTGGATGATGTTCTAATCAATGAAATAAGAAAGCCAACATTAGTTTTACAAGTTATTTCACACACCCATTCGTTCAAATTTACGAATATTGGTGGAAGTTACAATAAGTGTCCAGAAATTTAGAATACATGAATTGTTCTCGACACTTGTGAGTAATGGATGGCCTAATAGTTGAAGTTCTAGCACACGTTAGGGAACAACTTCAAAGATTCATTTAATGGTGTTTTAGCATGCATTGAGGAATAATTTCAATTTTATTAGAGATTCCTTGGACGGTTAATTGAACAACTTCAAGGAATCCTTGATCACATTCAGCAATTACTTCATGTTCATGTTCCCAAACAACTTCAAGTTCCTTGATTAGAGATTTATTGGATGGATAAATTTTGAGCAATTTTCGTTCATGTTGATTCAGAGATTCATTAGAAAGTAAACTTATAATTCTAAGACACTTTGAGAAACATTCAAGTTCTTATTCAGAGATTTAAAAGTTAATTAAACCTTGAGTCTTTTTTTGTTCATAAATTTTCTTCAAACAACTAAAGGTGTTTATACATTAACTACCAAAAAATACCAATCAGAAAGTTATGAATTAGCAATCAAGAGGTTCGTGGTTAGAAACTCATTAATACAACCAAGAAAATAGGGCATCTAATGTAACCCATATGATTTGTCATATTAAAATAAAGTACCCCAACAAATAATAATAAATAAATAAACTATATCCATCTATGTAGTTTAAAACCAAACACTTAAGAAATGAATGTCCCCCACCTCACTCATAATCGCAAGAAAGACCAAGTAAACCATCACTTGCTTAATTTCAGTGCTACATAAAAGCAGATTGCAAATTCAGGTTTTTTGTTTTCTACTATCTTTAATGTCACAGATATGCCTTCTAAGTTCAAAGATATTGAGAATGAAAATACCAAAAACTCAACCTGGCAAAAGAGTGTAGTACATATATTACATTGAAAACAAAAAGAACATGAAAAGCAAGACCCCAATATGATTAATTAAAGCAAGACGCAAAACAAAGCTCAACTAGCATGTGAATGTGTTAGCAACCAAGAGGTCTAACATTTGAACTGTCTGCCCATTGTACTGACAAAAATCAAATAAATAAATAAACCAAACCCACAACAATTACAAATAACCACACCCTTGGACCTCATGCAGATGACAAAATATAGTTTTCTTTTTATGTACTTTCAAACACAACCGATTCACTTTACTAAGGACTGTTGGTGAAGAATTAATTTCCCAGAATTGAATTAGAAAAAAATCAATTAATAATTATAGCGAAAATAAATTCTTAGCTTACATCTATTTCTTTCAAAGAAGAAGAGATGATTTAAAGGTGAGCGTATTTCACTTCCAGGAAGAGAAAAGAAAGAAAACAGGTAGATACACCAAACATGGAATGGAAAGGTTTCTCAATCATTCACAACACCTATTTTTCTTCCCCTATAAGATGATATTTTGGTGAAACATCAGTTTCAACTGTATAACTCAGAAATAATCTTTGAAAATGAGGAAAATAGGGAGAGAGGGAGAGAGAGGAAACAGATGAATCCAACCTTGGTTCTACTTTCATTCATAATATTTACTATGGTTGAAAAATCTTATCCTGCAATATTCACAAATGACCCTGTTTCTGTTGATGGTTATGCCCAAGGTGCTGCTGCTGGCTTCGTCCGCGACACGCACATCAAGTCGTTTCATCGAATGCCATTGCCTAAGACATTAAAACAGTGGTATGAAATAAAGTATAAAAGTAAATGAAACCCATCCAAACATGTTAGGCTGTTTCCTTTCCAGTTTACAAATCACATAATCAAATATTGTGAATCAAGCTCATCAGTAGAATCAGAACTCAGACTCAGAAAACAAATGCTGTATTGGCAGAATTTGACCATATTTAACTCCTTAGGGGATTTTAGGATCTGAACTTTTTGTTTAACAAACAAATCAAACTAACAATTATTTTGGCTGCAGGTTAGCCGATAAGGCCTAAACACCAATTTTTTGAAGATTGACTAAGCTCTAACCTTTATCTTCAAGTGTTAGGGTCCAACATAAGCCTGCCTAGGCTGGAGAGGTTCAGAATTCCTCAGTGTTAAGGGGACGAAGATTTTAATCCTCTAAACCCGTGGGTGATCATTATATTAATGGCTCTTGGAACTCAAAGAGGCGACTATGGTTTTTCTAACCATAGGTTGTTATGACAAGTAAAAAGAAGTTTCTCCATAAACTAATCATTTACTTCAACTTTTGATTTTGTTCCCGTTGTAGAAAAAAGAATTGAGACGTAAACAATAACAAAACTCATGCCAAAACAATTGAATAAAACCCAAGTTTATCCTCAACAAACAGCTGAGTATTATTCAATACATCTTAGTAATTGTGAAAAAAAATACCAAACGAATAACTGATATGTAGATAAAAAATCTATATCAGAAAAGAAAAATACATCTCCGCATGCCAAAAAAAAAAGTTTCAAAGATTATGACAGACCCGTTTGAGGACAAAGAACCCCAATAAACAACTGATGAGGGTTTTTTAGACAATGATTTTTCATCCTAATTAAAATCTGTCCACATTTTACAAATCAGTTCAGATTCAGTTGAAAATCATATTCACAGTAAGAACTATCTCTACACTGTAAAACATTTTTAAAAAAGACAAATTGTATAAACCTGTTCATGGTATTCAACATTCCACTAGTTTTGTAACTGTCAAATATCATAGCCAAGTGACCGTCATAAGTTTCAAATTGCATGGATCATAAGTAAAATAAACGGTTGCATAACAATTTACAGAAGATTAATCTCTCTGCACCAAATTTAATCACAGGCAAAGCCCCTTCTCCTTGTTGAGTAAAACTACCAGTTGTACATGCAATCAAGATTAATGCTGGTACTATTTTAGTTAACCAACAAACTTAAAAGCTAATTCCACCTCTAATTTGATTTGGAATCACTAGAATACGATCAAGAAAGAATGACTTTATACCAAGATAAGTGTAGAAGAGCATCTAAGGATCATGTTTCATCTGAAGGTCATTTCTCAAAGATTCACCGGTGAAGGAGATGGGGAAGGAACATTAGTATTTTATACCCAAAATTACCAATGCACTACCCTACCAACTGAATATCACAAAATGGTGCGGTACTACATCATTTATTCGTTTAATTATATAAAACTTCAAATGTCACATAAACTGTGTCATCTGATTTCAAAATGCATAAATATTGATATCAAAATGTGATCAACTATCCCCCAAAGGGCACCTCGTTGGCAAAGGCAAACCAGTCTCTTGACAACACCTACCCAGAGGTCACACGTTTGAACCTTCAGACAGATAAGTCCTTCCCCGGGGGGCGAAGCCCTCAATATCAGGTTTTCAATCAAAACAAAAAATGAGATCGGATTCACCCCATTCTAAGGAGGGATGATGTGTACTCTTAAAATTATGATATTTTAGAAATTTTAGGATACGAGATGTTCTAACATAATAACTCAATCTAACAGCTCCAGACATATAAATGGATCATACTGTACCATCTATGTTATTCCAAAAGAACTGCGATGATTCTAGACTCTTTTAGAGGTGCTCTTCATGGGTAGTTTGGCTAGAACACAACCAATAGGGTCGCTCTGATATAGTGATTGAATAAAGCTTACATGATACAATTGAGGAAAGGAACCATACCTTGCCACAAACTGGACAGTTATCACTTCTCTCCATCCACTCATAGATACATCCAAGGTGAAAATGATGAGAGCATTTTGTCACTATCTTGGGATTCTCCGAAGTATATTCTGCAAGGGAAAAGACATTAAATAAGCAAAATGAAAATTTGGCATGTCAAAAAATGTTGCCGAGCAATGACTTATTGGTCACTCAGAAGCTCAACAAACAAGAATATCAAGGGCCAAACCAGACCTAAATATCATTATAAGAAAGAAACAAAAGTCCTTGACAAAATGAAGCTAAATAAATAAATCAACCTTCAAGACACGTTGGACAGACATCCTCGTCTTCAGAGGATGTATATGCATATCCAAGTCCAGAGGTAGATTTAGTTGAAGGGAACTTTAGAGACGATTTGCCAAGATTTTCTTTAGATTCCTCAAGACAAGCAGACCCGTTCCATTTGCCTCCTGAGCCCAAAGAATCTGAATCTGTATCAACTTCACTTCTTAAAGGTTCTGACTCTTCATGTAAATGGCTTGACCCCTTCTCTCGCCTAGAAATTAACCCATCCCGCTGCAAGCGGATGTATCTGGGGTCAGCATCATAAGGCAATGGCCTTGGAGGTGAGCGGTACATTTCAGATAAAGAGTTATCTGTTGATGCTGTCGAATTAATAGATGTTGCCCCTTGAATTGATGAGGAGACAGAATGTACTTCTCCTCTTCGAAAAATCAATGTGTACTAGAGGAAGTAAGTGGAAAAATAGATTAGTATAGATATCTTGAAAATAAAGTCACAAACTACAGCTAAACACTTCTAATGCTTGAAACAAATTACACATGTTATTCCATAAATGTATTATGATCAATAGCGGGTTATGGGTTATATATATTTACCCATGCTAATGTGCACTATAAAAGCAAAAAAAAATAATATCGGAAGAAAACATGGAAAGACAAATTAAAACAAACAGCAGAATACTATGATATATGCAAGTTGCATTAAGATTCCAGACATTTCCCTCTTAATATTTGTAATTCCAAATTTTTATCATCAATTTTTCATGAAAAATAAATTTTCTTAACTGTAAACTCTAATACTATGTAAAGTAAAACCAATAACAGAATTTTTTTTCTTCAACCTTGTGATGACAGTATGAGAGTATAGTACTCAAAATATCTTTTGTTTCTACCTTTCAATTTTTTTCTTTGAATTTTCACCAATGTTATCGTTAAAAAAATCATTCTCAATGTATGTATTCATAAATACTTCTATTTTCCTCCTTGACAGTGACATATGGCAAAATAACATGATTGCAACGAAAATAGGGCTTACAGCATTTAATAAGCTTTGAATGAAGCAACTAAGACAGGTGCAATTCCTATAGACTGAACTATTAGGATTAACATAGTCTTCAAAATCCTCCACGCTCAAACAACAGCAGACAGCACCCATTGTGCCAAACTTAATCTTTTTATTGTTCTCGATTACCAACCCAGCAGATTCCCAAGTCAACAGATACACCAATTTAGATGTTCAATTGCATTCAAATGGAGAGATCTCGGCCAGTGATTATGCAGGAAAACGAAGACGAGAGTACATAAGCTCGCAGAAGTACTATTGCCTCCACGAACCAGTACCCTCCCTCTTCAAGTTGAATAAACTGGATTTTTTAAACAGTGATTTTCACCTGTAAAATTAGCAGCCTCTCTTCAGTAAGGTTAATGAAATGAGGATCCGAAGGAATTATCGTCAAACCAACTGTGATGAATGCTAATGTCATCACCTAGAACACAAGTCAAATGACAGTTCTTACTAAATCATATATTAAGCCAACAACCACTATTATTTAAAGGTACAAAAATCTGTCGGCAGCAATCCAAAACCACAATAATCACAACAATGAAAGAAAAAATTATTGAAACAGCAAAAAATTAACCAAAGGCCATAGTCTTTGGTCAAAATAACCCACCCATCTCACCAAATTGACGTTTTCTTTTTCTGGGTCACCTCTGAAAACAAGGATTCTTTCCTTAAATGATGAGGGAACGAGATACCATCAAAACATCAATACCAAACCAAGCTGATCACCATCGTCGAGAACATACACGACTCATCCAATGTACCAATTGAAGAATAAGGAATACAACCATACAGAACAATAAAAACAAAACAAACTATTCATGTTATACGACAACCCCATGAGAAAAAACTCAACAAAAAGACGATCGGACAAGAAATACGCATAAATCATAAAAAGAATCAGAAACCCAATAAAGAACAAAAAAATGGGGCGATCATCAAAAGGGGTCCACAGGAACATAGATAATAGTTGGAAAGAGGGAAGTACCTTGAGAGAAGAGTAAAGTGGAGGGAGAAAAGAAGAGAAGACCGAAAGAGAATACGATCTTCGGTGGTGGGTGAAGGACAGAGAAACCTGGAAGTCGGGAATTGGGAGAAATAAGAATATGTGGAAATTATAGACATGCGCCTTTTTGGTAAAAATCACGTACACAGAGAATTGGGATTTCAAGCTAAATCGAGATTGCGCATTTTAAGGAGGGGAATTTTGGGTTGGCGAATTGAAGGCGATGAATTGAAAGCTATGAATTCAACAAGAATAAAACTTCCCTCTCTCTCAATATCGAGATTTCTTCTTCGACTCTCTCGCTCGCTGCAGCCGGTGCCCCCTTTGCTGGTTAGGTGGATAAAATGCACTAATTTAATCTCCACTTGCTCCCTAGTACTATTGCAAATTTGTACTGATTTCCATGAGATCATTGATTCAAAGACTTCCATCTCAATTTTCCAATTGGTTTTTTCATACTTTCTCAAATCAAAGAATCTATTTTAGTAATTTAAATGATAATATTGATCTAAAAAAATTGAAATTATTTAACCAATAGTTTCGATATTTTGCTATTTTTAAAAATACTCCTAAAAGCAAATTTCATTTTCTTCCAATTTTGGGTCCTTCCTTTGTTGAATCCTAACTGTGACCGTAAATTATTCAAGCACATCCCAATACTAATTGAACCAAACTTTTGTTAGTAACAAATCTAAACACACACGAGAAGTAAGTTTGTCGTTTGATAATACATAAAATTGGAGGAAGGTTGAATTTTGGAACAAAGATTGTGACGATATAGTATTATTGGAATAATGCCTTGAGTGTCTTTATTTTTATTCACATGTTTATATTTGTTTGCCTAAGTCAATATTTTTGTTTGTAGAAATCTTACTGTGGTTGTTTGAAAACAAACTACAAAGATTTTGGAAATATGATTAAAATCAATCTTATGATTTATGAATATTTTCTATAGTATCCACCATACACGAAACAAACTGGGAATTCGACTCCTCGAATTTGAGTCTGCTAGAACCTCACAATGTGAGAACTTCAACTCTTTCTATTCTCTCTATGTGTAAAACCAATTTTATGTATTTGCTTGTATTAGCTTGTATTTCAAATAATCTTATTTATAGGCTTCGTGAGCTTTTCTAATAAATTTAGAATTTCTAATAAGTTTTCAATTCTCCAATTGAACTTATTAATTATGTTTCCTAATATGATTCAAATTCTCCAATTATATTTATTAATTATCCAGCCTAAAGATAAATTCGACCAAGTTCTTTTGTGTGCAATCCATTATGTTAATGTAATATGACAATGGGCCCATAACTCGTTTTATGGCTTATAAGTCATAATTGGTCTATAGCAATACATTATGGTTGCCCGTATTAAATTAAGTCAGTTATCTTGATCTAATTAGTGCTTTAATCACGTTATATCTATAATTGAATATAAGACATGGATACCTTATCTAATTTAATTGTTTTATCTATCAATAAGCATACTGAAATAATAAATGTAATTATTACTCTTATTAATTCATTTATAGCACATTCATACATTTTTACAATCAAGCTCAATCGAGGGACCTAGAGATATCTCTCCATAAGAAGAGGGATAAGTTCCATTTTGACTAGTCATTGTCAACTACATAATTCACAACGTATTCGAGTGCAATCTTTATAATTATCTAGTTAAAGATAACATTTGATTGCATCATAATAGATTAATTCTTATGTTTATCATTGTGATAATCTCAGGTTTAAGAATCAAAACAATAAATTATTTGAGATTATTTATGACACATGTCCATGTAATAATCTTAAAAGAGTAAGTCCAATTCTTGTTCTCTAATAAAAAAATATGATTATAATTTATGTATCTACATATATTCATCATATGATTATCATATAACTCATACTAATCTTAATTTATTATTGTTCCCATGATAATAATCAATTAAGGATGTTTATATAATATAATAACATATTCATAGATATTATTATACAATAACTTGCAATTGCATAATAATAAAAATAACAATTTTTATTAAATAATTAAATAATAAACAATTATGTATAAAATTATTATAGAGGACAATGAAAAAAACACATCGAAAGTGAAGGAAATAGAAAAACAAAATTGTAGAAATAGTAATTTAAAAAATAAATACAAACAAACTTTACATTTTAAAATTAAGTGTGAATACATTTTTTTGTTCGTTTTTCTATGCCACTTTTAGCTCCAATTTTGTCTTTAATACTTTTTTATATGATTGTTTGTTTTTTTTCTTTCTATTTTAGATAAATTATTCTAAATAAAGAAACTCTTGAAAATATTTATAAATACACATCAATCAATTTAGCAAGGTTTAGGAGGCTCTCAATTTTATGTTCTTTATATTAGATATATATAAAAGATTGAAATAATATTAATTTTAAATGTTAGCCAAATGATAAAACTCTCTCTCCACTTCCTCTTCATTCATTTTGTTTGAAATTTTATATTTAAATCATTAAATAAAAAACTTAAGAATAGGGAAAACGATTTTTTTATTAAAAAAAACATATTTTATCTCTAGAGAATCTCAAATCAAACTTATTAAATAAATAAAAAATTCTATCAATCTAGCTTGATAAAAATAGGTAGAATTTAATATATTTTTGTAATTTTTTGCTATCAAATTTACGGATTAAATAAAAAAAATGAGAATTTTTAAAAATAGAAGAATTGAAAAACCATTTACAGCTCGTAGCAAAATTGTAATCCCAACTCAAAATGGATGACAAAATTTTTAACTCAAATCCAAAATATCCATTTTTTTTTTTCTATAGAATGCAAATACTTTTAATTTTCTCTTATTTAGGTAAATTCTCTCTAAAAAAATCATCCAACATTTTTTCATTTAAAAAGGAATATTAAAATATATATATATATATATACAAAGTCTCAAAATCATTTGTTTGAAGTTAAATTAGTTGATATTAAAAAATCTATCCAAATACTTTCCATATATGTTTAAGAAAATATTACATTTCTTTTCCTATTCATTTTACAAAATGAGTATTCAAACAACAAAAAATCTACCCTTTTTTTTCTCTATAAATTCACATTAAAAAAATAAAGAATATATATATATATATAACAATTCACATTCTACTACCTTTTTTAGAATCAAGCATAAAAGAACAAAATTGTTAAAAATAAAATAAAATTAATGATTTTAAATTTAAATTACCTTTATAAATAGTTGAGCTAAACTTTTTTAAGTTCATTATCTTCTCTCTCTCACATTTGTTATATGTTTCCATTTTTAATTTTGTTAACCTTTCCGTTTTTTTTCTTATAATTATAAAAAATAAACATATAACAAATTTGTCAAATTTTATAAATAATAAACATTTATATATTTTTATGGATGACATTGATAGACAATGGTAGAAATCTATCAACGATAGAATTTAAAATTTTGATATAACTTATAAATATTTTAATTTATTTTACTATTTTTTTAAAAAATATATTTTATTATTATTATTTGAAGACTAAAAGTAGCCAATTATCTACCTTCCTTTTTTTTTTTTTTAATTTCTTTGAAATATAAAAAACAATGATTAACATGTATAAGACTTTTGTTTCCGTTTATGACATATTTCATTTTAAAGGGTATGAAACATTGTAACGCATGTAGTTCAATTAAATAATTATTGTAAAGAATAAAACTGTAAAAATATTTACGAAATACAATAAAAATTTAAATTTTACAAAAAATAAACATTTATAGACACTTCTATAGATTTTTATCAGTGCACTGATAAAAATCTATTCATATCTATCGGTGTCTATCCTATATAAAGTATGAATTTCTTTCTTTCCTACTAATTTTGGCTATATTTAAAAATTCCTCTTAAAAGTGTTAGTAGTTTATATAATTTTTAACGATGACATAAAACAACGATAGTTTTTGACCTAGAAATAAAATAACGATAGTTTGTTATTTGTTAGTTTTTATTAAGGGACATTTTTAAAAATAGCAAAATAAATTAAAATAATTACAAACTATAACAAAATTTTGGATTCTATCAATGATAAAAACGGATAGACTTCTATTACTTCAATCAATACAACTTATAGAAGCATATCAATGTCTATTATTGATAGATTCTGAAATTTTGCTATATGTTGTA
Organism: Cucumis hystrix; assembly: GCA_025688845.1. Classification (NCBI taxonomy): domain Eukaryota; kingdom Viridiplantae; phylum Streptophyta; class Magnoliopsida; order Cucurbitales; family Cucurbitaceae; genus Cucumis; species Cucumis hystrix. The sequence goes on along the minus strand of CM046891.1, from coordinate 1,552,960 downwards.
AATATTTGGTCAAATTTACTATTTTTGACAAATTTCTTTTTATTAAAATAAAGATGAACCAAGGTAAATCGATTTTTTTTAAAACCTTTTTCAAAGATGATTTTGAGACCTTAACTAATTATTTAAACTTGAAAAAGAAAGATAATCTTTTAGGGACACTTGCAAAAATAGAAAAAATGATAATAAAGTCTATGTCACTACATTTTTTAAATTGTAAAAGTAGCAAATTTAAAAGTCGATATCTCTCTTACCGCCGTTTGATATCACTAATTACTTGTCATATTTGTCATATTCGTAATATGCACAAAAGAGGTGTCATGAGTTGTTTTTTTCTAAATGTTTTTGTCATCTGATGTAATTTCCCAATTTTTTATGTACCATTGTGTTTTTCTTTTTTATTTGTCTTTGTGAAGTCTAATACTCATAATTGATTATAAAAAACAAATTATTAATTCGATATCAAATATTATAAAGTTTAGTTCATTAATAATTGAAATGTACTTTTCGTTTTCTTTTCTTATTTTTTTAAGAAAAAAATTGACACGAACTTTTCTTTGTTGACGGTGGGAGATTTAAATTCTCCTATTCCCATTGCAACAAAAATCAATTATTGTATATGAGAAGTAATATAACTAAGTTATATTTTTATTTTGCATAAAGTATAAATAGTTTATCAATTTTATCATTTTTGACGATTCCTCCTCAATAAATAAGTTAATTTTTCTTTACTAGAAAAAGAAACTAAATTATTTAATTCAGTAAGTTAATCGATTAATGCTTTATGAAAGTTAGAGTTGTAGGGTATCATTTGAAGAAAATATATCTCACTTAAAGGTTAGAGACCTATCTAAATAAGTTGAATAATATTGACTTTAGTAATTAAATTAACGACGTTCATGAATGCTAAAAATAACTATAAATTACACTGATTTAGGTTTTTAACTAGGAACAATTATGTTCGAGATGTGAGCTTAATTGATGTACAACTAATCATTTGAGATTGAAAAAATAGGAAGTTCGTCTATATAGTGTTGTATTGATAATTATTATAAAGACGGGTTAAACATAGATTTCAAAAACTAACATGGTTCTAACATGGTTTAGTTGTTATTAAATTTCTAGCTATAATCTTATTTGGAAGGTGACATTTCTGAATGGTCTATCAATTCTTTGTTTTGGAATTCATACGTACTCTTCTATTTTATCGTCAAAATGTAGCATATTTTACATTTTTAGAATATGTAGAGCGTAGAATTCGAACTATGATTTAAAGATTGATAATACAATTGTTATTATGTTAAAGAATATTTCAGTTATGATTATAAAATCTTATCTTATATAAATTGCACGTATTTATTTTTTAGTTCAAATTTCTAATATTTTTTGGTTCAACAATTTTTAGAAAATAATGTATTTAAATTATTAACAAGTCATTTTTATTCAGGAAAATAATTAATTCATCCAATTATTCAACGTTAAACAACAAAAGCTAAACTCATCATATCCATATCCCAACAACATGAATAATTATGATCAAACCATTCAAATCACAATACCAACCCTTCTATGCCCAATCCTGACTGTTAATTTTCCTCACATCCATCCAATTTAGCTCACAAATTATTGATTTTTACTAGAAAATAAGCACAAGAATACAAGGGAAAAAAACGAGCAATTGCAATTTGCAGGATAGCATTTTTAAAGAATTACAAATAACGCAAAATCTTTCGATAAGGTACTTTATCATCGATGGACTCTTATTGGTAATATAGTCTATTATGGATAGATCAACTCCTAAAGTTGGATCTAAATTTTGGTAAATTTGCAAATTCTTTAATAATGTGATATATTTGCAACTGCGACTTATTCTAAAGATTAACTTTGAGTTTAAACGTAGAAATATTTCAAGGAGAAATTTTCTTATGAGATGAGGAGATCTTAGAAAGGTTAGGTATTGGCTCGCCACCTATCACCGCCACATGAGGTGGCAGCCGAGGGTGGTGGTGCAGCCTTTGTGGAGGCAGAACAAAATGATGTGGCCTCCTCAAAGGCTTTATGGGTGGTATTGGAAACTTGTCTAGTTTTTCACTTGTGTTTGGAGTTTCATTTGGTGCATTTTTTTCATCATTGTCTTTTGGTGGGAATATTGGAAACTTAGGGAGAGGTGGAAGAGTAGGAAGTGGTGGCAATGGAGGCAGTGGAGGTAACTGAGGCAATGGAAGAAGTCCAGGAAGCAGTGGGAGAGGAGGAAGGTTATCATAAATCCGAGGAGCGCTTGGTACGGTCGGGTTTTGGATAGGAGACGGCAAATTCGGAAAGTCGTACGATGGTGGTGGGGGGAGTTGGATTTCTTTCATGTCATCAAATGTGTTGGGATTTTGTGGCTTTTGGTTGCAAAGGTTTGGTTGTTTTAGAGGCTTGAAAGTGAAGAAGCCAGCTGAAAATGTGTGTGTGTTTTGTTTTCTTGACTTGAGTTGAAGGGAAGATGATTTTGCTGTTGCAGCTACATCACAATATGGTTCACTACTTTTAATTAATTCCACATAACATTCCTCAATCTTCTTCACATGTTTGCTCACTAAAACTGGCAAATTCACCTTGAATTCCCCTCTTTTGTCTGTCTTTACTTCTTCTCTAAAACTCGGGTTTGGTCCTCTGTTTCCACATTCGACAGCAACCGTTGCACCTAGATAGTACAAACCCAACTGTTATGAAATCGACAAACAAAGGAAAAAAGCAGTAAACAGTAGATACAATTTGATATATCGAGGGTAAAGAACTAGAGGGTATATATACAGATTCCTCCCAAAATTGCACCTCATACCCTAACTCCTTAATCGGGTAACAATACGTCATGCTAGGTCATTCGAAACTTAAGATAACAAACTCAAGACATTTCAAGAGTAACATATTTACGTCTTAACTAGTTGAATTTACAACCACGTAATTCCAACATGAGCCGCTTAATAAAAGTACCTGAAATGAAGTGACTGGTCTTGGAAAACTTCTCTTGATAGCATGTGTCGCAGAAGACGGTACCGACGATGACAGCCGACGGCAGCTTTCTGTGGTGCCTGGCCTCTGAAAGATCAAAGAAACTAAAATTGAGAAGAAGTAATATGAGAAGCCAACTCATTTTTTTTTATTTTAGATCCAACTGTTTTTTACTTCTTTTTTTTTCAGCTTTGAGGTAAAGAAAATGAGAAAGGAATGGAAATTTATAGCATAAGAAAAAAGCCACAAAGCCTCATAATGTGTTTCATGAAAAACTAGTGAACTGCTAACCAAAACAGCAGTCAATGTATTCTCATTTTCTCACCAACCAAAAAAGAAAAAGAATTCGAATTAAGTTAGAGAGAATTAAGGTTGGAATATAATATTTGAGAGAGAGTTTGTAATTTGGGTATTAATTTTTCTTCTTCTTGTTTTTTCATGGTTGCATTTAATTTTAAGTTTGGTTATTTATTGGTGTGGAAATAGGCAAATTGAGGACAGTTGGGTCAGTGTTAGTTCACGAGATGGAGCACAAAAGAGCACTTTCAACTTTGCACAAAATAGAAAGAAAAAGAAAAAGAAAAAGAAAAAAAAAAAAAATTCCATCTTTTTTAATTTCGGTTGATATATCGATATTTTCATATTTTCACACATTCAATAGATGAATCAACGATATTTACAATATATTGTAAAAAATTCACGAAACACGTTAAATAAGCAATAAAATGTACACTAAATGTGTGAAATTAAATTATGAAATTATTTATTTACTAATTTAAATTAATTTTTATAGTAATTGATATTTTTATAAAGTCGATATTTTAATAAAAAGAAAAGGAAAGAAAGTACATTATTATTGTATATTCATATAATGTAGTATTTTTTCCTTCAAGTTAGCTGATTGACAATTTAGTCATAGTGGACTTATTTCAGCAAAATTGAGTATTTGATCTTGATATAGATTAATGGATAATTTATATGGACAATGTACTCAAATTATCACTATTGAATATAAAGACGTGTTTGAATTTAATTCTTGTGTGACAAATATGATTCATCAAATGCTTTTAGGAAAAAAGCTCTCATCTTAAAACTTTCACAAACGACTTAATTTCATTAGTTGTCAATAAAAGAATGTTACGTTGATGATCTATTAGATACTTGCATTAAGGGTTGTAGCTGCTAGGCAAACTTCTTCGTTGTTGTTTAATGGTATTGGCCAATAATTCAAATAACTATTGATTATAGATAATCAAACCATTATCTCCGACAGTTCTAATTATTGTACTCACTCACATTGAAATTCATTGTCACTCTTGTAACACACACCAAAACAATGTTTTTGGCTCTTAAAATGTCTAACCCAACTATTAAGAAATATATGCATTATTAAAAAAAAATCATTTCATTAAATGCATTTTGTTCCTAACAAATACATTTTAAATGTTTTTAAATAATTCATAAATACGTTTTTAAAAGGAAAATTGCATTAACAAAAAATTTAGAAAAAAATAGTCCATAACACCTATATTTTTCATATTGTAAATTTGGAAAATATAACGGTAATCGGACGATAATCTTTTAAGTTTACTATTTTTATAAATTTAAAAATGTAAATAACATGAACTCTATTTTCATAATTTTTTTTTTTTTTTTGCAAACTCCCTTTTTTAAAACATAGTTTCCTTAAACAAGTTTTTTTTAAAGATTATTTTGAAAACAAATAAACAAAAAAAAAACTCATAAATAATTACTTAAAACAATTTTTAAATATTTATTTTTACTCAGTTTTTAAATAAACCAAAATCACTTTGATTTTTTTTTTTAAGAAAAATAATTCTAGAACGGAAATTAGTAGGTTAAGATGTTGCCTCTCCTAATATTCTTGAGCTGATGAATTTATTTTGGAATGGCAAATTAAATTCAAATAAATTTCCTACTAGTTTAGGTCACTCGTAACTATTACTATTGTTCATTATTGGTAACAATAGTGATCAATAAAATATAAGATATCTAAAAATAAAAAACAAAAATATAATTTTCTCTTACGCAGTATTTAATAATAATACGAGAATAAGTAAAATTTCATTTTTTGAGATAAGTATTGTGGCGTGCTAATACTTTCATCGTACACAAAAGACCACCGAACTCTTATTATTTTATTGCAAGACAATTTAACAAAATTTGGGTGTTCAATCACACCTTCTAAATCAAGACTGATGGTGACTTTATTTTCCATTGCTCCGTGTCACAAATTCATAGTGACACTCATTACGGAGATCAAATATTTTATTCGAACGAGAAATTGATTAGTTTTCGTTTCTTTTGTATTTTCTGAAAAATTTAACACACGGTCTTAGAGCCTACAAACTCCTCATAAAAAATATTAGTTCAATTTAAATATCTATTTGGTTTAATTAAAACTCCATTTGTTATATTATGAAATTAGTGTATTTGAATACATAAGTAGTGACCATTTAATCTTTTACTTCCATTATTGGAGTTTTTTTTTTTTTTTGAATGGATAGAAATAGTGCCAAAGAGGGAAGACAGCCACATCTTTAATTCCCTTAAATAACAATATTTTATCTCATAACTTGGAAAACAAGTAATTTAAAAATAGAGATTATGATATTGAATAATCTCACTTTTAAGTTAACACAAATTTGTCGAATAAATTTTTATTCAATGATGACTAAGGTCCGTTTGGATTGCTTATGAAAAAAATGTATTTTTAATAATACACTTTTTAAAAAACATTTTTTTAAAAATAAGTTTAAAGTTTAAAATATAAACACGTATATGTTTGGTTTGACCTCTTTATAAATATTTATATGTAAAATTATGTTTGGTTTGCATATACGAACAATGTTTATAGGTAGATCAATTTACTTTAAAATACTATTAAACATCTAGATTAATTTCATAAAGTACACATATTTTGATTTTTTTTCATAAATATGTTTTAAAATTTAATTGAATGTTATCTTGAAATTATTAATTTTATAGTTACTTGGAATTAAACATTAATTTGGTTGTTTTTTTGTATTGATTTTTTTTTTTTACAATTCAATTTTAAAGACAAATATAAATGTAAATACATAACCATAAAAAAATTGATTTATAACAACAAAATATAAATAAGATAAATAATTTTTTCGAGACAAAAATATTGCAATTCGAACGTTCGATTCGTGAAATTTTATTCATTCATATTAATTTCACGAATCGAACGATTATGTTCTTTATTAATGTCTAGGTGAAGTAGATCTGGCTGAGTGATAAACATTTGTAAATTCCTATATTTAAATGTATATGAACACATTGAAAAAATATGCAAAGTATTTAAAAATAAAAAAGAAAAAGAACACGGAGTGAAAGATATATATTAAAAAGAAATAGAAACAATTGAGAGAGAAAAATAGATATTTGATAGTAATTTCTCATTGAACACTAAACAAACATTTATTCTAAAATTTGATTGAATAGATTTATTTCATAATCTCATTTTTCTAGAAATTATTTTAAATTGATGTCAAACACCGAGAATGATCTTAAAATAAATTATTTTAAAAATTAAACACTTGAAAAATCAATGCAAGCATATTCCAACATTATGAAAGTACACTACTTATCAAAAACATCGTTAAAGAACAACTACAAGGATTGAGAAAAATATTACAAATTTATATATAGTGTTTTTTTAATTTTTTTGACTTTGACTCTTGAAGAATTAAAACGTATATAGGGTGTTTTTGAAAACAATAAGTTAAAACCAACAAAATGAACCAAAATATTTATAAGTACAATAAAATACCATTAATAAATAAATATTAATATATCAGTATCATTTGACACTAATAGATATAGATAGAGAGTAAATACAAACTACAAATTTTCTTAGCATTACTCTCAAATATGCATTTGATTAGGAAAATTATTTTAAATGATGAATTTTTAAAATATATTTATAAAATATAAAAAAATATAATTAATTTTCATAAATATAACCCACTGACAAAATATTTACTAAGAAAAGTTTTATTTTTTTTAAAATAATTTGAATAGTTATTTGGTTGTTACAAGTCTAAACAATCTCAAAAAATTTGTACGGTTTTGAAATTGTTATATATCTTCTAAATATTTTGTCTTTATGTTTTTTAGATAATGTTTTACTATATTTTGATTTATGGGATCATTGCAAAAATAGCCTATTTTTTTTTACGATAATAAAGTCGATATCATTATATTTTTTAAATTGTAGAAGTAGCAAATTTTATTTTGCTAAATTAAAAAACAGGTCATTAAATTATAATAAATTTCTCATATTTTCGTTGATTGGGCTTTAAAATTTTAATTAAGTAAAAGAAAAAGAAAAGGGAAAAAAAGCATAAGTAAGTGCAAAAACACGTCGATAGAATATTTTGATTTTACCTTTTTTCTCAATCCACCGCCTCAGCAGCACATCTTTTTCTCACACTTCTTTCATTTATTTTGTTAATTATAAACCCCCTCTACTTTTTTATTCACTCACAAAACCCCCCACCTCTTTTATTACTATTAATACAATTAAACCACATCCCTCATTTCTTTTCTTTCTTTCTTCTTTCTTCTTCCTTTCTTCTTCTTCTCCAAATTTTTTCACTCCTGATCGTTCTGGTCCCCGGCGTCACGCTCATGGCGGACCAAAGTTTCGTCAAGCTCTTAGACACTATCTTCCTTGACGATTCCACCACCACCGCCAATACCAAGAAACCTTTCTCTTCCTCCGATCTCCTTCACCTTCTTCGTTCCGATGATTCTTCTATCAAACTCGGCCTTCGTCAATTCTATTCGATTCTCCAACTCGGCCTTCGGGACCTTGGTCACCGTAACTTTTCTTTTCAATCATGGACCGATCCTCAGATCCAAGCTGTGTGTTCAATTGCTTATGCAATTGCTTCTGCTGCTCGATCCCTCACTGGTATGTTAATGCTTTGCTTTACTTCACACCTTTTCAACACTGAGAAATGTGTTTTTGATTTCTTTTCGACGTGTTTTATTTCTCATTTCTGAAAACTCTTTTACGTGCTGTCTTGAATGTTTTGATCCGTTGAGGACTGGAAACTCTCAGTTGGAATGGAATTTAAGTGTTTCTAACTCTGAACATTTTTTTTTTTTTTTTAAAGAAATGAATTTACGAATGTGTAAATTGTGTAAGTGATTTACTTCTATATGAGCTTCAAATTTGTTAAAATTGAATTTCGGCTTTGCTTCTTGATTCTTGGACTTTCTTTTTCTTCTTCTTCTTCTTCTTCTTCAACATTTCTTTATTTTCTCGGGAAATGGATTTCGGTTGGTGATATGGTGGTATTCAATTGATGCATGTTGTCTTTGGTGCATTTGCCTCCACAGTGGATCAAGCTGAAGCTATAGTTGTCGCGGTTATTAAAAAATCACTCGAGTTCGTTTTCTGTTACTTGGAGAAATCAGAGTTTAAGTGCGATGACTTTAGTATTCAGGTTTGTTGCTTCTTGGTAGTTTCTTTTACCTCACCTCATAGAAGTGTTCTGTAGGAGACCTAATTCTTTCTCTGTGGAAGTAAATCTTGAGCCATGGTTTGTTTGTGCTTAGATGTATTGTCAAATCGTATCTGCTTCGTATTTTTAGCCTTCACTATTCTATAGAAGTATTTACTTTATTGTCACTTCACTTCATTTTCCTTCACTATTCTATAGAAGTATTTACTTTATTGTCACTTCACTTCATTTTCCTTCACTACAATTCTTGTGTGTCAAATTTTCATTTCATATCCTATTGACAGAATTTTGTTACGTATTCTCACGTCGAACCGAGTCAGGATATTAGAATGTTTTTCTCAATGTCATATTTCTTTGTCTTGATGAAGCTTGTTATTTATTTATTTATTATTATTGTTATTATTAAGTCAAATCATAGGCTTTGTTTTGGTTACTGTGCCTATTTAGTCTTGAACTTCTTAAAGTAGGTAGTGAGATTTAAATTAGGCTCATTTTTAGTCCCTACCAGTAAATACTGGTTGTCGAAATGTTTGTGTTACTCCATTAGATAAAATATGGAGAAGGTGTTCTCATACGGCATCCTGTTGGATGCATTACAAACGAATGGTTAGGTACAAGCTAAGAGGCACAGAAACTGACACGCAACACGAATACAACACAACACTGACGTGGTGACACGTCAATTTACAAAAAAGTAGGACGCATTCTTGAGAGTGAAGTGTGCTAGTATGGAGAAATTTTGTAAAAGTTGGGCTGATTAGTTACTTTTAATCAGCTTAAAATGCCTTTCTAAATGGGCTGCCGATAGTGGGTCTTGTTGCATTATTTTTTGAAAAAATTTGTGCATATGGAGTGTCCTTGGTATGTCTTGACATGTTGGAAAGCAGGAAAGTAATAATAAAACAATGGACAGGTTAATGGACAGCCAAGTGCCGTGCAGTGTCCAACACCAACACTTTGTCAGTTTTGAAGTGTCGGTGCTTTATAGGATACAAGATTAGTTGTGGGGTTAGACGACTCGGTTGGACAGGTTAGAATTAAGTCTAAGTGTAATCGCATCAAACTCACTGCCAGTTTACTATCTCATGAAAAGTTTTATTTGATTGGATTAACCTTAGACAGTTGACGACAAGAACTAAAAAGGACTATACTTCAAAGTCTCGAGATATAATTTAGACTTTTTAATTTTCAGGTCATTTTCTTTTAAATGTGTTTGCTTTAATTAGGCACACAATGTTCGAAGTACAATAATGTGTCATTACCATCATTATATTTTTTTTAACATACTAGCTCTCTAACCTTATATGCATGAGAAACTTAAAATGCAAGATATTGGTCCTGCAATTATCTAAAGATTTCTTCATTTATTGAAAGGTAGAAAGTAATGTTTTTACCATACAGTCCGTATTTGTCTTAATAAAACTCTGTATTGTGGGTAGAATGTGTTTTATTTTATCTTATTCAGCTGACCTTTCTGGGGTATGGGAGGAAAAAACCATCTATATTTGGATTTAAGTTCTATCGATCATAGGATTTCTATGCAATGTTGATGGAGATCTCAATGGATATGTGGATGTAGGTGGTTTTTTCCTCTCATACCCCAGAAATCCTATGATCATTTGAACGGTGGAAGTTGAGTAAAAGCATTTGAACGGTGGAAGTTGGCACAAATGATTTGATTTAATTAATGGAACAGTTAAAAGCACTCACTTCAATGACCAACTAAGTACCCAAACACCCCCTAAATGCATCCATGATCCATGAATGTGAAATTATATCAATGCAAAATTACAAAAATTTTTTTACAGAAGAATTAAAGAAAGAGGGGGGGGTGGGGGGTGGGGGAGAATATAGATATAAAGAGAAAGGGAACAAGTGAGGGGAAAATTTATATTAGAAAAATGTACTTTAATAGCTATATTTGAGGTATAAATAGGAGCTAGTCTTACCTTCAAAAAGTTGGTTGATGTACGTTGGCAACGAGCCAGTGACTCATTAATGTTTGAGATGATGATGTAGTAATAACTGAACTTTATTGTTTCTTCTATTTTTATTTTTCTAATATCAATTTCTTGCGCATCACAATCAACGTTTTGTTGATATTTTCATGGCATTGTTCACATATATTATTAACCATGTTGATTTATGGAGGTTTACTTCATATTCATTATGAGCATTAATTTTATGATTAATGTTACCAATCAGTAAATTTCTCCTTTTCAGTGTTGGTTTTTGATGTTCTCATTATTTCTTGATATTTCAACTTACATGTGTGTGTGTATACATTTGTACTATATCAAGTACCCTTTGGCATCTTCTGCAGAATAATATGTTAATGATTCTGGAGACAATTTTGGTTGATGGGATGGATAAAGTATCAGATTGTGCACAGCATTGCGCCAAGAAAGATCTTATAGACTTGTTAAAATCTTTTGGTGGAGACTTTGATGCTACCATTGAGTTCAATAATACCGTTGAATGTGGTTTTACAGGTGCCTGTTAAAAATTTAATGACTTAATTTGAAATACCTTTTGTATTAGTATTATTTTTTCCTCAATAAAGTTGCATTTGTTTTTTATTGTATTGTTTTAGGAGTTTGTTGCTCCAGAGAAGAAAAACAGGTAGGTAGGCTTTTAATGACAATAGCTGCAGAATGCGAGCAAGCTGATCATCTGACCTCTGAACCTGAATTTAGTGAACCGACATTCCTTGAAAATATGAACAAGTTGATTTTCCTTTGCCAACATTGGGCAGTGACCCATTTGGCATGCATTCAACGTTTGATTTTGATCTGCAAAGAATTGGTAGTACTCCCAGATGCACTTGATGAGAAGACAGGAAGTACAATTTTTCGGAAGAGACTGTCATGTAGTTTGAGGATATTAAAACTTCTTACTGAACTCTCAAGGAAATTTCCATATATTGAATATGATGCTAAACTGATGCAGGCATTTGCGTTGCTTGCCAACTCATTGCCTTGCTTGTTTGGACTATGTTTTGAGTTTGCAAATAGTCATGCTACAGGTGAGAGTAGTTTTGAGAACACCGTTCTATTACTCTTGGAAGAATTTTTGGAGCTAGTTCAGATTGTATTTCGCAACAGCTACGTTTGTGTGAACATCCAAACATGTATAGTGGCTTCCATATTGGATAATTTGAGTTCTTCAGTTTGGCGCTATGATGCATCTACTGCAAACCTGAAGCCTCCCCTGGTTTACTATCCTCGAGGTGTAATGGTTATAATTAAACTCATTCAAGATCTTAAGGGGCATAAATATCATGCTTTCAGTTTTAAAGATCTTGAAATGCATCACACAAGAACTCTTACTGATTTATCAGTGGACTTACCTAAATGCCATGCTCGTTTGGAGGTTGTTCCTTTGCATAAGAATTATACGGTAGAAGAAATTTTGAGAATGATATTTCCTCCGTCAAGACAGTGGATGGATGATTTGATGCATCTTCTCTTCTTTCTTTATTCTGAAGGAATGAGATTAAGACCAAAAATAGAGCGATCATTATCCAGTATGAAGAGCAGTAGTATGGTTGAACAAGAAGCTGCTGTATGTCATGAAGATGAAGCACTATTTGGGGACCTCTTCTCTGAGAGTGGCCGCTCTGTTGGATCTGTAGATGGATATGATTTGCAACATCTTGCCGTCAACTCTACCTCTAGCTTTTGCAATCTGCTTCTCCAAGCTGCTAAAGAACTATTGAGCTTTATCAAGCTATGTATCTTCTCTCCTGAATGGAGTGCATCAGTTTTTGATGATGGTTGCAACAAACTTAATCAGAACAATATTGATATATTACTTTCCTTACTAAACTGTGAGGGATGCTGTTCCGATGACAAGTCTTCTGCTAGTTGTCTACCTGCACACGATGAGAGGAAATCTGGCCACATCCATGAAATTTGTTACAGGTTATTGCATGGTCTTCTCACAAGACATGCATTGCCAGATTTGCTTGAAGAGTACCTTGTGAAGAAAATTTTGAATGCTGAAAATGGAAACTCTGTTTACAATGATCAGACCCTAAGCTTACTGGCTCACACCCTTTTCCGTAGAACTGGTGTTGCTGGGACGCAGTTGAGGACCCAAATATACAGGCAATTTGTGGAATTTATCATTGAGAAGTCCAAAACTATTTCCTTACAATATTCCAGCCTCCAGGAATTTATGGGGACTCTTCCCTCGGTCTTTCACATTGAAATTCTTCTGGTGGCATTTCACTTATCTTCTGAAGGAGAAAAGCGAGAAATTTCAAGCTTAATCTTTTCTTCCATTAGGGCGATTGATGCTCCATCCACATTTTCTAACTGTACGGAATTGTCAATGTGGGGTTTATTGGTTTCAAGGTTGATTGTAGTACTTCGACACATTATTTTTCACCCTCATACATGTTCCTCTTCATTGCTTTTTGATTTTCGCTCCAAGTTGAGGGATGCTCCTGCATTTTCTTCTCATTTGCCTTACACAGTGAATGATCATTTATCGTCTTGGGGAGCAAGTGTTGCTAAGAATATAATTGGTTCATCCATGGAATCCAAGCCCTTCCTAAATAGCTTGATCAACCAGTTGATTGATATTTCTTCATTTCCTGCTTCACTACGCCAGCATGATTTAACCATAGAATGTCCATGGTTCAATCCCAGTGATATCTTTTCAACATTCTCATGGATTTTGGGGTTCTGGAATGGTAAACAAGCTCTTACAGTTGAAGACCTCATCATTGAAAGATACATTTTTGTTCTCTGCTGGGATTTTCCTTCCACAAATGCTTTATCACGTGGAGGCCCATTATGGAGTGACCCAGACGCACTGGACATTTCTAAGACCACATGTTTCTTTTACTTCAGTTATTTACTTCTAGATCATGGTGGTGTTATTGGCGAACACAAGAAATTTCCTCGAGTTGTGATTGGTTTGCTTCGGCGTTTGCATGGTGGGAGTGTCCTGGAGGACTTCAAAGCTTTGGGCTGGAATTTTTTAAGAAATGGAACATGGCTATCGCTGATTCTTTCCTTCCTCAGTGTTGGGATATCGAGATACTGTAGTAAGAATACGATTCCTACAGTGGGTTCCTTCTTGACAGATACCACAGTTGTTGATAGTGAGCAGGCCAATTTTGCTGAAAGCTTAATTTCCTCAGTGATTACTGATAGCCAAGTTCCAATTTTAATCAGGGAGTTGTCATCTGTATTGAGCATGTATTTACGAGTTTATCAAAAAGCTTATGTTGCCACTCTTAGTAGTAGTATTGATCACGCTACTGAGTTTTCACCTCTCTTGCTCTTTAAACATTCAGAATTTGATAGATGTGTCCAGAACAAGACCCTTGAGAACTATGGGACAACATCTTGCTTATTGGAATCTGTTTTTAACCTCATGTCTAGGTTGGACGAAATAGTAGACAAAAGAACTCTTGGGTTCTCATCAAGGGTTTGTTGGGAATCGATGTTTCATGGTTTTCCCTCTCATTTGGAAACTTCCAGTGGAATTCTACTTTCTTGTGTCCTTAACATAGGAAGGATTATTTCTGTTTTAGCTGGGCTGCTGAAAATAGTAGATGTTAAACGTAGTGTCATTTTGGAGACTGAGGTAACTCGTGAGATTCTGGATGCAGTGATGACTGTAAAATTTGACAAGACCTTTGAAAGTGTTCATGGCCTATGTGAAGGTATATATCAAAGTTTAAATGCGGAATTGGATGGATGTTCTTATGGGGTTCTGTTTTTGTTGAAACAGCTTGAGGAGTACTTAAGACACATTAATATGAAGGGGGTGAGTGATAGCACTATTCATGAATTGGTAATTGTTAAGGCTATAGATATCATGGACAGCCTCCGGAAAGATGTTTCAAAGTCTTCTGTTTTCCAATTCTATCTTGGCGCTGAAGATGTGCCAGAGCAGGTTAGAGAGCTTTATGCATTTCAACATGGTAATTTGTTGGTTCTTCTAGACTCCTTAGACAATTGTTTCTCCGAACTGGTTAACTTGAAGGTTCTTGGTTTCTTTGTGGACCTCTTGTCTGGAGAGCCATGCCCTAAACTTAAACAGGAAGTTCAGAATAAATTCCTTCAGATGGATTTGCGTAGCCTATCAAAATGGTTGGAGAAGAGGATTTTTGGTTTAGTGGCCGAAGATTCAAGCGGAGTGAATGTGAAAGGATCTTCTGTTTCTCTTAGAGAATCATCCATGAATTTTGTATTTTGTCTCATTTCATCTCCCTCAGAACCTCTGGCACTTCAATTGCAGAGTCACATTTTTGAGGCTGCACTAGTATCACTTGACATGGCTTTTATGCGATTTGATATCAGTGTTTCCAAGTCCTATTTCCATTTTGTTGTTCAGCTATTGAAAGGGGACAAATCAATGAAATTACTTTTGGAGAGGATTCTCATATTGATGGAGAAATTGGCTAACGATGAGCGTCTGCTTCCAGGGCTGAAGTACCTCTTCAATTTTCTGGAAATGCTTTTGATTGAGAGTGGATCTGGTAAGAATGTTTTTGAGAGGACCACTGGCAAGCCCCTGTCAAGGTATGCACCTGAAGTTGGACCTCTTTCTTCTAAGTCGGTGGGGCCTAGGAAAAATTCGGAGACATTGGTTCTTTCTTCTAATCAAGAAGAGGGTCCTGCATCTCTTGACTGTGATGCAACTTCTGCTGAGGAAGATGAGGATGATGGAACTTCCGACGGTGAGGTAGCTAGTCTAGACAAGGATGAGGAGGAAGACACAAACAGTGAAAGGGCACTTGCTTCAAAAGTCTGCACATTTACATCCAGTGGTAGCAATTTCATGGAACAGCACTGGTACTTTTGTTATACATGTGACCTGACTGTCTCAAAGGGATGTTGTTCTGTGTGTGCAAAAGTCTGTCATCGTGGTCATCGTGTTGTTTATTCCCGGTCTAGTCGCTTCTTTTGTGACTGTGGTGCTGGGGGTGTTAGGGGCAGCAGTTGCCAGTGTTTGAAGCCTCGCAAGTTTACTGGACATGGCAGTGCCCCTGTACGTGGTGCCAGTAACTTCCAGTGCTTTTTACCTTTCTCTGAGGAGGGTGATCAACTCCCTGAAAGTGAATCTGATCTGGAAGACGATGTATCCATTACAGACACAGATAAGTGTCTCAAGCCCTCTGTTCCTATGGAGCTTCTAGATGGTGTTTCTGTTTTACTTGAGGAACTGAATGTTGAAGAAAGGATGCTCGAGCTTTGCTCCTGTTTATTGCCTACTATAACTAACCAAAGGGACCCGGACCTTTCGAAAGACAAGAAAATTATTCTGGGTAAAGAAAAACTGCTATCATATGGGCTTGATCTCTTGCAATTGAAAAAGGCATATAAAGGTGGGTCTTTGGACCTTAAGATTAAGGCAGAATATGCAAATGCCAAGGAGCTCAAATCACATCTAGCCAGTGGTTCCCTTGTGAAATCTTTGCTCAGTGTCAGCATCAGAGGTCGTCTTGCTGTTGGTGAAGGTGATAAAGTGTCTATTTTTGATGTCAGGCTGTTAATAGAACAGGCCACAGTTGCACCCATGACGGCTGACAAGACTAATGTTAAGCCTCTCTCCAAAAATGTTGTTCGTTTTGAAATTGTGCATCTTGCTTTTAATCCCACAGTGGAGAACTATCTTGCTGTGGCAGGCTATGAAGATTGCCAAGTCCTGACTTTGAACCACCGTGGTGAAGTTGTTGACCGTCTTGCTATTGAACTAGCTCTGCAAGGTGCTCATATTAAACGAATGGAATGGGTTCCAGGATCTCAAGTACAATTAATGGTGGTTACAAACAGGTTTGTCAAAATATATGATCTGTCGCTGGATAATATCAGTCCAATGCACTACTTCACGTTGCCAGATGACATGGTAGTTGATGCTACACTGTTCACAGCTTCACAGGGAAAGATGTTTCTCATTGTTCTTTCAGAAAATGGAAGGATATTCAGACTTGAGTTGTCAGTGCTGGGAAATATTGGAGCTACACCCTTGAAGGAGATCATTCACATTCAGGGCAGGGAAATGAGTGCAAAGGGATTATCATTGTACTTTTCTTCATGTTACAAATTATTATTTCTTGCATATGCAGATGGCACCACATTGGTTGGTCAGTTAAGCCCTGATGCAACAAAATTGACTGAGATATCGTTTATATATGAAGAGGAACAAGACAAGAAGCTCCGGCCTGCTGGATTACATCGTTGGAAGGAGCTGTTTGCTGGTAGTGGCTTATTTATTTGCTTTTCAAGTGTCAAATCAAATTCGGCTTTGGCTGTATCTATGGGGGCTCATGAGATTTATGCTCAAAACTTGAGACATGCGGGGGGTTCATCTTTGCCATTAGTTGGCATAACTGCATATAAGCCTTTATCCAAAGATAAAATACATTGTCTTGTACTTCACGATGATGGTAGCCTTCAAATATACACACACACTGCTGTTGGAGTGGATGCCAGTGCAAACGCAACTGCAGAAAAAATCAAGAAGTTGGGTTCTGGCATTCTCAATAACAAGGTTTATGCCAGTACAAATCCAGAATTTGCACTTGATTTTTTTGAGAAGACTGTTTGCATCACCGCAGATGTGAGATTGGGAGGCGACACTATTCGAAATGGTGATTCCGAAGGAGCCAAACAGAGTTTAGCATCAGAGGATGGTTTTCTTGAGAGTCCCAGTTCTTCAGGTTTCAAGGTATTGTTTATTGTTTCACGTTCACCTTGCACATAATTATGCATTTCAATGCTTACTTGGTCATTTTAAACTTTGATTGATATAACATAGAGTATCATGTTTTTTTTTTCTGTTGCCGTGGTATCTTATTATTTGAAGTGGCTGAATAGTTCTCTAAAAAATAGAAGTGGCTAAATAGTCAAATGACTTTTAACCCAAATACTCGTGGTTGATTTAAGAAACCCCTTCAATTCAACGTAGCCAACCCGAAGCTGCATAATAACACAACTGTCTCAGCAATGAAAGGGAAGCACTTTTGATAGATCGTTTTGAACGTGTTATATTTCTTGCTATGACTTTGTGCAATTGTACATCTTTCTATAGCTCATATAGTTTATCCTCTCTTCTGACCGATTGGAGAAGTTTTTTGTAACTCCTTTGGTTTCAGGGAAACTGCCTTTTTGTAAATTTATTACTCAATACAATTTGTTTCTTATTAGAAAAAAAAATAAATTAGTAATTTCTGTCTCTCATTGAAGCCTGGTCTAACTACAAACTGTTCTTTTCCTGCTCAGATCACAGTCTCTAATTCCAACCCTGATATTGTTATGGTTGGATTCCGCATCCATGTTGGTAATACGTCTGCGAACCATATACCTTCAGAGATAACTATTTTCCAGAGAGTCATAAAATTAGATGAGGGCATGCGATCATGGTATGATATACCATTTACTGTAGCTGAGTCTCTTCTTGCTGATGAAGAATTCTCTGTAACTGTTGGGCCAGCATTCAACGGTACTGCACTTCCTAGGATAGACTCTCTTGAAGTGTATGGTCGAGCAAAAGATGAATTTGGTTGGAAAGAAAAATTGGATGCTGTTCTTGACATGGAGGCACGTGCACTTGGTTCCAACTCCTTACTTGCCAGATCTGGAAAAAAGAGGCGATCCATTCAATGTGCTCCTATTCAGCAGCAGGTTTTAGCAGATGGTCTGAAGGTCTTGTCCAGTTATTATTTGCTTTGTAGACCACAAGGATGCCCAAAACTTGATGATGTGAATCAGGAGCTGACTAAATTGAAGTGCAAGCTGTTATTAGAAACAATATACGAAAGTGATCGGGAGCCCTTGTTGCAGTCTGCTGCTTGTCGTGTCCTGCAAGCCATCTTCCCGAAAAAAGAGATATACTACCAAGTAATCATTTAATTTGTGTGGTTTTACTCTGTGTTGTGATAAATTCTTTTGAACTTACTCTTGAAATTTCCCCCCTCATAATTAGGTGAAGGACACCATGCGTCTGACTGGTGTGGTGAAATCAACATCAGTGCTTTCCACTAGGCTTGGAGTTGGAGGGGCTGCAGGAGGGTGGATTATTGAAGAATTTACTTCACAAATGCGTGCAGTTTCTAAGATAGCCCTGCATCGTAGATCGAATTTGGCTTGTTTTCTGGAAAGAAATGGTATTTGTACTTTTTTTCTTAAGACGTGGTTCGAGTTTTTTGATAATTGTTAAAATTTTAGGTGTAAGAATTTTTTGTAAACGTTTCATGTGAATAGTCAGCCAAAGTGGATTGTGAAGTGTGATGGATTACATTAGAGATTGTTATTATCTCCTTAAAATCAAAGGAAAGTAGATGGGTATAATATTTATGTGCATTGTTAATTGTTCTTTAAGGCGTTAATTAGATAATCAGGTAGATGCTTGTCATGTATATTTTTTATGGTGGCTTGATGGTTAGAATCACTAATGTAGGTTCTCAAGTGGTGGATGGACTCATGCAAATTCTGTGGGGAATTTTGGACTTGGAGCAGCCGAACACTCAGACATTGAACAACATTGTTATTTCCTCTGTTGAACTTATTTATTGCTATGCTGAGTGTCTGGCATTGCATGGCCCAGACACTGGCAGGCGCTCTGTTGCACCTGCTGTTGTGTTATTTAAGAAACTTCTGTTTTCCTCCAGCGAGGCTGTTCAGGCGTCAAGCAGGTTTTGTCTTGTCAATTTTATTCTTATTCTGAAATTTTATTCTAATGTACTTACCTAAGATTCTATCCTTCCCTTTTCTTTTCAGCTTGGCTATATCTTCAAGGTTGCTTCAGGTTCCATTTCCAAAGCAAACAATGTTGGCTACTGATGATGGTGCTGATATTCCATTATCTGCACCTGTATCCACTGAAACGCCTGGGACCAATCCCCAGGTTGTGATTGAAGAAGATGCTATCGCTTCTTCTGTTCAATATTGTTGTGATGGTTGCTCCAAGGTTCCTATACTGAGGCGACGATGGCATTGCACAATTTGCCCTGATTTTGATTTATGTGAGTCATGTTATGAGGTACTTGATGCCGACAGGCTTCCTTCCCCTCATTCTAGAGATCATCTTATGACTGCCATCCCAATTGAAATGGAATCACTAGGAGATGGAAATGAATATCACTTTGCCACAGAAGATATCAACGATTCAAGCTTAACATCAGTAAAATCAGATATTAGTGTGAAGAATCCAGCATCATCAATTCATGTCTTGGAGCCAGTTGATTCTGGGGATTTTTCTGCCTCAGTAACTGATCCAGTTTCAATATCAGCTTCTAAACAAACCGTTAATTCCTTGCTTCTCTCTGAGCTCCTTGAACAGTTAAAAGGATGGATGGAGACAACTTCAGGTGTTCAGGCTGTTCCTGTTATGCAGCTTTTCTACAGATTATCATCCACTATGGGCGGACCTTTTATGAACAGTTTGAAATCCGAAAACTTGAACTTGGAAAGACTAATTAAATGGTTTTTGGATGAGATTAATCTCAACAAACCCTTTGATGCAAAGACCCGTACCTCTTTTGGGGAAGTTGCAATCCTTGTTTTCATGTTCTTCACTTTGATGCTAAGAAACTGGCACCAACCTGGTAGTGATGGTCCAGGTGCCAAATCTAGTACTACTGCAGATACGCATGAGAAGAATTCAACCCAGGTTGCACCATCTACTTCATTGACTGCACAATCTTTGGTGGATGATCAAGGAAAAAATGATTTTACCTCACAACTACTTCGTGCTTGTAGCTCTATTAGGCAGCAATCTTTTGTAAATTATCTTATGGATGTGCTGCAGCAGCTAGTGCATGTCTTCAAGTCATCCACAATTGATTATGACAGTGGACATGGTTTTAATAATGGGTCTGGATGTGGAGCTCTGCTAACAGTTCGTAAGGATCTCCCTGCTGGAAATTTCTCTCCATTTTTTTCAGATTCTTATGCAAAAGCACACCGTACAGATCTTTTTATAGACTATCACAGGCTTTTGTTAGAAAATGCTTTTCGTCTTGTTTATACATTGGTTAGACCAGAAAAATATGACAAGACATTGGAGAAGGAGAAGGTTTATAAGATTTATAGCAGCAAGGATTTGAAGTTGGATGCCTATCAAGATGTTCTTTGCAGTTATATCAACAATCCTAATACTAGCTTTGTTAGAAGATATGCGAGAAGGCTTTTTCTCCACATTTGTGGTAGCAAAAGTCACTACTACAGTGTTCGAGACTCTTGGCAGTTTTCGACTGAAGTAAAGAAACTTTTCAAATATGTAAACAAGGGTGGTGGTTTCCCAAATCCTATGTCTTACGAGAGAAGCGTAAAGATAGTGAAATGCCTAACAACTATGGCTGAAGTAGCTGCTGCAAGGCCTCGAAATTGGCAGAAATATTGTTTACGACATGGGGATGTACTGCCATTTTTACTGAATGGAATTTTCTATTTTGGAGAAGAGTCTGTTATTCAGACTCTTAAACTCTTGAATCTCGCCTTCTATACTGGAAAGGACATTGGGCATTCCGCACAGAAATCTGAAGCAGGAGATACTGGGACAAGTACAAATAAATCTGGTACACAAACTGTGGATGTAAGAAAGAAAAAGAAAGGTGAAGATGGAAGTGATTCTGCGTTGGAGAAGTCCTATTTGGATATGGAGACCATGGTGAATATCTTTGTTGATAAGGGTAGTAATGTCTTGAGCCATTTCATTGATTGTTTTCTTCTTGAGTGGAATTCAAGCTCTGTCCGAGCAGAGGCCAAAGGTGTTGTTTGTGGTATTTGGCATCACGGAAAGCAGACATTTAAAGAAACTCTATTGATGGCTCTCTTGCAAAAGGTTAAAACTCTGCCTATGTATGGTCTGAACATTGCTGAATATACAGAACTGGTCACATGGTTGCTGGGAAAAGTTCCTGATGTTGGTTCTAAGCAGCAGAGTTCTGAACTTCTAGACCGATGCTTGACCTCTGATGTAATTCGATCAATTTATCAAACACTTCACTCACAGAATGAGCTGTTAGCTAATCATCCAAATTCACGCATATATAATACTTTAAGTGGTTTAGTTGAGTTTGATGGTTACTATCTAGAGAGTGAACCTTGCGCAGCTTGTAGTTCTCCTGAGGTGCCTTACAGCAGGATGAAACTTGAGTCTCTTAAATCTGAAACAAAATTCACTGACAACCGCATCATTGTCAAATGTACAGGGAGTTACACAATTCAAACTGTTATAATGAATGTTCATGATGCTCGGAAGTCCAAATCTGTGAAAGTTTTGAACCTATACTACAATAATCGGCCTGTAGCAGACTTATCAGAGTTGAAAAATAATTGGTCTTTGTGGAAGCGTGCGAAAAGTTGTCATCTTGCATTCAATCAGACTGAACTAAAAGTTGAGTTTCCCATTCCAATCACTGCGTGTAATTTCATGATCGAGCTAGATTCTTTTTACGAAAATCTTCAAGCTTTGTCCCTTGAACCTTTGCAATGCCCTCGATGCAGTCGTCCAGTCACTGATAAGCATGGAATATGCAGCAATTGCCATGAAAATGCATATCAATGTAGGCAATGCCGGAACATAAATTATGAGAACCTGGACTCATTTTTATGCAACGAGTGTGGATACAGCAAGTACGGAAGATTTGAATTTAACTTTATGGCAAAGCCAAGTTTTACATTTGATAATATGGAGAACGATGAAGATATGAAGAGAGGTCTTACTGCAATAGAATCTGAATCAGAAAATGCTCACAGGAGATATCAGCAACTTTTAGGTTACAAGAAACCCTTGCTAAAAATTGTTTCAAGCATTGGTGAGAATGAAATGGACTCACAACAGAAGGATTCTGTTCAGCAAATGATGGTCTCACTTCCAGGACCATCTTGCAAGATTAATCGTAAAATTGCTCTCCTTGGGGTTTTATATGGTGAAAAATGCAAAGCAGCCTTTGATTCTGTCAGTAAAAGCGTCCAGACGCTTCAAGGTCTTCGTCGGGTTTTAATGACGTATTTGCACCAGAAACATACTGATGATGGATTTCCGGCTTCAAGATTTGTGATTTCTAGATCTCCTAATAATTGCTATGGTTGTGCGACTACATTTGTCACTCAATGTCTTGAGATATTGCAGGTATTATCAAAGCATCAGAGTTCGAAGAAGCAACTTGTTAGCCTAGGTATATTATCTGAGCTGTTTGAGAATAATATTCATCAAGGGCCCAAAACTGCAAGAATACAAGCTAGGGCAGTTCTTTGTTCTTTCTCCGAGGGTGATGTAAATGCAGTGAGTGGGCTGAATAATCTAATCCAAAAGAAAGTCATGTACTGCCTTGAACACCATCGTTCTATGGACATTGCACTGGCTACTCGAGAAGAGTTATCACTGCTCTCTGAAGTTTGTTCTTTGGCTGATGAGTTCTGGGAAGCTAGATTACGAGTTGTTTTCCAGCTGTTATTTTCATCCATTAAGTCGGGCGCCAAACATCCAGCAATTGCTGAGCACATCATTCATCCATGTCTGAGGATCATATCTCAAGCCTGTACTCCTCCTAAATCTGAAACTGTAGACAAGGAGCAGAGGACGGGAAAATTGACGTCTGTTTCACAAAATAAGGATGAAAACGCTACAAATATTTCTGGATCTTTCAGTGGACCTGTTAGTGGGAATAAGTCTGCACCTGAATCACTTGAACATAATTGGGATTCTTCTCATAGGACTCAGGATATTCAATTGCTGAGTTATGCAGAGTGGGAAAAAGGAGCGTCATATCTTGACTTTGTTAGAAGGCAGTACAAGGTGTCTCAGGTGTTCAAAGGTACAGTGCAAAGATCTCGAACACAAAAAGGCGATTATTTGTCCCTGAAGTATGCACTTAAGTGGAAGCGGTTTGTATGTAGAAGTGCTAAAAGTGATTTGTCAGCTTTTGAGCTGGGTTCATGGGTTACAGAACTTGTGCTATGTGCCTGTTCCCAGTCTATAAGATCGGAGATGTGTATGTTGATAAGTTTGCTTTGTTCTCAAAGTTCATCAAGACGATTTCGACTATTGGATTTACTGGTGTCTCTGTTGCCAGCGACGCTTTCTGCTGGCGAGAGTGCTGCCGAGTATTTTGAATTACTTTTCAAGATGGTAGATTCAGAGGATGCACGCTTGTTTTTGACTGTTCGAGGGTGCTTACGTACAATTTGCCAATTAATTTCCCAAGAAGTGAGCAATGTTGAGTCTCTAGAGAGAAGCCTCCATATTGATATTTCACAGGGATTTATTCTTCACAAGCTCATAGAGCTCCTTGGGAAATTCTTAGAGATCCCTAACATTAGATCAAGGTATAATTTTTTCCTTAAGCAGTTGTTTTTTAGACTATTTTTGTTTAAGCTCATATAATTTGTTCTTATTGTTAGATTCATGCGGGATAATCTACTCTCTGAAGTTCTTGAGGCTCTCATTGTGATTCGTGGTTTGGTAGTACAGAAAACAAAATTGATTTGCGATTGTAATCGACTTTTGAAAGATCTCTTGGACAGCCTGCTGCTGGAAAGCAATGAGAACAAGAGGCAATTTATTCGAGCCTGCATTTGTGGCTTGCAAAACCATGGAGAGGAAAGGAAAGGGCGGACTTGTTTGGTACGATTAATCTTGAAAACTGGTCAATCAATTAAGGGCAATTTTCTCCTAGTTTGTTCTTGGGAAATTATTAATATTACAGAAATAAAATGAAAACATTAGCATCTTCTCTGATTTATGCTGTACATACTCTAATAAAATATTCAGATATCACTTTCTAAACATATGCCCTTACTCTTTTTCGTTCATCTATTTTTCTCTTTGACGTGGTATGTAGATTGGCAACTTACTTTGGAATATTATGTGCAGTTTATTCTGGAGCAGCTTTGCAATCTGATCTCTCCCTCAAAACCAGAGCCAGTGTACCTCTTGGTTCTAAACAAGGCACACACACAAGAAGAATTTATTAGAGGATCCATGACAAAGAATCCTTACTCCAGTGCTGAGATTGGTCCATTAATGCGCGATGTCAAAAATAAAATTTGTCACCAATTGGATTTACTTAGTTTTCTTGAAGATGATTACGGCATGGAGTTGCTAGTTGCTGGAAATATAATTTCTCTTGATCTGAGCATAGCACTGGTCTATGAGCAAGTGTGGAAGAAGTCTAACCAGTCTTCAAATGCCATATCTAATACTGCAATAATATCTACCACTGCTGCAAGAGACTCTCCTCCTATGACAGTGACTTACCGGCTTCAGGTTTGTTAAATAATTCATGTCCAGCCTTTTTGGACAAGGCTCAGGTGTCTTATTTCCTTGCTGTGGAATCCCTACATTTGAGTTTTATGTTGAAGGGTTCATGAAATATGAGATAGAGAAATTTGTAGTTGAGATTTCTAGTAATACCACTAATTTTCTTGGGGATTGGATATTATATCCAGGGGCTAGATGGTGAAGCAACGGAACCTATGATTAAGGAATTGGAAGAGGACAGAGAGGAATCGCAAGATCCAGAATTGGAATTTGCTATAGCAGGTGCAGTTCGTGAGTATGGAGGACTGGAAATTTTATTGGGCATGATCCAGGTGTGTAGAGGAGACCTTAATCATCGCTTTATTTTTGTTTTCATACCTTGTTTATCTTCTAGTTTTACCAACAAGTGGTGGGGCGATTTTTGTTTTAAAAAATATATTTACTGTAGTTCAGTACTTTTGCATTCTAACTCTGTCAGTAAATCACGTATAATATAATATTTCAGCTGTGTTAGTTTTTCGTAAATCATCTAATAGAAGCCTAGTCCAACCCTTCTTCTTACTATGTTCTAAAGACGACAATTTAGTTGTTGAGTAATTGCCTAAGTGAACAACTATTTGAAGGTGTATATTTGTGGGTTGTGGTTGCGGCTACTTTCAAGGTAGATCAAGATTTTGTTCAAACATTTACCATAAAATTAACAAGGGGGTTAAATTAGTTTTTTCACTTGGAATGTTAATATAAAACGTTGAAATCTAATGGAGGTGGTATGTTCCATGTCAATTTCCTTTGTCAACTGTATGCCCGCATGTCAATTGTATGCCCACTTCTATATCTAATTGGAGTTATGGACACCGTTTTTGGATTTAAAGTTTATCAAACCAATTTTCTTTGGTCTTAATGTAAGTTCTTTATTTGAACCAGCGCATATGGGATAATTTCAAGTCAAACCAAGAGCAGTTGGTTGCAGTTCTTAACCTTCTTATGCATTGTTGCAAAATAAGAGAGAACAGGCGTGGTTTATTAAGGCTAGGAGCTCTTGGATTACTTCTAGAAACAGCAAGGCGTGCCTTCTCTGTGGATGCCATGGAGTCAGCTGAAGGCATTCTCTTGATTGTGGAGAGTCTAACAATTGAAGCGAATGAAAGTGAAAGTATTAGCATTGGACAAAGTGCTCTTACCGTCACCAGTGAACAAACTGGAACTGGTGAACAGGCCAAAAAAATTGTCCTCATGTTTTTGGAGAGATTATCTCATCCTTTTGGTTTTAAAAAATCAAACAAACAGCAGAGGAACACTGAAATGGTTGCTAGAATCTTGCCTTACTTGACCTATGGTGAACCTGCTGCCATGGATGCACTCATCCAACATTTCACTCCATATCTGAATGATTGGGATGAGTTTGACCGATTACAGAAACAGCATGAAGACAATCCAGATGATAAGAGCTTATCTGAGCAAGCTGCCAAGCAGAGATTTACAGTGGAAAATTTTGTTAGAGTCTCAGAGTCACTGAAGACAAGTTCATGTGGGGAGAGACTGAAGGACATTATTTTGGAAAAGGGCATTACTGGCCTTGCAATTAAGCATCTGAGAGATACTTTTGCAGTTGCAGGACAGACCGGTTTCAGATCTAGTGTAGAATGGGGATTTGCCTTGAAACGTCCTTCCATTCCCCTTATATTGTCTATGCTAAGGGGTTTGTCAATGGGGCATTTGGCTACACAGAGATGCATTGATGAAGGAAGGATCTTACCTGTGCTTCATGCTCTGGAAAGAGTCCCGGGAGAAAATGAGATTGGGGCAAGGGCTGAAAACTTGTTAGATACCCTCTCTAATAAGGAGGGAAATGGAGATGGATTCTTGGAGGATAAAGTGCGAATGTTAAGGCATGCCACAAGGGATGAAATGAGGCGACTTGCTTTGAAGAACAGAGAAGATATGTTACAGGTGCTGTCTCATTTAACAATTGTTGGCCTAGTATTTTCTAATGCTTTTGCTTATGCTTGTATTTTTGTACAGTATTTGGTTAGCTTTAGGATTTTTTCTGCTAGAAATCACTATACAAATCAATTTAAAAATGAACTTCCTTTTTGCAATAGAATTTGAATCAGAACTCCATTTCTTTTCGCAATAGAATTATCACTGGAATGCCACAGCAAGCAATTTCTTTTAACACTTGTCATAAAAATATCATGAACATTAAAAATATGAATTGGTGGCATGTTTTGGAGTGGGAAGTCTATGCAACATGAAATTTGCTATAGCTTTTCAGTATTTGGAACTGTGGTTGGGTAGGATTGATATATAATAAGAATAACTATTAAGGTCTTCCGATTCCATTATTTCTACTCTTTTGTGATATACATTTATAATTTCCGTTGATTCTGATTCTAGAACTCAGTGGTGATAATTCATTTTTGGGGATAATGCAGAGACTAGGAATGCGACAGGTGGCTTCAGACGGTGGTGAACGGATCATCGTCTCTAGACCAGCTCTTGAAGGACTGGAAGATGTAGAGGAAGAGGAAGATGGGTTGGCATGCATGGTGTGCAGAGAGGGGTATAGTTTGAGGCCTACTGACTTGCTGGGTGTATATTCATACAGCAAGAGGGTTAACCTTGGTGTTGGGACTTCAGGAAGTAGTCGTGGTGAGTGTGTTTATACAACCGTGAGTTATTTCAATATCATTCATTATCAGTGCCATCAAGAGGCCAAAAGAACAGATGCTGGTTTGAAAATCCCGAAGAAAGAATGGGAAGGAGCAACACTCAGGAACAACGAATCCCTTTGCAATTCCCTGTTCCCTGTCAGAGGTCCGTCCGTCCCGTTAGCACAGTATATCCGATATGTTGACCAGCATTGGGACAACCTAAATGCCCTTGGTCGTGCTGATGGAAACAGACTTCGGCTCTTGACATATGATATTGTTCTGGTATGGTTCTTGCCTGTTGTCTCAGTTTGTGAATTGTTTTCTTTCTTTTTTAATTCACTTGGAAACTTTTTCCTTTCCTTTATTAGCTTTTATCTGCCTTCCAATGATTTACAGTATCTGTTTTTCCTTTGTTTTTTTTGTCATGTAGATGTTGGCTCGATTTGCTACCGGAGCATCATTCAGCGCTGAAAGCAGGGGTGGTGGTAGAGAAAGCAATTCCCGGTTTCTTCCTTTCATGATTCAAATGGCTCGTCACCTCCTGGATCAAGGAAGCCCATCTCAACGTTCTACAATGGCTAAATCTGTTTCGACCTACTTGTCCTCGTCCACTGCAGATTCACGATCATTCTCTCCAGGGCTGCAACCTCCAGCCGCAACTGAGGAAACTGTTCAGTTCATGATGGTAAACTCGCTTCTTTCTGAGTCTTATGAATCCTGGTTGCTGCATCGCCGTTCATTCCTACAGCGTGGGATATTCCATGCATACATGCAACACACTCATAGCAGGTCGACCAGCCGTTCATTGGCGAGTTCAACTTCTAAAGTGGAATCAGGAAGTAGTAGCCCAAACACGGAAGTAGAAGACGCCAATGATTTACTGAATACCATTAGGCCAATGCTCGTCTACACTGGCCTGATTCAGCAACTGCAACATTTCTTCAAGGTAAAGAAACCGGCAAATATCGCATCTTCCTCAAAGGAAGGGACATCGACATCGACATCTGGCACCACAACAACCGGAACTGGAGAGGAAAGTGAGAGCCAAAGTCTAGAGGGTTGGGAAGTAGTGATGAAAGAGCGACTTAATAACGTAAGGGAAATGGTGGGATTCTCGAAGGAGTTGCTAACATGGCTGGAGGAAATGAACTCTGCCACTGATCTGCAGGAAGCATTTGACGTAATCGGAGTTTTAGCTGATGTATTATCTGGCGGAATTAGCCGCTGTGAAGACTTTGTAAATGGCGCAATCAACACCGGAAAAGGCTAACGATAGCAACCAACTAGGGGGTGCTCTGGAGCTGAGGTTGAGCTTTTTTGTTACATGACGATGGGGAATATGGTATTTTTTATCTTTAGAGCATTTATGACCTTCTCCTTTGAAATATGAATCTTCATATACATTCAGCTCCCTTATAATCAAATATATGCCTATTTTTTTTACCCCCAAATATTTCTGGTGTGTTGTTGTGCCCAAATTTTGATACTCAAATCTTTAGGTTCCTCCACATTTTGCTAAATTGGAAGTCTCAATGTGTCACATTTTGGTCACTAGCATAAATTTCTAAATCGTTTTTTAGAAATGATATTTGAACTTTTTCTTCAATTAGAGTCTTGAGATGCTTGGATCATTTCAAAAAGAGTGGTTTATTATTTTCAAATGTTTTGGTTTTCAATGTAAAATCTTACCTGACTAAATTACCCAAAATTCTTTCATAATCGGTTTTGCATAAATTGATATAGTTATTAGTTTAAAGTTTAAATTGATATAACCCCTTCTTTTTTTTAGGAGGATTGAATCTAATATCACGGAATCAATTCAAGGCTCAATTCATTTGGATGTGTAGATATTTATATAACGAAACACAGTATCACTCACCGAGTAAACTAGGTTACTTGGGGAAACGGACAAGAGAGCATGGATACAACATAGTTTTTTCTTTTCCTTCCGGATTGGGGAAGGCCAAAAAGGAAAGCATTTAAAATTTCCCAATGGGGAAGCATTTAAAATCATTTGATTCACACTACGCTAGCAATTCTACTCAATTCCACTTGTTGTTCCTCAATTCTACTCACTGCACTTGAAAGATCCATGCTGGCAAGAGACATGTTAGCTTTCCCAAGTCGTCTCTGCTTTATCTTCAATATCGCCTGTGAAACTTCGCTAAATAGTGGACGTTTTCTTGGTACGTTATGCAAGCATCTATGACCGATGTCAGCTAGCTTCCTTGCTTCTTCAAGACTGTATTCTCCAGCTAGTTGCTTGTCAATTATTTCATCGATCCCATCTGCGCTCATTCCAGCCTGAGATTGTACTTTGAAAATCATGAAACTGTATACACTTCAAGGTTAACATTTGTGTACATGGAAGAAAAAAACTCACAAGATTAATATAGTCCACTAAATTTTGGTGTGGATGGATGGCAGTGATTAGTTCAAAAATGATTATGCCAAAACTATAGATGTCGCTCTTCATCGTAAACTTATTTGTAGCCATGTATACCGGGTCTATGTAGCCGTATGTACCTTTCAGACCCGAATTCCGGCCATCAAAAACTTCTTCCTTTGATAGACCAAAATCAGCAACCTATAAAATGTGCATATAAATTATGAATGACAAATGGCGATGGATATTCAAGAATGATGTCCGAAGTCAAAATAGAATATAATTATGTATTATGTCAACCAAAGTTATTCTTTAGTTTAGATACTGCGTTGATCTCTAATATTTCATTTTTTTTAACATCTCACATAACTATTCTATGCAGATATAGTTTATCAAGGGGTCTAACATATTATAAGATAGACAAACTAAGAGGTAGTAAGGTACCATCTTGGATATGTTGAGAATTTCACAGTGGAAAAATTAAAGGATTTCACTCTTCATAAGATAGATAGACTAGTCTTTCACGTGCAATGGAGTCGTAGACAGTCAAGTAAAATCCAGATCAGCAAATTATCTAAATGAAGTGATTCTTATTGAGCAGAGTGTTGAGGATGGTATGGTATCTAATCACTCTTTTTGTCAAATGCCCATAAATTTTTCTACCATTTTTGCTGATGTGCATGTGTGTGTTCCTCCATGGAGGGAGAGGCGTTTAGTCTTACAAATGGTCTCTAGTTTTCTTTAAATTATTCGCATTACTTGAATGGGATATCAAACCATAAGAAATGCTATCCAGAGCCTTACCTTAGCTCTCAACGTATGATCTAACAATATATTGGCAGACTTCAAATCACGATGTATGACGGGAGGAACAGCCTGTTCCAAAAATATAAATGAATCATCTTACAAGCACTTGTACCAATAAAGGAGGAAAATACCAACATATGAAAAATAGAGAAATTTAGAATACCCCTTCGTGAAGGTACTCGACTCCATGAGAGATATCAAGAGCAATCTGAATCCTCTCATCCCAACTCAAGACACGATTTTCTGAATCTGAATGCATGTATAAATGCAAACAAGTCAATACAATTTTCCATCATTCAATATATGCTAACACGTGTTCCACATTCACCAGAGGAGATTGAACTTTCAGAAAATCTGCAAACAATGATAAAAAAGATTTCTTTCATTTACAATAGGCTTTGAACGTACTGTAAAGAAGGTTGTCCAAACTTCCATTACTCATGAACTCATAAATTAGCATGTGGCTTCCTTTATCAATGCAGTATCCCAACAAATTCACTAGATTACGATGATGCAATCTTCCTAGTAGACTTACCTGCAGCAAACCAAACAATGGATGTTAGTTTAAAGTGTCCCCTGATACCTAAATAAACATCAATACAAAGAGTTCACATGGGTAATTTTATGGCATAACTGGTGTACGGAAATAAATTACAAATGAAGGTGGCAAATGGTTAATAACTTAATTTCATCCTGAATTTCTCCTCCATTTGCTGAGAATTAATCCTAAAAGATTTCCTTCACACAAATAAAGTACAGTGATATTCTAGAGATACCTATGTTTTTAATATCCATAGTGGCCAAACCAATTTATGAGCCACTTGACTAATTTTACGAGATAACCATCTTAACCCTAAAGTATTTCGGTTTAGGAATTTATTCTTCTAAGTTCAACCATTCTTACAAAAAAAGTGATTCTTGTATGCCTGATTAGAGAAGCTCCTCTAGCCCGTCCTTTGAGGAGAAAATAGTTATAAAAAAGACATATTAGCAGAAACAATTGATCCAACATTGAGACGTTAGATTGGAAAAGAAAAGACAATGGAACAACTACCAGTAGAAGACTGAAATTGAAATGTAGCTAAACATCCTCACCTCTGTCTGAAACTCTTTTTCACCCTGTTTGGAATCCGAAGCGAGCACCTTAACAGCTAGAACTGCTCCATTGGGCATCTTTGCTTTGTATACTGGACCATAAGATCCTTGTCCCAAAAGAGTAGTGAAGTTCTCTGTAGCCTTCTGTATATCCCTGAAAAGTAAGGGTAAACAAATAGTTTCAGCATAAAACAACCTCCATATTGTGGAATCTTATTTTTGAGAGATTCGATATTGTGCATACTTGTAAGGGTACTTCAGAACACCGGATGCAGAAGCAACTATATCTTTGTGATGATGATTCCTCCAAAGGGACCAAGAATCTTTATGGAGCTTTTCAGATCCCCGAAAATCAATGGAACCAGAAAGAGATGCACTAAGTTCAGTACTTGCATCCAATCCATTTGTTTGAATCTGAATAGTTCCTAGACTACGCTCATTTGTACATCGTCGAAGATACACATTCTTTCTATACCATCGTATGACATAAAATACTAGGAGAGCAATCAAAATACCAAGTGCCAAACCAACAGAGATGCCAATGATAACTAGATCAGCTCGTTGACTCATCCTTTAACCTCTTAATATATTCAATCAGAGAAAACATCTTGCACAATGATAACTAAAGGCTAACTGATCAGCAACCTGCAAAATGTGTATGTAAAAGGCGAATGAGAAATGAAACATCCGATGATGAAATCCGCAAATAAAACATGAGCAAGCTTTTCATGATTTCATTCCACACATTGTCCCAAGTTCTAGCCCCATTCTCTGCTTCATGAAACGAATAAAACCACCATTTCATTTCTTAAAATCTCTATATCTTTCGTCGAATGCAACGACTTGCATTGGAAGAAGTTGATACTCGCTAATTTAGTACACCACAAAGAAATTTCATGGAAGAATATGAATATGTGGGGGTGAATTCAGAGAGTATCACAAAAGATCAGTTTACTTTTACTTATTCATTCATTCGCACAATTGGGTAGTCCTAAAAACTCCAAATGAATTTTACAAACAAAGAAAAAAAAAACCGTTTGATTGAACACAAGAAGCATCTAAACCATGAACCGTGAATCAAATGGCACTACACCATAGTTCCAGCAAAATTGATCGATCACCGATCATAATAACAAAGCAAAAGTCTAGGAATCAAGTTAAATCCAAATTCCCATTAACCAAAACTTACAAAACTTCAGAAAAGGGGCGAAAACGAGCGAAGTAGATGAAATTAAGCAAAACCCAGGAAAGATATGAACTCCTCTGGCGAGCCCTGATGAAGAACAATGATCGACGACGGATTTTCTTGCTTGTAATGGTTGATTTCCAACTGGGTCAAGGCTAAATAGGACCAAAGAAGACCCAGTCTACAGAGAATGTAACTGCAAGCGAAGCAAGTTGCAAAAAGAAAACGGAGGCGAAATGGGATGTTAGAGAATTCGTATTTGGTGGGAAGAGAACCCAAATCCAATTGGTTCAATATTATTTTTTGACACAATGTTTTTTGATCAGCCGTCATCACTCTCGTCTTTTTCTCACTCTGTTCATTCCTATCTGCCTTCCCCTTCAATAAACCAAATCACTTGGACTTTTTCTTAACCCAAATGCTTGGATTTGGAACCTACAGTGAAAGTTCCTGTTTTAATTTTTATTTTTGGCCATGTTTACCAAATGGAATAAGAATGGATTGATGATAATTTAAAAATGTAACTATATTTTTTGTTTTTGTAAACAAAAGACGTAATTCAATTGACGAACAAAAAGCAATCAATTTGATTAGGTTCGAAAATTGATCTTATGGTTACGGTTATATTTACACTTTTAGACAAAAAAAAAAGCTTCATCTCGACATGGTTACCTTTATGGTTTGGTTATAACGTTGAATTCGACAAAATTCACAATTAACACAATCAAATGCAATTCAATTACATTTGCGATTACAATCGATCTATCAATGAAATTTCATTACAACTACATTACTTTCCATTACAAATTGGTACACATGACCTTAGTTCCTTTGATTCCTCATTTATGATTTAAACTCTATTTTTTAATAAACTAAACATAGTTCAAGTAGTTAAGAAGTACCAACAAGAGCTTGAAAACCAAGATGTTCGTATTTTGAATATCTTACCATAGTTTATACTAAAATGAAAGTAATTAAGTAGTCGATGTTCAAGATCTTTAAACCTTATATATTATCAAGTTAGAGAGAAACCTTATGGAGAAAAATACAAGACCTAACATAAAATATACAATACATTCAACATCCTAATACATTAAATATTCGAATGCTTGTTATTATCGAGAAACTTGAAACTATTCTACAAGCTAAGGGTACAAACGTGAGCATTTAGCATGTAGGCCCCTTGGGGCAAAAGAATTATTATAGATGCAACAATCTCCCTAATTATTGTCAAAGACCATATCTTTTGTATATGATTTTGTGAAGGTTTGATAGGGTAAAGAATTAGTATGATAATGTTCTTTTTAGTCGCAAGAGATACAAACTCCTTGAGCCAAAACAACTCCTATTCATCGTATTATCATCTATTGAACTTCAAAAATCACTGTTTCAAACGTTGTCTCAACTTGCTACTTTTTGTGATTATTAGGATGTCATTTTTCTTAAATATACAATGTTTTACATTATGCTATATATGTTGAATCTCTATTGTATTTTGTGAATAGTTTTTCCTTCTCATTTGATATTGTTGTTCAAAATGCAGAGCTATTGTGTGTAAAAGATGAGCAGACTTGACCTCATTAAAGATTTTATAGCCAAAACATTTTAGTCAACCATTTTTGGATCTCACAACAAAGGCCATATTCAAGTGTAGATAGTAATTGGTGTTGAAGCATTTGTGTTTTGACTACAAAGCAGAATTTCTTTCATCATATTCATTTGTTGAGAGGAGTTCTTGAATTTAACCATAATACTCTATTCCTGCCTCCAAAATTTTCCAAAAAGGGAAAAGTCTTTAGAAGGAATTTATTAGAGGAAGCGTGTAATCTAAAACCAAATAAGTTCTATAAATTTGTCTCTTTCTAAGTTTCTCTAACTTCTTTGACTTACAAGTGGAGATAGAGTCCAATCAAAAAGATTTTCTAGGCTCATCTTAGATCATATCCTAGTTGAGTATCCTTATTTAATGAAATTCTATAACATCCTTAAGAGTCTAAAGTAAAGAAAGGATGAGATATCTGTAGTTCCTGTCTTTTAGAAAAGCAAGACACAAGAAAGAATAATGTGACCTATTAGACAAAACTGAAATTGTAATCGGTGCTAGCGAAGAAGTTACAAAAGTTTAAATGAGTTAAAATCATGGTAGTTGACTGTCTAACTGGGTGCAAATTATATCATATACACACAAATATGGAGAGTAATAAAAATTTGTAAAACAAGAATGGACCTGATCGAACCTAAAAGTTCAGGAACTACAAAACAATTTAATCTGTCATGTTCAGGCTGCTCATACAACTGACTCGCCAAGCTCTTGTTTAAGTGTTAGTGTGGTTGAACACGTTGAGATTGGTCACCAAATCGCTTTTCTGCACTCTTATTCTCTAGCCATTCCCCATCTTTTTCACAAGGAATTTGATTTAGTTCATGAGAATTTTCATTTAGCTCATACCAGAATCCTTGTACACATATGGCCTTGAACGTAAAAAAGATGCACTGTGCAAGTTGTTCTCGTACACAGTCAATTGCTCATTTTTGCTGACTACTGTGTTTGAAGGCTGATTTTCAGTTGACAGTTCGGTATTCTGATAAGTCAATCCACTCCATTTCTCCTATATCCCAGTATCCCTATTAGAAGCCTCTACTACAGCAGACTGCATGAGAACACTCCAGCTCCCACTCTGGATAGACGGGAATGCATCTAAATAATCTGAATGTACTAGGTGTTGAAGCATTTGTGTATTGACTACGGAGCAAAATTTTGTTAGACCCCCAATATTAGGAAGGGCGAGAAGGGAATAACACCAGCAAAGACTTCCAGGAATGTTGCTGATGAAGAGGATTTCACCTGAGGGCCCCACAGTGGGGGTATAAAGAGAGAATGTCAAAGGCTGCTTAGAGCTTTTAGGAGAAGTTTCCAGCCTTCTTGAAGGAGCTGGTCATTGTCTTTATTTTCATTGCTCACTATTGTTTTCCTTGCTGTTGTGACTTTGGAATTTTATATGGAATATATTACATTAGAGTACCGTCTCTGTTTTGTCATTGTTGAGGTTTACTAAGTTTCAGGTGAAAGGGTCCTGACAAATTTCTTTCATCATATTCATTTGTTGGGAGGAGAACTCGAATAGCTCCTATATTTTTTTAGACATGTTTGTTTAGTCAGGTCGTCAAAATAGAGAATGTAAGCTTAGAATACTTTGATGAATCATTTCAGTACACACTTACTCTTTAATTTTGTTAGGGCCATTAAGCAAGTATACAAGAGGAGGGGGTAAAAAGGGGTTTCACTCTGATAAAAGGGTAGTTGGGGTGGTCCTTTGTTCTGATAGGGCTGGGGAAATGTTAGTATATATTTGACTGTTTTGTGCTGGGGTTAGTTACCTGGGTTCATGTGTTTTTTTGTGGATGAGCAGTAGCTCATTGTGGAGAAGGTTGAGTTCTTAACTGTAACTTTTGTGATAGAATATTATCAATAATTTCTCTTATTACTTTTTTGTGTGTGTACTGGTGCAATTCTTCCTTGTAAGAGTTCGTGAAGCCTTGCAATGGAATCAAAGACATTTGAAACTCTGAAGAGGTGGAGCAAGATGACACAGAAGCAACTGGAAGATCGACTCACTGCGACAAAGCCATGTTAGTTGAGATGTATGAGAATGAATGAAGCAGCAAATATTATCGAAGCACAGGAAAGAGGAAGTTAAGAGGGAGAGTCGTCCCAACTTAGGGAGTTCGTAGCTGGACAGGATCGGATCAAGGTTCAAAACTTGAAATGCCAGTGTCAATGAAGAAGATTCGGATGGATGTTTCTATAGGGCGGAACATAAGTTTCATCTACAGGTGTTGAACGAACAAGAGAAGTTGAAGATTGCAGTTGTGAGGCTAGAAGAAAAGGGTTGAGTTGGTTCCAATGGACAGAGAACCGCCAGAAATTCAAATCCTAGCGAGAGTTGAAACAGCGAATGTACCATCGCTTCCATTGCCAATAACACGGAACAGTGTGCACATTTTATTAGCAGTCAAACTAGAAGGGAACGTTTGGGAGTAATTGCAGCGATTTGAAAAGGCTGTTGGCGCCGCTCCCGGACATGGCCGAAGACGATCTGGTAAACATGTTTACAAATAAGCTTGACCCAATCATTTGGGAGAGCTGAATTTCAAGAATTGGTTATCTTCAAATGAAATAAAAAATATATCAACTTATTTAGTTAAAACTATTCATAGAGTGATTAAATCACAAACCAAACCATATTTTATTTGATTCTTTTACATTAGAAAAGGATTTTTTGTTGGGTAATAGTTCAAATTAAGTTCAATGGTAATAGTTCAAACTATAAAGCTTGAAGCCAACAAAAACTTACATTTAAAAATTCTATTAATTAACTTTTAGAGTGTGTTTGAGAATGATTTTTGACATGCCGTAAAACTTACTGGTCAATGTGAAAGAAAATGGTTGGAAGGAAGGAAAGTTTAGAAAGTTATCCGGAGCAAAACTCGATTTTGGTTAATAATAGAAGGAAACACAAAATATAACAAATTTAAGATATTTAAGTAAAGCAAATTTAAGACAGAAAGTTTGTATTTAAGTAAAGCAAATTTACAGTAATTGCATTATCAGCAAAGATGTACTGTGACAACCATACTGTTATCCATCCATCTTTCCAGAAAACGCAACACCTCTAAAAACTAAACATATAGATGTCAAATACCATTTTGAATTACATAGGAAATGCAGCCGGCATGCAAACAAAGTCAGTCTCAAAACTCAAGCTCCTCAGGTGCCTTGAGCTAATCGGCTTCGATCTACCTAAAAGAAAGGTTGAAATCAAGTCAGATTTGGAAGGTAGATGACTCCATAACTAACTCTATTTACTATGATCGCCAAGTACCTGATATTCACAATCCTCTGAGAACCTTGAACTTCTAGATGCCATGGTGGAAGCTCAGATGAGTCAAATTTACACTTTTTAGGTCTCACTATGGCCTTAGTTTGACAGTGGTGGTAGAGAACAATCTATAAGGGCATGCTAGGTCGGTTGCCACCGTAGTTGTAGCAGCAATTGACCAAACTCTACCACTTGGATTGACATCTGCAGAATCTATCCCATCCAGAGAAGACTGTTTTCATAAATTTTCCCAAAGCTTCAAGAGAGAGACTTCGTGCATTTTATAAAACCAATTTCTACTTAAAAGTGAGTAAAGGCTACATCACAAAACGATATTGTTCGTGACTTTCAAGTTTTGTGTGGCTGACTTGCTCACCTGATTAGAGCAAGTGTCGCACAATCGCTCACTAACAAAACTTAGGTGTTTTTTAGTTAATGAGTAGAAGCCTCTAGGAATGAGGAGAATAAATTTTTTCAAATGATTTCCATCAGCTAACACAAGCTCTCTCATCTTCCAAAATTGCCAATAGTTCAAAGATGCATCGTGTTTAAGTGATCAATGGTTACAGCTTTGAACACACCCTGATGCGTCTCAGAATAATACAGGTGAGCTAACCCAAGAAGCATATGTTTAGTTTCAAAGAAGGATCCACAATTGAATTACTTTGCTTGTTAGGTTTTGTGTAGTATTTTCTTTTATTCTTTTTCTTCACTCATACTTGTAATGTAATTCAATATCCCATCTGCCCTTGCTATTTATATCAGCTACACCTACAGGAGTTGATGGTAGTTGATTTTTGCTTGATTGATTACAAGATCAACAACAATTCATTCATACATTTTTTACTTATTTTTGTCAACTCTTACATTTATCTCGATTTTTTTAAAAGCACAGTTGTCAGCAATTATTTTATAAGCTACAAAAACTCCAATTGAAGCCTAAACCCTAAACTTTCATAACTGTATCCAAACAAAACATAATGAAAAATTTAGGTTTAAATTTATACAACTCTAAAAGTTTCGAGTTTAGAACGATATAATTATTAGTTCGTGGTTCAAAATGTCTCTTATTATTTTGGTTAATAGATTGTTGTGGTCTTGCTATTATGATGGAACACGTGTCCTGCTAGAGTCCTTCTCCACTCTTTCCATTTACAATGAGTCCATATGTGGTTTTTTTTTTCTAAATGGGGATTAAAGGTTTCTTCAAATTTACCATCCTGTTCTAAGACGAGAATAGTTTGAGCTTCTAAGTTGTAGATCTATTAGGTTCGTTTGTTAGGGTAATATTGAGAAGCTATGTGTCAGCTCTCTATAATCAGCAGCCAAAGCAAACCAGAAATTTTATATTTCTCGTCTGTATTGATTTTTACCTCTGAAGGGCAATACAGTCTTCTAAGGTATCTCCCTCCAACTATGTTATTTGAAGGCTTTACTCCCATCTTCCCCTCTTCTCTATCAACCCTTTTCGTCGGTAAATGATCAAACGATTTCGTTTTTCCTAGCCCACTCATCTACCATTTTTTTCATGCTATTATCAACACCATCGAAAATTCCCTGCTTGCAATTTTGATCCTGCTACTAATCAGAGACCCCAGTCCAATAGGTATAGAAAAAGCCCAATAGAAACAAGCTTCGTTTTTAAAGCTAGTCATGAAATGAAAAGCTTGCCCTTTGTAAACATGAGTTCCTGTAAGCCAGCTTTGACCTTTTATAGGACAAAAAGTTATGGACACATTATGAAACTGCAACAAACAGATTCATAAAAACTGGAGGCAGTGAAAATGTAAAACATACTTTGAATGGCGAGAGCAAAAGCGACTTCCCAACTACTGAGACGATCAAGAAAACCCACAGAACTGCTGACTTGATTGAGCTTCTTTGTGCCATACCTACCTAGCTGCTTCATTCTTCTGTACAAGCTTTACAGATTGAAAAAAGAGAATGTGAAATGCAAATAAGGGTTTATTACCAAGGGTTTACAGATAGACTCAAAATCAAGTCAGAACTAGGATTTCAAAGCTTGTATCTGTATAACATATATATTCTTGATGCGTGCAGGACATGGAAATACACATCAGAAATAAGTAAAATATTGAGGAATTTGAAGAAAGACTGTTTTCCAAGACCAACCCCTATTGATTGTTTTCTTTTCACTCAAGCAAATAGAGAAGGTGCAGATGGCGGAATTTACCTCAAGTAACCCTCAATTCAATGGCTTCCTCTGGGTGATTATACTCTGGAATTTATGCAAAAATAAGCTGAATACTCCAAGTCCTCCACAGAATCAAGAATTTTTTACCCAGATGGTTTGGAGAATTCCTAAGAGATCTGCAGGTTCCAAGAAACTTATCTTGTTTTGAACATCATATAAAAGTACTGAAGAAAAAAAGAAAAAAAAATGGCCAAAATATCACAAACTGGAGAAAACTCTGACTTTATAGCAAAATGACCTTGATCTTGCAGCCCATTTGGCACATTACTAAGTGATGACACCCCGTTTAGTGTTTTTAAGCTCAACTTCTTAAACAACTCCACACCACTTAGTAAGGGCTCTGGTGTGTTTAGACGAGATCTGATGAAAAAATCTGAAACGATTCACCATTTGAAAAACCAAAGGAGAGTAGATCGCACTGGTAAAATACTGGATTTCATCTCAGAAGACAAGCTTTGACCCATAGACAATATGAATTCTAACAGTAATTACGTTGAAACAAAAAGAAAAAAGCTCAAGTGTTTAGACTTTTGAAGCCAACCAACACTAAATTTAAGAACAGAGCAAGGAGAAAATTTCTGGTTTAGTATAAGAATTCCAGTTCAACTTGAAGAATTTGTTCTTTTTCATGTCCTGAACAGATGACACAAATCAGTCTTTTTACATTAGAGAAAAGCTCTGAAAACTATATATATGCAATTAACAAAGCAACGATTTCAGTATTTAACTCCAGCCATAGAAATTAGTCTGAGAGCTCAGATTATTCAGAGCCTCTTGAAGCACCACATCTGAATTGAGCAGCTAGTTACCAGGAACCAAACCGGGCACTGCAAGTTCTGGCAGATGGCTTTAACATTCTTGATCGTCATCATTGAACTTTGGAGTCAGCAGCTCACAATTATATCTCAGATTGAACTGCAAGAGCAATGGAGCTAATTGCCATAGTCATAACTTGAAATGAAACTGAACCAACACATCAGCAAATAAAAACTTGGGCTTCTATTCTTCCCAAATGCCACCCACATAATTTCCTTGGTGCAGTTGATCATGTGCTCAAGCTAATTTGTCACTAAATCCATATACGGAAAGTCTTGGTTGAAACTATTCTTACTACTGCTATATCTTGCAAACAAAATTGGTCTCCTAGGCTTATGACCACATAGTTAGTCCAGCAAAACAGCAGACGCCCGTAATCACGAAGTGAAGTAACAATTTACATGGATGTGTACATGTAGAAGTCATAAGAAAAATTGTGCCCTCAAATAAGAATGGATGTAATAAAGAATCTTCACTGAAAAGAAAAAAGTCAGCTCATAGTACAGAAGCATCAAATCTCGGTTCATAGAAGCAGACCTGGCTGTTACATGACTGCAGAGCACAACCAGCAATCCAAGACCAGACTTTTTTATCCACATCATAAAGAAGACTCTTCCCTTGGTTCCAAGATGTAAAGCAGATCAGATTATCCTGTCCAAAGCACTCAAATCTCTCCGCTGATAACCTCAACAAAACTCGAAAATATTTCGGCGGCATTCTACTAATCTCCACCCACGTGATTTTTGCATGATCCAGTTCCCAAATTCTCATGCTTTGAAGAGTGCTATAAAGACCAATCCTACCAACAAGGAATAGACGCTTTTGTGTACCAGCAACCAAATACCCATCCAATAATGAACGAGGGAACCTGGCTGGAATATGTTCCCAATAGCCTGTGTCTAAACGATACATCATTAGACCAAGAGGAGAAAGAGCTTCCAAGTATAACTTGGAATCACAATATGCCATCTTCGAGGAGCAGAGATTTACTGCAGGCATTGTCTGGTGAAGTGACCAACGGTTCAGCTTTGAGTCATAAACTTCAGTGGGTAGAGACTTATCACCATAAATATCACTAGTCGCTACAACTTTAAACGAACGGTCAGTCCGATCAACAACCAAAATTAGCTGCCTCTGCTGATTGTGATGCATATTTGGCAATGCCCTCCACTTTTGTGTGAGTGGATTGCATATCAAGGTTTTGAAAGTTAGCCCATCAAGCCCAGAAAAACAAACAAGACCACCAGATGAACCAACCAACCAGAATGCCCAAGGAGGCAAAAATGTGAATGGAATCTTATACCATGTTTTTAAAGGCAAGCTGAAGATTGAGCATTGGGGAGTTTGAGAATTCTTCCAAAATGTGAGAAGACAAGGCCCATGTGAAGGCACTTGAGCATGAAATTTAAGAAAACTACTATCTTGAAGTATCGAATTCCACCTTTTACAAACAGAACGAAGCCTAAAGATTAAAAATGGAGGAACCCTGGCTAATATCTCATTCAACAAATCTTCAGGTAGCATCGCCCATATACTGTCTTCCATTTGAACGTCTGGATGAGCTGCTTTACCAAATGTTGTGACTGTTTCCTCATCTAATCCACGAGGTTTCGTCTTTATAACCTTCTGTCTCGAAGGACTAGTGTTCCTCGATCCTGCTCTACCCAATGGACTAGTATTCCTCCCACCACCTCTTAGAGGCGAAACTTGTTCGGCAACCATTTTATCTTCACGAACAACACCACTTCCCAAAGATTGAGAATCAACAACTCCAGACCCAGATTGAGAAGATTCCCCAATACCATCCATGGCGATGAACTTATTCACAAAATACACAAACACCCAATAGAACTCCCTTATCCCCCACAAAATGCAGAACCCTATCGAACGCCACTCACTCCAAAAGATCCAAAATTTCCAAGCTAAATAGCAAATTTCAACTTCGGAAATCAAAACCCATCTCCCAAAACCACACTACCAAGTGTCCAGAACAAACATCCCACTTCAAATTAAACAGAAAAACAAAAACAAAATCGAGCCGAACTTCATTGTGTCAGATCCTCAAGCGAGATAATCAGTCAGTGATCCAAATGAAAAAGAAAAAACAAAACGAAAATGTATAAACCCAAATGGAACCTGACAACAAGGAGCAGAGCAGAAGCTTTGTCGGTAGAGATGAAGAAGATTGTATCAGGTTCCGCCATGAACAAAAAAAAAAAAAAAAAATCCCTCCTCAAAGCTCAAAGATTAGAAATTCGGCATCGAAATTAGGAGAAGGGCCTAATGTTGAAAGAACCCAGTTCCTCATTTTCGTTCGATTTTCTTCCTTCCCATTTCCCCTCAAGCATTCGCCCGCTCCTTCGTTTGATTTTCTCCGCAACTATTTCGCTCTCCTTGAATTATTTTATTAAAAATATATTATATAAAATCGAAGGATATATTCCAGTGCAACGATGACTCTGTGAGATTGGATCCTTAGCCTATTAGAAAACGCCACGTCAAAAATTGTGTATTTATAATTTGATGGGCTTTGTTTGTTTTATGTGACCCAATGCTTATCCAATTTAAGAAAAATGCCATAAGTTCGTCTAACACCAATTAAAGTTTTAATTATTGTATGATTAAGGCAGGTTAAACTATATCATTCCAAATAAGGTTTAGGATAGTTGCAAATATAATAATTATATTCAAAATAATTAAGTATAGAGCAACATTTTAAAAGAAAATTTGCAGATATAATAAAATCTATCGAAATCTATCACTGATAGACCATGTTGCAAAAATTTATCTATCACTGAGAGACTATCAACAATAGAAATCTATGACGGATAGATTTTGCTATATTTACAAAAAAAATTAAAAGTTGTTATATACTTAATTATTATTCTTAAAATTGTCCTAAATTATAATTACCCGTAAGGTTTTTGGGTGTGTTTGATTTAGTTAGTGTTTAATTTTTTAAAATAAATCATCTCAAAAAAATGAAGAAAAAAAACACTTTTTCCATGGACCTCTACGGAGTATTTGGAGCATAAAGTTAGTTATTATAATCATACATTATTATAGTTGGGTTTAAATAGTTTGTGTTCAGGTAAAGATTTTTTATTTGGATTATAATAGTATATGTTTGAGATGTTGACTATTTTAGTTTGATAAGAAAATAGTGATAAACACTATAACAAATAATTTAAAAAATTATGAATTTAAAGTAATAAAAACGGTAGCAAGTAGTAAATAATGCAACAACTTGAGGGTTTTGAAATGACGGTTACTATAGTTTATTGGAAACTTTTGAATAATTACATAATCTTCACCTCAAATGGCTCCTTAGTTTCTTCAAGTACCGTAAATTTTAAATTTAATCCCTACTAAGGATATATAGATGATTTAACACACGAGGGA
The DNA here is from genome assembly GCA_025688845.1 of Cucumis hystrix. NCBI lineage: Eukaryota > Viridiplantae > Streptophyta > Magnoliopsida > Cucurbitales > Cucurbitaceae > Cucumis > Cucumis hystrix. The sequence continues at coordinate 1,508,776 of CM046891.1, read as the reverse complement.
GTGAGAATGCATTTTTTTTAAATATACCAAAATGGAACCTCGTGCGTATAGATTAGTTTGTTGCTTTCGTTGTCTCATTCCTCATTCTCATCCCACACAATAGTTGACGTTTCAAACAATATATTTCGATAGCCATCAACAACACATCTATATCATTTTGAGAATAATAAAAAGAAAAGGAGATATAAAAGAAATTAAAGATAATTTTGTAACTAGTAGCCAATTTTTTTAATTTTCTAAAAGATGAGCAAAAAAAAAACTTTTTGAACTTTAAGATTATATCTATTCTACAATTATCTCAAAATAAAACCAACATTTATGAGTTTAATAACCTTTGAAATACTGATTTCGAAAATAATTTTTGGAATAAAATGAATTAACAAGTTTAAAAAAAAAACAATATATCCATTTGTTTAAATTGTTATTAAGTTAAATTATTATTAATAATGACCATGGTAAATATTAAGAAAAATATTAAATAAAATCTCTAATTGGTTAGTTTTTCTCTAACTTAGGTAATAAAGAAAAAGAAAACATAGAGAAAGTAAAGTATAGAAGATGATAAGATTTTGAATGTAAAAATTAAGATTGTGTTTAATTAATAAGCCTAAGATTTTAAATATAAAAATTAGAAAAATCGTATTAAAAAATATAATTTTCTAAAATATTTTCACTCCATGACAAAAATTAACTGCATAATAATAAAATTTGTTTTTTTATGGGGTGTAAATAATTTTTTATTTTTTATTTTTAAAAAATTCTAAAAATTAATATCTTATTTGATAATCATTTTATTTGTTTTTTTTTTTCAGTCTTTTAAAGTTTAAGTTAAATTTCTGCAAAAGCTATATTTTTCGCTTTCAAACTTTTTTTGGTTTGGAATTTAATAACATCAGTATAAAGTAGAAAATAAAACAAAAAAATTAAGAGGTGAAATTATAGAATTGTTTTTAAAATATTAAAAACCAAAACTAAAACTCCATTTCGAATATTTATCTTTTGGTTTTTAGTTTTTGAAAATTAAATCTATAACAAATCATCCTACCTTTAAGTTTTTTTAAATTTATTATCTACTTCTTACCCATGTTTTTAAAAACTAAGCTAAGTTTTAAAAAAAAAATTCAAAAACACTTAAAAAAAACAGTCAATGACACATATTTTGTTGCATATTGTAAATAAGGCAAAATTAGTGATATTAGACGGCTATCAAACGACTATCAGAGAGTTATCGACTTTTAAATTTACTACTTTTGCAATTTAGAAAATATAGTAACATTGATCCTATTATCATTAAAAAAAAAATTGCAAACGCCCCTTTTGAAAACTATGAAAATAGAAAAGGTAAACCTGATTTGATAATCATTAAAATTCTTGTTTCTAAAAATATTAGTAAAAAGTAGGTAAGGAAACAAGAAATTTAAACGTAAAATGAGTACATATGAACTTATAAGTCTTTTTGCCTAAAGCTTTGACATTGTACTTAGATCGAAAAGAAATATACTTAATTTTTAAAACTAAAACTTATAATTTATTCAACTAGACGTTTTAAAAACTTGTTTTATTTATAGAATTGGAGAAAATGGACTTGTAAAAGAAAAAAAAAGAATCAATATAGTATTAAATGAGCATTATATAGAGTGGATGAAATCAATGGCTAAAAATGAATGAAGAAAGAGATGATAGGATAAGAGAAGTCACATATTAATATTTCTTGAGAGAGTACTTGAAGTATATATATGTATGTATATATTTGGGGTCCATTAAATTGGTGGTCATTTTAATTGATGGGGCTCCACTATTATTTTCTTCGAATGGTTGTTGAGTTTTTTAAAAACCAATGTTCTTCTTCTAATTAGGTCTTCAATCTCAAGTTTGTGGCCCCTTCATTTCACTATATTTATGAGAAAAAGGGTTTCTTTGATTTTGATGTTTCAAAAACAACCCTTGAGCAAAATATATATATATATATATATATATATATAATAATAATAATAATAATAATAATAATAATAATAATAATAATAAT